>OY720145.1:25239902-25563878 GCA_963082955.1 Cheilosia grossa | reverse complement strand
AAATTATGTCTTTCCTGTGCGGAAAAGAAAAAAAAAAGTATTAAAAAATTTTTTTCTTAAAATATTTTTTTTATATTTTAGAACATTTATCCTAGTTTGCCCTTGGAAAAAAGAATGAATAAGTATGTATGTATAAATTATATATATTTAAAAACAAAAAAACTTAGGAAAAATTACGTATACTCAGAAAAAGTACGTATACGACACCGTAAATTGAAATTTATAACCAATTCAGAAAAAGTACGTATACGACACCGTAAATTGAAATTTAAAACCAATTCAGAAAAAGTACGTATACGACACCGTAAATGGAAATGAAATACCAATTCAGAAAAAGTACGTATTCGACACCGTAAATTGAAATTAAATACCAATTCAGAAAAAGTACGTATACGACACCGTAAATGGAAATGAAATACCAATTCAGAAAAAGTACGTATTCGACACCGTAAATTGAAATTTAAAAACAATTCAGAAAAAGTACGTATACGACACCGTAAATGGAAATGAAATACCAATTCAGAAAAAGTACGTATTCGACACCGTAAATTGAAATTAAATACCAATTCAGAAAAAGTTCGTATACGACACCGTAAATAGAAATGATATATCAATTCAGAAAAAGTACGTATACGCCACCGTATATTGAAATTAAATACCAATTCCGAAAAAGTACGTATACGACACAGTAAATTGAAATTAAATACCAATTCAGAAAAAGTACGTATACGACACCGTAAATAGAAATGATATATCAATTCAGAAAAAGTACGTATACGCCACCGTAAATTGAAATTTAAAACCAATTCAGAAAAAGTACGTATACGACACCGTAAATTGAAATTTAAAACCAATTCAGAAAAAGTACGTATACGACACCGTAAATGGAAATGAAATACCAATTCAGAAAAAGTACGTATTCGACACCGTAAATTGAAATTAAATACCAATTCAGAAAAAGTACGTATACGACACCGTAAATGGAAATGAAATACCAATTCAGAAAAAGTACGTATTCGACAACGTAAATTGAAATTTAAAAACAATTCAGAAAAAGTACGTATACGACACCGTAAATGGAAATGAAATACCAATTCAGAAAAAGTACGTATTCGACACCGTAAATTGAAATTAAATACCAATTCAGAAAAAGTACGTATACGACACCGTAAATAGAAATGATATATCAATTCAGAAAAAGTACGTATACGCCACCGTATATTGAAATTAAATACCAATTCCGAAAAAGTACGTATACAACACAGTAAATTGAAATTAAATACCAATTCAGAAAAAGTACGTATACGACACCGTAAATGGAAATTAAATACCAATTCAGAAAAATTACGTATACGACACCGTAAATATAAATGATATATCAATTTAGAAAAAGAACGTATACGACACCGTAAATGGAAATTAAATACCAATTCAGAAAAAGTACGTATTCGACACCGTAAATTGAAATTAAATACCAATTCAGAAAAAGTTCGTATACGACACCGTAAATAGAAATGATATATCAATTCAGAAAAAGTACGTATACGCCACCGTAAATTGAAATTTAAAACCAATTCAGAAAAAGTACGTATACGACACCGTAAATTGAAATTTAAAACCAATTCAGAAAAAGTACGTATACGACACCGTAAATGGAAATGAAATACCAATTCAGAAAAAGTACGTATTCGACACCGTAAATTGAAATTAAATACCAATTCAGAAAAAGTACGTATACGACACCGTAAATGGAAATGAAATACCAATTCAGAAAAAGTACGTATTCGACACCGTAAATTGAAATTTAAAAACAATTCAGAAAAAGTACGTATACGACACCGTAAATGGAAATGAAATACCAATTCAGAAAAAGTACGTATTCGACACCGTAAATTGAAATTAAATACCAATTCAGAAAAAGTACGTATACGACACCGTAAATAGAAATGATATATCAATTCAGAAAAAGTACGTATACGCCACCGTATATTGAAATTAAATACCAATTCCGAAAAAGTACGTATACGACACAGTAAATTGAAATTAAATACCAATTCAGAAAAAGTACATATACGACACCGTAAATAGAAATGATATATCAATTCAGAAAAAGTACGTATACGCCACCGTAAATTGAAATTAAATACCAATTCCGAAAAAGTACGTATACGACACCGTAAATTGAAATTAAATACCAATTCAGAAAAAGTACGTATACGACACCGTAAATAGAAATGATATATCAATTCAGAAAAAGTACGTATACGCCACCGTAAATTGAAATTAAATACCAATTCCGAAAAAGTACGTATACAACACAGTAAATTGAAATTAAATACCAATTCAGAAAAAGTACGTATACGACACCGTAAATGGAAATTAAATACCAATTCAGAAAAATTACGTATACGACACCGTAAATATAAATGATATATCAATTTAGAAAAAGAACGTATACGACACCGTAAATGGAAATTAAATACAAACTCAGAAATTAATGAATTTTTTTAATTGGTCCATTAGTGTTTTGCTTGGTTTTTCCAAAACATGTATCTATTCACTCACGTCCGAGGTTAGAAGTATTATCTTGTAGAATAACATTAAAAGGTACATTTATCGTGGAAAGAGGTTGCAAAAAGTGGCCTCAAACAGGTGACAAAAATACAAATTCAAAATCGTAGACAATGAAATAACAATTGATGAATCAGGCCAAAAGAGGGCGTTGCCAACAACACGCGGTGTTCCCAAGCGGTCCCCCATCTAAGTACTAACCGCGCCCGACTCTTGTTAATTGCGGTGATCGGACGAGAACCGATTGTTTCAGCGTGGTATGGTCGTTGGCGAAGATTTAATTTATAAATTTTTTTTTTTACTTACACATACCATACAAAATTATTTACCTTCCAAAACAAAGCAACGCATTGCATCGTTAATATTTGGACTAAAAACATATAACAAAATATTACAAATTATGTCTTTCCTGTGCGGAAAAAGAAAAAAAAAAGTATTAAAAAATTTTTTTCTTAAAATATTTTTTTTATATTTTAGAACATTTATCCTAGTTTGCCCTTGGAAAAAAGAATGAATAAGTATGTATGTATAAATTATATAAATTTAAAAACAAAAAAACTTAGGAAAAATTACGTATACTCAGAAAAAGTACGTATACGACACCGTAAATTGAAATTTATAACCAATTCAGAAAAAGTACGTATACGACACCGTAAATTGAAATTTAAAACCAATTCAGAAAAAGTACGTATACGACACCGTAAATGGAAATGAAATACCAATTCAGAAAAAGTACGTATTCGACACCGTAAATTGAAATTAAATACCAATTCAGAAAAAGTACGTATACGACACCGTAAATGGAAATGAAATACCAATTCAGAAAAAGTACGTATTCGACACCGTAAATTGAAATTTAAAAACAATTCAGAAAAAGTACGTATACGACACCGTAAATGGAAATGAAATACCAATTCAGAAAAAGTACGTATTCGACACCGTAAATTGAAATTAAATACCAATTCAGAAAAAGTTCGTATACGACACCGTAAATAGAAATGATATATCAATTCAGAAAAAGTACGTATACGCCACCGTATATTGAAATTAAATACCAATTCCGAAAAAGTACGTATACGACACAGTAAATTGAAATTAAATACCAATTCAGAAAAAGTACGTATACGACACCGTAAATAGAAATGATATATCAATTCAGAAAAAGTACGTATACGCCACCGTAAATTGAAATTTAAAACCAATTCAGAAAAAGTACGTATACGACACCGTAAATTGAAATTTAAAACCAATTCAGAAAAAGTACGTATACGACACCGTAAATTGGAAATGAAATACCAATTCAGAAAAAGTACGTATTCGACACCGTAAATTGAAATTAAATACCAATTCAGAAAAGTACGTATACGACACCGTAAATGGAAATGAAATACCAATTCAGAAAAGTACGTATTCGACACCGTAAATTGAAATTAAAAACAATTCAAAAAAAGTACGTATACGACACCGTAAATGGAAATGAAATACCAATTCAGAAAAAGTACGTATTCGACACCGTAAATTGAAATTAAATACCAATTCAGAAAAAGTACGTATACGACACAGTAAATTGAAATTAAATACCAATTCAGAAAAAGTACGTATACGACACCGTAAATAGAAATGATATATCAATTCAGAAAAAGTACGTATACGCCACCGTAAATTGAAATTAAATACCAATTCAGAAAAAGTACGTATACGACACCGTAAATTGAAATTAAATACCAATTCAGAAAAAGTACGTATACGACACCGTAAATAGAAATGATATATCAATTCAGAAAAAGTACGTATACGCCACCGTAAATTGAAATTAAATACCAATTCCGAAAAAGTACGTATACAACACAGTAAATTGAAATTAAATACCAATTCAGAAAAAGTACGTATACGACACCGTAAATGGAAATTAAATACCAATTCAGAAAAATTACGTATACGACACCGTAAATATAAATGATATATCAATTTAGAAAAAGAACGTATACGACACCGTAAATGGAAATTAAATACAAAAGAAATTAATGAATTTTTTTAATTGGTCCATTAGTGTTTTGCTTGGTTTTTCCAAAGCGTGTATCTATTCACTCACGTCCGAGGTTAGAAGTATTATCTTGTAGAATAACATTAAAAGGTACATTTATCGTGGAAAGAGGTTGCAAAAAGTGGCCTCAAACAGGTGACAAAAATACAAATTCAAAATCGTAGACAATGAAATAACAATTGATGAATCAGGCCAAAAGAGGGCGTTGCCAACAACACGCGGTGTTCCCAAGCGGTCCCCCATCTAAGTACTAACCGCGCCCGACTCTTGTTAATTGCGGTGATCGGACGAGAACCGATTGTTTCAGCGTGGTATGGTCGTTGGCGAAGATTTAATTTATAAATTTTTTTTTTTACTTACACATACCATACAAAATTATTTACCTTCCAAAACAAAGCAACGCATTGCATCGTTAATATTTGGACTAAAAACATATTACAAAATATTACAAATTATGTCTTTCCTGTGCGGAAAACGAAAAAAAAATGTATTAAAAAATTTTTTTCTTAAAATATTTTTTTTATATTTTAGAACATTTATCCTAGTTTGCCCTTGGAAAAAAGAATGAATAAGTATGTATGTATAAATTATATATATTTAAAAACAAAAAAACTTAGGAAAAATTACGTATACTCAGAAAAAGTACGTATACGACACCGTAAATTGAAATTTATAACCAATTCAGAAAAAGTACGTATACGACACCGTAAATTGAAATTTAAAACCAATTCAGAAAAAGTACGTATACGACACCGTAAATGGAAATGAAATACCAATTCAGAAAAAGTACGTATTCGACACCGTAAATTGAAATTAAATACCAATTCAGAAAAAGTACGTATACGACACCGTAAATGGAAATGAAATACCAATTCAGAAAAAGTACGTATTCGACACCGTAAATTGAAATTTAAAAACAATTCAGAAAAAGTACGTATACGACACCGTAAATGGAAATGAAATACCAATTCAGAAAAAGTACGTATTCGACACCGTAAATTGAAATTAAATACCAATTCAGAAAAAGTTCGTATACGACACCGTAAATAGAAATGATATATCAATTCAGAAAAAGTACGTATACGCCACCGTATATTGAAATTAAATACCAATTCCGAAAAAGTACGTATACGACACAGTAAATTGAAATTAAATACCAATTCAGAAAAAGTACGTATACGACACCGTAAATAGAAATGATATATCAATTCAGAAAAAGTACGTATACGCCACCGTAAATTGAAATTTAAAACCAATTCAGAAAAAGTACGTATACGACACCGTAAATTGAAATTTAAAACCAATTCAGAAAAAGTACGTATACGACACCGTAAATGGAAATGAAATACCAATTCAGAAAAAGTACGTATTCGACACCGTAAATTGAAATTAAATACCAATTCAGAAAAAGTACGTATACGACACCGTAAATGGAAATGAAATACCAATTCAGAAAAAGTACGTATTCGACAACGTAAATTGAAATTTAAAAACAATTCAGAAAAAGTACGTATACGACACCGTAAATGGAAATGAAATACCAATTCAGAAAAAGTACGTATTCGACACCGTAAATTGAAATTAAATACCAATTCAGAAAAAGTACGTATACGACACCGTAAATAGAAATGATATATCAATTCAGAAAAAGTACGTATACGCCACCGTATATTGAAATTAAATACCAATTCCGAAAAAGTACGTATACAACACAGTAAATTGAAATTAAATACCAATTCAGAAAAAGTACGTATACGACACCGTAAATGGAAATTAAATACCAATTCAGAAAAATTACGTATACGACACCGTAAATATAAATGATATATCAATTTAGAAAAAGAACGTATACGACACCGTAAATGGAAATTAAATACCAATTCAGAAAAAGTACGTATTCGACACCGTAAATTGAAATTAAATACCAATTCAGAAAAAGTTCGTATACGACACCGTAAATAGAAATGATATATCAATTCAGAAAAAGTACGTATACGCCACCGTAAATTGAAATTTAAAACCAATTCAGAAAAAGTACGTATACGACACCGTAAATTGAAATTTAAAACCAATTCAGAAAAAGTACGTATACGACACCGTAAATGGAAATGAAATACCAATTCAGAAAAAGTACGTATTCGACACCGTAAATTGAAATTAAATACCAATTCAGAAAAAGTACGTATACGACACCGTAAATGGAAATGAAATACCAATTCAGAAAAAGTACGTATTCGACACCGTAAATTGAAATTTAAAAACAATTCAGAAAAAGTACGTATACGACACCGTAAATGGAAATGAAATACCAATTCAGAAAAAGTACGTATTCGACACCGTAAATTGAAATTAAATACCAATTCAGAAAAAGTACGTATACGACACCGTAAATAGAAATGATATATCAATTCAGAAAAAGTACGTATACGCCACCGTATATTGAAATTAAATACCAATTCCGAAAAAGTACGTATACGACACAGTAAATTGAAATTAAATACCAATTCAGAAAAAGTACGTATACGACACCGTAAATAGAAATGATATATCAATTCAGAAAAAGTACGTATACGCCACCGTAAATTGAAATTAAATACCAATTCCGAAAAAGTACGTATACGACACCGTAAATTGAAATTAAATACCAATTCAGAAAAAGTACGTATACGACACCGTAAATAGAAATGATATATCAATTCAGAAAAAGTACGTATACGCCACCGTAAATTGAAATTAAATACCAATTCCGAAAAAGTACGTATACAACACAGTAAATTGAAATTAAATACCAATTCAGAAAAAGTACGTATACGACACCGTAAATGGAAATTAAATACCAATTCAGAAAAATTACGTATACGACACCGTAAATATAAATGATATATCAATTTAGAAAAAGAACGTATACGACACCGTAAATGGAAATTAAATACAAACTCAGAAATTAATGAATTTTTTTAATTGGTCCATTAGTGTTTTGCTTGGTTTTTCCAAAACATGTATCTATTCACTCACGTCCGAGGTTAGAAGTATTATCTTGTAGAATAACATTAAAAGGTACATTTATCGTGGAAAGAGGTTGCAAAAAGTGGCCTCAAACAGGTGACAAAAATACAAATTCAAAATCGTAGACAATGAAATAACAATTGATGAATCAGGCCAAAAGAGGGCGTTGCCAACAACACGCGGTGTTCCCAAGCGGTCCCCCATCTAAGTACTAACCGCGCCCGACTCTTGTTAATTGCGGTGATCGGACGAGAACCGATTGTTTCAGCGTGGTATGGTCGTTGGCGAAGATTTAATTTATAAATTTTTTTTTTTACTTACACATACCATACAAAATTATTTACCTTCCAAAACAAAGCAACGCATTGCATCGTTAATATTTGGACTAAAAACATATAACAAAATATTACAAATTATGTCTTTCCTGTGCGGAAAAAGAAAAAAAAAAGTATTAAAAAATTTTTTTCTTAAAATATTTTTTTTATATTTTAGAACATTTATCCTAGTTTGCCCTTGGAAAAAAGAATGAATAAGTATGTATGTATAAATTATATAAATTTAAAAACAAAAAAACTTAGGAAAAATTACGTATACTCAGAAAAAGTACGTATACGACACCGTAAATTGAAATTTATAACCAATTCAGAAAAAGTACGTATACGACACCGTAAATTGAAATTTAAAACCAATTCAGAAAAAGTACGTATACGACACCGTAAATGGAAATGAAATACCAATTCAGAAAAAGTACGTATTCGACACCGTAAATTGAAATTAAATACCAATTCAGAAAAAGTACGTATACGACACCGTAAATGGAAATGAAATACCAATTCAGAAAAAGTACGTATTCGACACCGTAAATTGAAATTTAAAAACAATTCAGAAAAAGTACGTATACGACACCGTAAATGGAAATGAAATACCAATTCAGAAAAAGTACGTATTCGACACCGTAAATTGAAATTAAATACCAATTCAGAAAAAGTTCGTATACGACACCGTAAATAGAAATGATATATCAATTCAGAAAAAGTACGTATACGCCACCGTATATTGAAATTAAATACCAATTCCGAAAAAGTACGTATACGACACAGTAAATTGAAATTAAATACCAATTCAGAAAAAGTACGTATACGACACCGTAAATAGAAATGATATATCAATTCAGAAAAAGTACGTATACGCCACCGTAAATTGAAATTTAAAACCAATTCAGAAAAAGTACGTATACGACACCGTAAATTGAAATTTAAAACCAATTCAGAAAAAGTACGTATACGACACCGTAAATGGAAATGAAATACCAATTCAGAAAAAGTACGTATTCGACACCGTAAATTGAAATTAAATACCAATTCAGAAAAAGTACGTATACGACACCGTAAATGGAAATGAAATACCAATTCAGAAAAAGTACGTATTCGACACCGTAAATTGAAATTTAAAAACAATTCAAAAAAAGTACGTATACGACACCGTAAATGGAAATGAAATACCAATTCAGAAAAAGTACGTATTCGACACCGTAAATTGAAATTAAATACCAATTCAGAAAAAGTACGTATACGACACAGTAAATTGAAATTAAATACCAATTCAGAAAAAGTACGTATACGACACCGTAAATAGAAATGATATATCAATTCAGAAAAAGTACGTATACGCCACCGTAAATTGAAATTAAATACCAATTCAGAAAAAGTACGTATACGACACCGTAAATTGAAATTAAATACCAATTCAGAAAAAGTACGTATACGACACCGTAAATAGAAATGATATATCAATTCAGAAAAAGTACGTATACGCCACCGTAAATTGAAATTAAATACCAATTCCGAAAAAGTACGTATACAACACAGTAAATTGAAATTAAATACCAATTCAGAAAAAGTACGTATACGACACCGTAAATGGAAATTAAATACCAATTCAGAAAAATTACGTATACGACACCGTAAATATAAATGATATATCAATTTAGAAAAAGAACGTATACGACACCGTAAATGGAAATTAAATACAAAAGAAATTAATGAATTTTTTTAATTGGTCCATTAGTGTTTTGCTTGGTTTTTCCAAAGCGTGTATCTATTCACTCACGTCCGAGGTTAGAAGTATTATCTTGTAGAATAACATTAAAAGGTACATTTATCGTGGAAAGAGGTTGCAAAAAGTGGCCTCAAACAGGTGACAAAAATACAAATTCAAAATCGTAGACAATGAAATAACAATTGATGAATCAGGCCAAAAGAGGGCGTTGCCAACAACACGCGGTGTTCCCAAGCGGTCCCCCATCTAAGTACTAACCGCGCCCGACTCTTGTTAATTGCGGTGATCGGACGAGAACCGATTGTTTCAGCGTGGTATGGTCGTTGGCGAAGATTTAATTTATAAATTTTTTTTTTTACTTACACATACCATACAAAATTATTTACCTTCCAAAACAAAGCAACGCATTGCATCGTTAATATTTGGACTAAAAACATATAACAAAATATTACAAATTATGTCTTTCCTGTGCGGAAAAAGAAAAAAAAAAGTATTAAAAAATTTTTTTCTTAAAATATTTTTTTTATATTTTAGAACATTTATCCTAGTTTGCCCTTGGAAAAAAGAATGAATAAGTATGTATGTATAAATTATATATATTTAAAAACAAAAAAACTTAGGAAAAATTACGTATACTCAGAAAAAGTACGTATACGACACCGTAAATTGAAATTTATAACCAATTCAGAAAAAGTACGTATACGACACCGTAAATTGAAATTTAAAACCAATTCAGAAAAAGTACGTATACGACACCGTAAATGGAAATGAAATACCAATTCAGAAAAAGTACGTATTCGACACCGTAAATTGAAATTAAATACCAATTCAGAAAAAGTACGTATACGACACCGTAAATGGAAATGAAATACCAATTCAGAAAAAGTACGTATTCGACACCGTAAATTGAAATTTAAAAACAATTCAGAAAAAGTACGTATACGACACCGTAAATGGAAATGAAATACCAATTCAGAAAAAGTACGTATTCGACACCGTAAATTGAAATTAAATACCAATTCAGAAAAAGTTCGTATACGACACCGTAAATAGAAATGATATATCAATTCAGAAAAAGTACGTATACGCCACCGTATATTGAAATTAAATACCAATTCCGAAAAAGTACGTATACGACACAGTAAATTGAAATTAAATACCAATTCAGAAAAAGTACGTATACGACACCGTAAATAGAAATGATATATCAATTCAGAAAAAGTACGTATACGCCACCGTAAATTGAAATTTAAAACCAATTCAGAAAAAGTACGTATACGACACCGTAAATTGAAATTTAAAACCAATTCAGAAAAAGTACGTATACGACACCGTAAATGGAAATGAAATACCAATTCAGAAAAAGTACGTATTCGACACCGTAAATTGAAATTAAATACCAATTCAGAAAAAGTACGTATACGACACCGTAAATGGAAATGAAATACCAATTCAGAAAAAGTACGTATTCGACAACGTAAATTGAAATTTAAAAACAATTCAGAAAAAGTACGTATACGACACCGTAAATGGAAATGAAATACCAATTCAGAAAAAGTACGTATTCGACACCGTAAATTGAAATTAAATACCAATTCAGAAAAAGTACGTATACGACACCGTAAATAGAAATGATATATCAATTCAGAAAAAGTACGTATACGCCACCGTATATTGAAATTAAATACCAATTCCGAAAAAGTACGTATACAACACAGTAAATTGAAATTAAATACCAATTCAGAAAAAGTACGTATACGACACCGTAAATGGAAATTAAATACCAATTCAGAAAAATTACGTATACGACACCGTAAATATAAATGATATATCAATTTAGAAAAAGAACGTATACGACACCGTAAATGGAAATTAAATACCAATTCAGAAAAAGTACGTATTCGACACCGTAAATTGAAATTAAATACCAATTCAGAAAAAGTTCGTATACGACACCGTAAATAGAAATGATATATCAATTCAGAAAAAGTACGTATACGCCACCGTAAATTGAAATTTAAAACCAATTCAGAAAAAGTACGTATACGACACCGTAAATTGAAATTTAAAACCAATTCAGAAAAAGTACGTATACGACACCGTAAATGGAAATGAAATACCAATTCAGAAAAAGTACGTATTCGACACCGTAAATTGAAATTAAATACCAATTCAGAAAAAGTACGTATACGACACCGTAAATGGAAATGAAATACCAATTCAGAAAAAGTACGTATTCGACACCGTAAATTGAAATTTAAAAACAATTCAGAAAAAGTACGTATACGACACCGTAAATGGAAATGAAATACCAATTCAGAAAAAGTACGTATTCGACACCGTAAATTGAAATTAAATACCAATTCAGAAAAAGTACGTATACGACACCGTAAATAGAAATGATATATCAATTCAGAAAAAGTACGTATACGCCACCGTATATTGAAATTAAATACCAATTCCGAAAAAGTACGTATACGACACAGTAAATTGAAATTAAATACCAATTCAGAAAAAGTACGTATACGACACCGTAAATAGAAATGATATATCAATTCAGAAAAAGTACGTATACGCCACCGTAAATTGAAATTAAATACCAATTCCGAAAAAGTACGTATACGACACCGTAAATTGAAATTAAATACCAATTCAGAAAAAGTACGTATACGACACCGTAAATAGAAATGATATATCAATTCAGAAAAAGTACGTATACGCCACCGTAAATTGAAATTAAATACCAATTCCGAAAAAGTACGTATACAACACAGTAAATTGAAATTAAATACCAATTCAGAAAAAGTACGTATACGACACCGTAAATGGAAATTAAATACCAATTCAGAAAAATTACGTATACGACACCGTAAATATAAATGATATATCAATTTAGAAAAAGAACGTATACGACACCGTAAATGGAAATTAAATACAAACTCAGAAATTAATGAATTTTTTTAATTGGTCCATTAGTGTTTTGCTTGGTTTTTCCAAAACATGTATCTATTCACTCACGTCCGAGGTTAGAAGTATTATCTTGTAGAATAACATTAAAAGGTACATTTATCGTGGAAAGAGGTTGCAAAAAGTGGCCTCAAACAGGTGACAAAAATACAAATTCAAAATCGTAGACAATGAAATAACAATTGATGAATCAGGCCAAAAGAGGGCGTTGCCAACAACACGCGGTGTTCCCAAGCGGTCCCCCATCTAAGTACTAACCGCGCCCGACTCTTGTTAATTGCGGTGATCGGACGAGAACCGATTGTTTCAGCGTGGTATGGTCGTTGGCGAAGATTTAATTTATAAATTTTTTTTTTTACTTACACATACCATACAAAATTATTTACCTTCCAAAACAAAGCAACGCATTGCATCGTTAATATTTGGACTAAAAACATATAACAAAATATTACAAATTATGTCTTTCCTGTGCGGAAAAAGAAAAAAAAAAGTATTAAAAAATTTTTTTCTTAAAATATTTTTTTTATATTTTAGAACATTTATCCTAGTTTGCCCTTGGAAAAAAGAATGAATAAGTATGTATGTATAAATTATATAAATTTAAAAACAAAAAAACTTAGGAAAAATTACGTATACTCAGAAAAAGTACGTATACGACACCGTAAATTGAAATTTATAACCAATTCAGAAAAAGTACGTATACGACACCGTAAATTGAAATTTAAAACCAATTCAGAAAAAGTACGTATACGACACCGTAAATGGAAATGAAATACCAATTCAGAAAAAGTACGTATTCGACACCGTAAATTGAAATTAAATACCAATTCAGAAAAAGTACGTATACGACACCGTAAATGGAAATGAAATACCAATTCAGAAAAAGTACGTATTCGACACCGTAAATTGAAATTTAAAAACAATTCAGAAAAAGTACGTATACGACACCGTAAATGGAAATGAAATACCAATTCAGAAAAAGTACGTATTCGACACCGTAAATTGAAATTAAATACCAATTCAGAAAAAGTTCGTATACGACACCGTAAATAGAAATGATATATCAATTCAGAAAAAGTACGTATACGCCACCGTATATTGAAATTAAATACCAATTCCGAAAAAGTACGTATACGACACAGTAAATTGAAATTAAATACCAATTCAGAAAAAGTACGTATACGACACCGTAAATAGAAATGATATATCAATTCAGAAAAAGTACGTATACGCCACCGTAAATTGAAATTTAAAACCAATTCAGAAAAAGTACGTATACGACACCGTAAATTGAAATTTAAAACCAATTCAGAAAAAGTACGTATACGACACCGTAAATGGAAATGAAATACCAATTCAGAAAAAGTACGTATTCGACACCGTAAATTGAAATTAAATACCAATTCAGAAAAAGTACGTATACGACACCGTAAATGGAAATGAAATACCAATTCAGAAAAAGTACGTATTCGACACCGTAAATTGAAATTTAAAAACAATTCAAAAAAAGTACGTATACGACACCGTAAATGGAAATGAAATACCAATTCAGAAAAAGTACGTATTCGACACCGTAAATTGAAATTAAATACCAATTCAGAAAAAGTACGTATACGACACAGTAAATTGAAATTAAATACCAATTCAGAAAAAGTACGTATACGACACCGTAAATAGAAATGATATATCAATTCAGAAAAAGTACGTATACGCCACCGTAAATTGAAATTAAATACCAATTCAGAAAAAGTACGTATACGACACCGTAAATTGAAATTAAATACCAATTCAGAAAAAGTACGTATACGACACCGTAAATAGAAATGATATATCAATTCAGAAAAAGTACGTATACGCCACCGTAAATTGAAATTAAATACCAATTCCGAAAAAGTACGTATACAACACAGTAAATTGAAATTAAATACCAATTCAGAAAAAGTACGTATACGACACCGTAAATGGAAATTAAATACCAATTCAGAAAAATTACGTATACGACACCGTAAATATAAATGATATATCAATTTAGAAAAAGAACGTATACGACACCGTAAATGGAAATTAAATACAAAAGAAATTAATGAATTTTTTTAATTGGTCCATTAGTGTTTTGCTTGGTTTTTCCAAAGCGTGTATCTATTCACTCACGTCCGAGGTTAGAAGTATTATCTTGTAGAATAACATTAAAAGGTACATTTATCGTGGAAAGAGGTTGCAAAAAGTGGCCTCAAACAGGTGACAAAAATACAAATTCAAAATCGTAGACAATGAAATAACAATTGATGAATCAGGCCAAAAGAGGGCGTTGCCAACAACACGCGGTGTTCCCAAGCGGTCCCCCATCTAAGTACTAACCGCGCCCGACTCTTGTTAATTGCGGTGATCGGACGAGAACCGATTGTTTCAGCGTGGTATGGTCGTTGGCGAAGATTTAATTTATAAATTTTTTTTTTTACTTACACATACCATACAAAATTATTTACCTTCCAAAACAAAGCAACGCATTGCATCGTTAATATTTGGACTAAAAACATATAACAAAATATTACAAATTATGTCTTTCCTGTGCGGAAAAAGAAAAAAAAAAGTATTAAAAAATTTTTTTCTTAAAATATTTTTTTTATATTTTAGAACATTTATCCTAGTTTGCCCTTGGAAAAAAGAATGAATAAGTATGTATGTATAAATTATATATATTTAAAAACAAAAAAACTTAGGAAAAATTACGTATACTCAGAAAAAGTACGTATACGACACCGTAAATTGAAATTTATAACCAATTCAGAAAAAGTACGTATACGACACCGTAAATTGAAATTTAAAACCAATTCAGAAAAAGTACGTATACGACACCGTAAATGGAAATGAAATACCAATTCAGAAAAAGTACGTATTCGACACCGTAAATTGAAATTAAATACCAATTCAGAAAAAGTACGTATACGACACCGTAAATGGAAATGAAATACCAATTCAGAAAAAGTACGTATTCGACACCGTAAATTGAAATTTAAAAACAATTCAGAAAAAGTACGTATACGACACCGTAAATGGAAATGAAATACCAATTCAGAAAAAGTACGTATTCGACACCGTAAATTGAAATTAAATACCAATTCAGAAAAAGTTCGTATACGACACCGTAAATAGAAATGATATATCAATTCAGAAAAAGTACGTATACGCCACCGTATATTGAAATTAAATACCAATTCCGAAAAAGTACGTATACGACACAGTAAATTGAAATTAAATACCAATTCAGAAAAAGTACGTATACGACACCGTAAATAGAAATGATATATCAATTCAGAAAAAGTACGTATACGCCACCGTAAATTGAAATTTAAAACCAATTCAGAAAAAGTACGTATACGACACCGTAAATTGAAATTTAAAACCAATTCAGAAAAAGTACGTATACGACACCGTAAATGGAAATGAAATACCAATTCAGAAAAAGTACGTATTCGACACCGTAAATTGAAATTAAATACCAATTCAGAAAAAGTACGTATACGACACCGTAAATGGAAATGAAATACCAATTCAGAAAAAGTACGTATTCGACAACGTAAATTGAAATTTAAAAACAATTCAGAAAAAGTACGTATACGACACCGTAAATGGAAATGAAATACCAATTCAGAAAAAGTACGTATTCGACACCGTAAATTGAAATTAAATACCAATTCAGAAAAAGTACGTATACGACACCGTAAATAGAAATGATATATCAATTCAGAAAAAGTACGTATACGCCACCGTATATTGAAATTAAATACCAATTCCGAAAAAGTACGTATACAACACAGTAAATTGAAATTAAATACCAATTCAGAAAAAGTACGTATACGACACCGTAAATGGAAATTAAATACCAATTCAGAAAAATTACGTATACGACACCGTAAATATAAATGATATATCAATTTAGAAAAAGAACGTATACGACACCGTAAATGGAAATTAAATACCAATTCAGAAAAAGTACGTATTCGACACCGTAAATTGAAATTAAATACCAATTCAGAAAAAGTTCGTATACGACACCGTAAATAGAAATGATATATCAATTCAGAAAAAGTACGTATACGCCACCGTAAATTGAAATTTAAAACCAATTCAGAAAAAGTACGTATACGACACCGTAAATTGAAATTTAAAACCAATTCAGAAAAAGTACGTATACGACACCGTAAATGGAAATGAAATACCAATTCAGAAAAAGTACGTATTCGACACCGTAAATTGAAATTAAATACCAATTCAGAAAAAGTACGTATACGACACCGTAAATGGAAATGAAATACCAATTCAGAAAAAGTACGTATTCGACACCGTAAATTGAAATTTAAAAACAATTCAGAAAAAGTACGTATACGACACCGTAAATGGAAATGAAATACCAATTCAGAAAAAGTACGTATTCGACACCGTAAATTGAAATTAAATACCAATTCAGAAAAAGTACGTATACGACACCGTAAATAGAAATGATATATCAATTCAGAAAAAGTACGTATACGCCACCGTATATTGAAATTAAATACCAATTCCGAAAAAGTACGTATACGACACAGTAAATTGAAATTAAATACCAATTCAGAAAAAGTACGTATACGACACCGTAAATAGAAATGATATATCAATTCAGAAAAAGTACGTATACGCCACCGTAAATTGAAATTAAATACCAATTCCGAAAAAGTACGTATACGACACCGTAAATTGAAATTAAATACCAATTCAGAAAAAGTACGTATACGACACCGTAAATAGAAATGATATATCAATTCAGAAAAAGTACGTATACGCCACCGTAAATTGAAATTAAATACCAATTCCGAAAAAGTACGTATACAACACAGTAAATTGAAATTAAATACCAATTCAGAAAAAGTACGTATACGACACCGTAAATGGAAATTAAATACCAATTCAGAAAAATTACGTATACGACACCGTAAATATAAATGATATATCAATTTAGAAAAAGAACGTATACGACACCGTAAATGGAAATTAAATACAAACTCAGAAATTAATGAATTTTTTTAATTGGTCCATTAGTGTTTTGCTTGGTTTTTCCAAAACATGTATCTATTCACTCACGTCCGAGGTTAGAAGTATTATCTTGTAGAATAACATTAAAAGGTACATTTATCGTGGAAAGAGGTTGCAAAAAGTGGCCTCAAACAGGTGACAAAAATACAAATTCAAAATCGTAGACAATGAAATAACAATTGATGAATCAGGCCAAAAGAGGGCGTTGCCAACAACACGCGGTGTTCCCAAGCGGTCCCCCATCTAAGTACTAACCGCGCCCGACTCTTGTTAATTGCGGTGATCGGACGAGAACCGATTGTTTCAGCGTGGTATGGTCGTTGGCGAAGATTTAATTTATAAATTTTTTTTTTTACTTACACATACCATACAAAATTATTTACCTTCCAAAACAAAGCAACGCATTGCATCGTTAATATTTGGACTAAAAACATATAACAAAATATTACAAATTATGTCTTTCCTGTGCGGAAAAAGAAAAAAAAAAGTATTAAAAAATTTTTTTCTTAAAATATTTTTTTTATATTTTAGAACATTTATCCTAGTTTGCCCTTGGAAAAAAGAATGAATAAGTATGTATGTATAAATTATATAAATTTAAAAACAAAAAAACTTAGGAAAAATTACGTATACTCAGAAAAAGTACGTATACGACACCGTAAATTGAAATTTATAACCAATTCAGAAAAAGTACGTATACGACACCGTAAATTGAAATTTAAAACCAATTCAGAAAAAGTACGTATACGACACCGTAAATGGAAATGAAATACCAATTCAGAAAAAGTACGTATTCGACACCGTAAATTGAAATTAAATACCAATTCAGAAAAAGTACGTATACGACACCGTAAATGGAAATGAAATACCAATTCAGAAAAAGTACGTATTCGACACCGTAAATTGAAATTTAAAAACAATTCAGAAAAAGTACGTATACGACACCGTAAATGGAAATGAAATACCAATTCAGAAAAAGTACGTATTCGACACCGTAAATTGAAATTAAATACCAATTCAGAAAAAGTTCGTATACGACACCGTAAATAGAAATGATATATCAATTCAGAAAAAGTACGTATACGCCACCGTATATTGAAATTAAATACCAATTCCGAAAAAGTACGTATACGACACAGTAAATTGAAATTAAATACCAATTCAGAAAAAGTACGTATACGACACCGTAAATAGAAATGATATATCAATTCAGAAAAAGTACGTATACGCCACCGTAAATTGAAATTTAAAACCAATTCAGAAAAAGTACGTATACGACACCGTAAATTGAAATTTAAAACCAATTCAGAAAAAGTACGTATACGACACCGTAAATGGAAATGAAATACCAATTCAGAAAAAGTACGTATTCGACACCGTAAATTGAAATTAAATACCAATTCAGAAAAAGTACGTATACGACACCGTAAATGGAAATGAAATACCAATTCAGAAAAAGTACGTATTCGACACCGTAAATTGAAATTTAAAAACAATTCAAAAAAAGTACGTATACGACACCGTAAATGGAAATGAAATACCAATTCAGAAAAAGTACGTATTCGACACCGTAAATTGAAATTAAATACCAATTCAGAAAAAGTACGTATACGACACAGTAAATTGAAATTAAATACCAATTCAGAAAAAGTACGTATACGACACCGTAAATAGAAATGATATATCAATTCAGAAAAAGTACGTATACGCCACCGTAAATTGAAATTAAATACCAATTCAGAAAAAGTACGTATACGACACCGTAAATTGAAATTAAATACCAATTCAGAAAAAGTACGTATACGACACCGTAAATAGAAATGATATATCAATTCAGAAAAAGTACGTATACGCCACCGTAAATTGAAATTAAATACCAATTCCGAAAAAGTACGTATACAACACAGTAAATTGAAATTAAATACCAATTCAGAAAAAGTACGTATACGACACCGTAAATGGAAATTAAATACAAAAGAAATTAATGAATTTTTTTAATTGGTCCATTAGTGTTTTGCTTGGTTTTTCCAAAGCGTGTATCTATTCACTCACGTCCGAGGTTAGAAGTATTATCTTGTAGAATAACATTAAAAGGTACATTTATCGTGGAAAGAGGTTGCAAAAAGTGGCCTCAAACAGGTGACAAAAATACAAATTCAAAATCGTAGACAATGAAATAACAATTGATGAATCAGGCCAAAAGAGGGCGTTGCCAACAACACGCGGTGTTCCCAAGCGGTCCCCCATCTAAGTACTAACCGCGCCCGACTCTTGTTAATTGCGGTGATCGGACGAGAACCGATTGTTTCAGCGTGGTATGGTCGTTGGCGAAGATTTAATTTATAAATTTTTTTTTTTACTTACACATACCATACAAAATTATTTACCTTCCAAAACAAAGCAACGCATTGCATCGTTAATATTTGGACTAAAAACATATAACAAAATATTACAAATTATGTCTTTCCTGTGCGGAAAAAGAAAAAAAAAAGTATTAAAAAATTTTTTTCTTAAAATATTTTTTTTATATTTTAGAACATTTATCCTAGTTTGCCCTTGGAAAAAAGAATGAATAAGTATGTATGTATAAATTATATATATTTAAAAACAAAAAAACTTAGGAAAAATTACGTATACTCAGAAAAAGTACGTATACGACACCGTAAATTGAAATTTATAACCAATTCAGAAAAAGTACGTATACGACACCGTAAATTGAAATTTAAAACCAATTCAGAAAAAGTACGTATACGACACCGTAAATGGAAATGAAATACCAATTCAGAAAAAGTACGTATTCGACACCGTAAATTGAAATTAAATACCAATTCAGAAAAAGTACGTATACGACACCGTAAATGGAAATGAAATACCAATTCAGAAAAAGTACGTATTCGACACCGTAAATTGAAATTTAAAAACAATTCAGAAAAAGTACGTATACGACACCGTAAATGGAAATGAAATACCAATTCAGAAAAAGTACGTATTCGACACCGTAAATTGAAATTAAATACCAATTCAGAAAAAGTTCGTATACGACACCGTAAATAGAAATGATATATCAATTCAGAAAAAGTACGTATACGCCACCGTATATTGAAATTAAATACCAATTCCGAAAAAGTACGTATACGACACAGTAAATTGAAATTAAATACCAATTCAGAAAAAGTACGTATACGACACCGTAAATAGAAATGATATATCAATTCAGAAAAAGTACGTATACGCCACCGTAAATTGAAATTTAAAACCAATTCAGAAAAAGTACGTATACGACACCGTAAATTGAAATTTAAAACCAATTCAGAAAAAGTACGTATACGACACCGTAAATGGAAATGAAATACCAATTCAGAAAAAGTACGTATTCGACACCGTAAATTGAAATGATATATCAATTCAGAAAAAGTACGTATACGCCACCGTATATTGAAATTAAATACCAATTCCGAAAAAGTACGTATACGACACAGTAAATTGAAATTAAATACCAATTCAGAAAAAGTACGTATACGACACCGTAAATAGAAATGATATATCAATTCAGAAAAAGTACGTATACGCCACCGTATATTGAAATTAAATACCAATTCCGAAAAAGTACGTATACAACACAGTAAATTGAAATTAAATACCAATTCAGAAAAAGTACGTATACGACACCGTAAATGGAAATTAAATACCAATTCAGAAAAATTACGTATACGACACCGTAAATATAAATGATATATCAATTTAGAAAAAGAACGTATACGACACCGTAAATGGAAATTAAATACCAATTCAGAAAAAGTACGTATTCGACACCGTAAATTGAAATTAAATACCAATTCAGAAAAAGTTCGTATACGACACCGTAAATAGAAATGATATATCAATTCAGAAAAAGTACGTATACGCCACCGTAAATTGAAATTTAAAACCAATTCAGAAAAAGTACGTATACGACACCGTAAATTGAAATTTAAAACCAATTCAGAAAAAGTACGTATACGACACCGTAAATGGAAATGAAATACCAATTCAGAAAAAGTACGTATTCGACACCGTAAATTGAAATTAAATACCAATTCAGAAAAAGTACGTATACGACACCGTAAATGGAAATGAAATACCAATTCAGAAAAAGTACGTATTCGACACCGTAAATTGAAATTTAAAAACAATTCAGAAAAAGTACGTATACGACACCGTAAATGGAAATGAAATACCAATTCAGAAAAAGTACGTATTCGACACCGTAAATTGAAATTAAATACCAATTCAGAAAAAGTACGTATACGACACCGTAAATAGAAATGATATATCAATTCAGAAAAAGTACGTATACGCCACCGTATATTGAAATTAAATACCAATTCCGAAAAAGTACGTATACGACACAGTAAATTGAAATTAAATACCAATTCAGAAAAAGTACGTATACGACACCGTAAATAGAAATGATATATCAATTCAGAAAAAGTACGTATACGCCACCGTAAATTGAAATTAAATACCAATTCCGAAAAAGTACGTATACGACACCGTAAATTGAAATTAAATACCAATTCAGAAAAAGTACGTATACGACACCGTAAATAGAAATGATATATCAATTCAGAAAAAGTACGTATACGCCACCGTAAATTGAAATTAAATACCAATTCCGAAAAAGTACGTATACAACACAGTAAATTGAAATTAAATACCAATTCAGAAAAAGTACGTATACGACACCGTAAATGGAAATTAAATACCAATTCAGAAAAATTACGTATACGACACCGTAAATATAAATGATATATCAATTTAGAAAAAGAACGTATACGACACCGTAAATGGAAATTAAATACAAACTCAGAAATTAATGAATTTTTTTAATTGGTCCATTAGTGTTTTGCTTGGTTTTTCCAAAACATGTATCTATTCACTCACGTCCGAGGTTAGAAGTATTATCTTGTAGAATAACATTAAAAGGTACATTTATCGTGGAAAGAGGTTGCAAAAAGTGGCCTCAAACAGGTGACAAAAATACAAATTCAAAATCGTAGACAATGAAATAACAATTGATGAATCAGGCCAAAAGAGGGCGTTGCCAACAACACGCGGTGTTCCCAAGCGGTCCTCCATCTAAGTACTAACCGCGCCCGACTCTTGTTAATTGCGGTGATCGGACGAGAACCGATTGTTTCAGCGTGGTATGGTCGTTGGCGAAGATTTAATTTATAAATTTTTTTTTTTACTTACACATACCATACAAAATTATTTACCTTCCAAAACAAAGCAACGCATTGCATCGTTAATATTTGGACTAAAAACATATAACAAAATATTACAAATTATGTCTTTCCTGTGCGGAAAAAGAAAAAAAAAAGTATTAAAAAATTTTTTTCTTAAAATATTTTTTTTATATTTTAGAACATTTATCCTAGTTTGCCCTTGGAAAAAAGAATGAATAAGTATGTATGTATAAATTATATATATTTAAAAACAAAAAAACTTAGGAAAAATTACGTATACTCAGAAAAAGTACGTATACGACACCGTAAATTGAAATTTATAACCAATTCAGAAAAAGTACGTATACGACACCGTAAATTGAAATTTAAAACCAATTCAGAAAAAGTACGTATACGACACCGCAAATGGAAATGAAATACCAATTCAGAAAAAGTACGTATTCGACACCGTAAATTGAAATTAAATACCAATTCAGAAAAAGTACGTATACGACACCGTAAATGGAAATGAAATACCAATTCAGAAAAAGTACGTATTCGACACCGTAAATTGAAATTTAAAAACAATTCAGAAAAAGTACGTATACGACACCGTAAATGGAAATGAAATACCAATTCAGAAAAAGTACGTATTCGACACCGTAAATTGAAATTAAATACCAATTCAGAAAAAGTTCGTATACGACACCGTAAATAGAAATGATATATCAATTCAGAAAAAGTACGTATACGCCACCGTATATTGAAATTAAATACCAATTCCGAAAAAGTACGTATACGACACAGTAAATTGAAATTAAATACCAATTCAGAAAAAGTACGTATACGACACCGTAAATAGAAATGATATATCAATTCAGAAAAAGTACGTATACGCCACCGTAAATTGAAATTTAAAACCAATTCAGAAAAAGTACGTATACGACACCGTAAATTGAAATTTAAAACCAATTCAGAAAAAGTACGTATACGACACCGTAAATGGAAATGAAATACCAATTCAGAAAAAGTACGTATTCGACACCGTAAATTGAAATTAAATACCAATTCAGAAAAAGTACGTATACGACACCGTAAATGGAAATGAAATACCAATTCAGAAAAAGTACGTATTCGACACCGTAAATTGAAATTTAAAAACAATTCAAAAAAAGTACGTATACGACACCGTAAATGGAAATGAAATACCAATTCAGAAAAAGTACGTATTCGACACCGTAAATTGAAATTAAATACCAATTCAGAAAAAGTACGTATACGACACCGTAAATAGAAATGATATATCAATTCAGAAAAAGTACGTATACGCCACCGTATATTGAAATTAAATACCAATTCCGAAAAAGTACGTATACGACACAGTAAATTGAAATTAAATACCAATTCAGAAAAAGTACGTATACGACACCGTAAATAGAAATGATATATCAATTCAGAAAAAGTACGTATACGCCACCGTAAATTGAAATTAAATACCAATTCAGAAAAAGTACGTATACGACACCGTAAATTGAAATTAAATACCAATTCAGAAAAAGTACGTATACGACACCGTAAATAGAAATGATATATCAATTCAGAAAAAGTACGTATACGCCACCGTAAATTGAAATTAAATACCAATTCCGAAAAAGTACGTATACAACACAGTAAATTGAAATTAAATACCAATTCAGAAAAAGTACGTATACGACACCGTAAATGGAAATTAAATACCAATTCAGAAAAATTACGTATACGACACCGTAAATATAAATGATATATCAATTTAGAAAAAGAACGTATACGACACCGTAAATGGAAATTAAATACAAACTCAGAAATTAATGAATTTTTTTAATTGGTCCATTAGTGTTTTGCTAGGTTTTTCCAAAACATGTATCTATTCACTCACGTCCGAGGTTAGAAGTATTATCTTGTAGAATAACATTAAAAGGTACATTTATCGTGGAAAGAGGTTGCAAAAAGTGGCCTCAAACAGGTGACAAAAATACAAATTCAAAATCGTAGACAATGAAATAACAATTGATGAATCAGGCCAAAAGAGGGCGTTGCCAACAACACGCGGTGTTCCCAAGCGGTCCCCCATCTAAGTACTAACCGCGCCCGACTCTTGTTAATTGCGGTGATCGGACGAGAACCGATTGTTTTTTTCATTTTAAATTCATTTTTATTCATTTCTTTTTTTAAGCTTACATTCTAGACAAAAACGATTAAATCTAATTTAAAACTAACATTTATCTTATTCTAGCTTACTGGCTCCAAGCGAGCGCTCTAAACTTATCAATATCCTTAAAATTATTGCCTTTCGGCCTTAAATTTATCTATTTCTATGATTTGTTTTGTTTTTTAATTTTCAAGAAACTTTAGAAAACTTGAACTCTTTATTATTTGCTTTACTTAAAACTACTTAAGACTACCTAAGCTACTTAACCTAAATTACCTATAATCAGGGTGGTGAGCAATCAAATCGATTGGTCACCATCCTGATCGCGTCCATGGGCGCCTGACAGCCGCTCACAAGGGTTCATCAGTGTCACCGAGACTCGAGCGAGGCTATAAGCGTCGTTCGAGTTTCGGTAGCACTATCATGTTGGCTAGCCCGGCACCTCCCAAAGACCCCCTACTCTAAGCCTAAACCTACAAACTTAATATCTAGCTTAAAACTAAGGAGGATGCTACGTAAGTAGCGCACCGGCCCGGGAGAGCGTATCCACCCTCACCTGTTCTTCAAGCCACCAAAATTCGGTGTACTGCTTGACCGTATCGACCCTGTCCCGTTCCGCAATTGCGGTGCTAAAACGGAGGAGCTCTTGAGCATTGGCGGCGGACCCGTCGTGGATGAGCCGCTTATCCCTCGCGCCGCGGTGGCTGTGGTACAATACCGGCACACCATCTTTTGTCTGGATTAACCCTTTCATGTCTACATGAAGAAATGCCTCAGGCGGGATAAAGCCAGACCGAAGCGTACTCTCGTGGTACATTAAGTTGGGGTAGTAAGCCCCTGAGATCAGGTTATTATCGCTGGCCATCGCCCTTGCGACGTGCCTCCGTATCACCTTAATAAGGAAATTATCAATCCTATTCAGTCGAGCCCCATTGTATAGGGTCCTGTTGGGATAGTATTTTATGTACTGAGATTCAGGAGTTCTAAACAACCCTAGACAGGCCCTGAGACATTGTCTCTCAAACACCCGAATCTTTTCCATATAGAACGGCGCTATATTGAACCACATAGGACAGCCATAGGCGATGATAGGCCTTATAAGGGCCACGTAGCAAATGACCTTCACCCTAGAGTCAAGTTGACTGCTGCGAAACAGTCTCCTTGTCAGAGCGTAGGCCCTCTTAGCCCCAGCCAGACAAGCAGCTATATGTTTGTCAAAATACAGATACTGGTCGAGCCAGATGCCAAGATACCGGACCACGTTTTTCACCGCCAACGGCTGCCCCTGCTGTCCAATAATTGTTAATTTTCTCCAGTTTTTTCTGGTATCCCCAGAGGCCCCAGCCAATGTAGTTCTGAACAGGATTGTTTCCGATTTTTGGAAATTGATTTTCAACTTCCAATCATCGCAATACCTCTTAATTTGGTCGAAGTCACGCTGCAGAAGGATGTTATTGACCTCGATTTTTGGTCCTGACCTGTACGCCACTAAATCGTCCGCGTACGCTATAGCATGTCTGAGGGAACCCACCAGATCACTTGTGTAAATATTAAACAGGACCGGAGAATTCACTGCTCCCTGTTGTAAGCCGTTTTTAATTTCGAAAACCCTGCTCGAAGTCACGTTGCCAGCTTTGACAACGAACTTCTTTCCCATAAGCATGTCGTAAATCATATATAGCAAAGGTTTTTGAATGCCCAATCTGGTCAGCTTGTAGAAGAGCCCCTCCAACCATACGGTATCGAAGGCCTTCTCAAAGTCGACCAGGCAGGCACCCGTGCATTGTTTCTTACTCTTATTCCACTGAATGTCGGAAACCAGTTTCGACGCGGCATGAATAGTGTCATGCCCCGCTCTGAAGCCAAACTGGTTGTCCGGAATAATCTTATTTTCCTCAACCCATTTTAAAAGAGATCTATTGACGACTTTCTCGAATACCTTGCTAACATTCGGAAGCAAACTAATTGACCGGAGATTAGCAGGGTTCGTCCTATCTTTATCCTTTTTCGGGATAGGGTGTACCACCGCTATTTTCCACTGCTCCGGATAATATGCATTATTCAGCGCATTGTTAAATAGCGTGGCGAAGATATCTATCGCCTCTAGCGGCAGGTGTCTTAATACGACGTTTGGGATACCGTCCACTCCCGCCGACTTTTTGTTTTTAAGTGATTCAAAGATGCACCGAAGTTCATCTCTACTCACGAACAGATGAGTATTTTCATCGGCGACTGTGCCGTTTGCACGGTTGTCGTCATTGAACCCGGTGAAACCGTTGTTCTCGGATCGCCAATCTTGAATTTCGGTCCGCAGATAAAAGTGGTTAAGAAAGGCCCTCTCTTCGAGGTCGCGGTTACGGCAAACAGGGTTGTTCACCGTATACACAGTCTCAAAGAAAGCTCCCATCAAGTTCACCCTCTCCTGCGGGTCTTCGACCACGAAAAAACCGTCGTTCGAGTCAGCACTTTCCGGACTTATGCCAGCAGTCAGTAGTGTCTGTCTGTTCTCGTTCGTCCGAGGTATTCGAACACATGAAATGTCGTTATGATCCTTCCGCCTGAACAGTTTATTTATTTGCGGGAACATTTTCGGACTACTGGCTTTTATAGCCCGAATTTTATTGCCCCAATACAAACTTACAGATTTTCTGTAATTTTCGGAGATCAACTGTTTCAAGTTTTTGATCATCGAATTCAGTGTTCTTAACTCGGGATCGTTCCTGTCAGTGAACTGTCTGTGTAGCCGTTTAAGCCTCGAGAGCAGTCTACTTTTATGTCTGTACAGCGCATCGATTGTCGGGTTTCGATACTTTTCAGTTTGTTCTTCGTCCGTGGAACGTCCTACCCGGGGGATAGTCCGCTCCATTGTCTGTTTGATGACGACGTCCATTTGCCGTAAATGATTGTCGATCTCATCGTTTGTTAGGTTCCTGTTTGTCGGTGGGTCGATCTCGCATGAGCGTATGTCGCGTTTTAACACTCTGGAGAAGCGCGACCACTGCGCTTTTCGGTAATCGAAAGAACGCACTTGGTCGTACTGCTCCAGCTGCGTCTGCTCGTTCGGGATCCGTAATACGGCGGCAAGTCCGTAGTGATCACTATCGTACTCAACCGTTCGTAAACAGTTCCGCGTGCTTAGATCAGTGTTCGTCAGTTCCAGTCTTTCGTCAACTAGCGCTATGTCCAAGAAAGAACCGTCTCTAGGGAAAGACGGGATATCCGTCGCGTACAACTCGAGTTTGTACTCAATTATATTATGACGCCACCAGTCATGAAACTGGTTGCCTCTAGGGTTCGGAATATCATTTCCCCATGCCGCATGTTTAGCATTGAGGTCTCCACCCAAAAAGTAATAATTATCTTCCGATTGAAGCTCTAAGCAACGAAAAAGCGTCTCGATCTCATTTAAAAATTCAATGCGTCGAGGAGATTCCGGTGCGTAAAGCGACACCACATACATCCGCCTCTGGGTATTGAGGGGAATGCATACGATGCATGCTTCCAACACTTGGAACCTGCGCACGTCTCCGCTATATATGACCTTATGGCGCAAGCCTTTACGTATTAAGATAGCGACACCACCTCCCTGTGTGGAGTTGGGCCGGTCTCTTCTAACTACAAAATAATTTCTATAGCCTAATTTGTGCTTCGGGGATAGCTTAGTTTCGCTAACCAGAAGCACATCTGGCTTTTCGGCTTCCAACAAATTGGAAAGATTGATCCTTCTCTCGATCCGGATTAGTGAATTTACATTCACCGCAAGGATCTTTAAGTTTACCTCGTCCAGCGTACCCATCATATTTATGGCGCGGCAGACTCGGCAAACAGCGTCGAATAGATCATGTCTATTCGAGCCGCATGCTCATTTAATTGTTTCTGGAAATTGTCGATCTTTCCGTGCAGTGACAGAAGGATCGATTTCAAATCCAGATCCGCTTCCGGTGTAGAAACCTTCGGCGCGTTTTTTGTGATTGAGCTACCCGGTCCAGATACCATTTGGGCAAAGGACACATTGGGCGCAACAAAATTAGAGAACGAGCGACTCTTTCGACCCTTCTCTTCTTCGGACCTCTGTTTTCGAGCCTGCACATTCTGTTTGACCTGCTGATACTTGGGACATCCCCTGAAATTAGCAGGATGTCCTGAGCTGTTGCAGAGTACACAAGAGAGCTGGCTTCGATCTTCTACCCTATCGCTACCTAAAGCACATTCCCCATGTTTGTGGTCCTTGTTGCACTTAACGCACCTGAACTGCATGTGGCAGTTAGCTGCGGCATGCCCGAACCTCTGGCAGCGCATACATTGAAGTACACGATCTGACCTCTTTAATTTTTCCCAACGTACTGCATGATAGTACAGGAATCTGATCCTTTTCAGACTATCTATTTTGCTGTCGGGGGTTAATTGTACCAAAAAGAATGGTAATTTGCGGCTACCACCCCTGTCCGCAGGCGAAGAAAACGGCTTGACCCCCACGAACTTGAGGTCGTCGCACTCGTAATTCTTGAGCTCGTTTTCGAGCTCCTCTATTTTTATATTGGGATCGATACCCTTAAGCAGCACAGTTTGTCGCTTTTCTCCTTTTGGAGTGTACGTGAAGTACTCAGCTTCCGCTTTCTCCAGAGCGGTGCGCAACTTTTTGTGCTCCTCCATGTTACTGCACATAATAATGTGCTTGTTAGCGTTAAGCCTTTTAATATAGAAATCCTTACAAATTAACCTACATAACTTAATACTATCGCTTATTTCTAGGTGACTTACGTTTATGGGTGGTATTTTCTGTTTTTTTACCTGTTGTTGTTGTTGCTGTTGCTGCGGCTGCTGCTGCTGCTGCTGCTGCTGCTGCTGCTGCTGGTTCTGCTGCTGTTGTTGTTGTTGTTGTCTCTGCTGCTGCTGTTGCTGCGGCTGTTGTCTCTGCTGCTGCTGTTGCTGCGGCTGTTGTCTCTGCTGCTGTTGCAGCGGTTGCTGTTTCTGTTTTTGTTGTTGTTGTTGTGTTTGTTGTTGCTGCAGTGGCTGTTTTTGTGCCAGCTTCTTCTGTTGCTGTTGTTGCTGCTGCTTAAGCAGTGCTTGTTGTTGTTGTTGTTTTTGCTGCTGTTTAAGCTGATTTTGTTGTTCTTTGTGTTGTTGCTGCTCAGCTTGTAGTTGTTGCAGCTTTTGTTGCTGCTGTTTCAACTTATGCTGGCGCAACTCCTCCCTTTTCTGTAGGAGCTCTGCGATAAGCCGATCTAGCTGGGCTTCCTCGTCGTCGTGGTCACTTTGTTGTTGCTTCTCTACCTCCGCGTCCAGTAACTGGAAAGCATTACCTTCTCCTCTATATCTTCCTTCGCCGCCTTCGGACTCGTAGGAGTAGCTGAGTCCCTCGGAGTCATCGCCGTCAGTCTCCTGTGCTGACGAGGTTGCTCGTGACGTCATTTTCTCTTCTGTCTTCGACTTCCTTTTATGCTGAAGATTCGGTGTCGGCTTCAGCTTTCTTCTGCGTTTTTCAGTTTTTGTGCCTACTGATGACTGTACCTGAGCCAATGCTGCGGTACTTGTTGATGCTGCTGGTATTGTTGTTATTGTTGATGCTGCTGCTGCAGCTGTAGCTGTTGTTGTTGCAGTTTCAACTTGCTGCATTTTATTTTCTTTAACCTGCTTGGTCACGCGTTCGGGCAACGTGGTATCGCCTTGCGGGACCTTGGACTGGCCAGTGTCCATCGCGTGATCGCCTTGCGGCACTTCCACTATTGTTTTTGTTTTTTTTTTTATAAATAAAAATCAATCCCCCACTGGGACTTGAACTTGGCTCCTCTCACACAAGAGCCGAAGACACACTCTTTGAGCCAAATGGCTTACACTTTTTTCCACTCGGAATCACTACTTAAAACACTTTATTCGCACACGCTGCCTCACTAACCAAGTCGTCTGTCCACCACGGATGCTGAAGAGCGACGGAGAACCGATTGTTTCAGCGTGGTATGGTCGTTGGCGAAGATTTAATTTATAAATTTTTTTTTTTACTTACACATACCATACAAAATTATTTACCTTCCAAAACAAAGCAACGCATTGCATCGTTAATATTTGGACTAAAAACATATAACAAAATATTACAAATTATGTCTTTCCTGTGCGGAAAAAGAAAAAAAAAAGTATTAAAAAATTTTTTTCTTAAAATATTTTTTTTATATTTTAGAACATTTATCCTAGTTTGCCCTTGGAAAAAAGAATGAATAAGTATGTATGTATAAATTATATATATTTAAAAACAAAAAAACTTAGGAAAAATTACGTATACTCAGAAAAAGTACGTATACGACACCGTAAATTGAAATTTAAAACCAATTCAGAAAAAGTACGTATACGACACCGTAAATTGAAATTTAAAACCAATTCAGAAAAAGTACGTATACGACACCGTAAATGGAAATGAAATACCAATTCAGAAAAAGTACGTATTCGACACCGTAAATTGAAATTAAATACCAATTCAGAAAAAGTACGTATACGACACCGTAAATGGAAATGAAATACCAATTCAGAAAAAGTACGTATTCGACACCGTAAATTGAAATTTAAAAACAATTCAGAAAAAGTACGTATACGACACCGTAAATGGAAATGAAATACCAATTCAGAAAAAGTACGTATTCGACACCGTAAATTGAAATTAAATACCAATTCAGAAAAAGTTCGTATACGACACCGTAAATAGAAATGATATATCAATTCAGAAAAAGTACGTATACGCCACCGTATATTGAAATTAAATACCAATTCCGAAAAAGTACGTATACGACACAGTAAATTGAAATTAAATACCAATTCAGAAAAAGTACGTATACGACACCGTAAATAGAAATGATATATCAATTCAGAAAAAGTACGTATACGCCACCGTAAATTGAAATTTAAAACCAATTCAGAAAAAGTACGTATACGACACCGTAAATTGAAATTTAAAACCAATTCAGAAAAAGTACGTATACGACACCGTAAATGGAAATGAAATACCAATTCAGAAAAAGTACGTATTCGACACCGTAAATTGAAATTAAATACCAATTCAGAAAAAGTACGTATACGACACCGTAAATGGAAATGAAATACCAATTCAGAAAAAGTACGTATTCGACAACGTAAATTGAAATTTAAAAACAATTCAGAAAAAGTACGTATACGACACCGTAAATGGAAATGAAATACCAATTCAGAAAAAGTACGTATTCGACACCGTAAATTGAAATTAAATACCAATTCAGAAAAAGTACGTATACGACACCGTAAATAGAAATGATATATCAATTCAGAAAAAGTACGTATACGCCACCGTATATTGAAATTAAATACCAATTCCGAAAAAGTACGTATACAACACAGTAAATTGAAATTAAATACCAATTCAGAAAAAGTACGTATACGACACCGTAAATGGAAATTAAATACCAATTCAGAAAAATTACGTATACGACACCGTAAATATAAATGATATATCAATTTAGAAAAAGAACGTATACGACACCGTAAATGGAAATTAAATACCAATTCAGAAAAAGTACGTATTCGACACCGTAAATTGAAATTAAATACCAATTCAGAAAAAGTTCGTATACGACACCGTAAATAGAAATGATATATCAATTCAGAAAAAGTACGTATACGCCACCGTAAATTGAAATTTAAAACCAATTCAGAAAAAGTACGTATACGACACCGTAAATTGAAATTTAAAACCAATTCAGAAAAAGTACGTATACGACACCGTAAATGGAAATGAAATACCAATTCAGAAAAAGTACGTATTCGACACCGTAAATTGAAATTAAATACCAATTCAGAAAAAGTACGTATACGACACCGTAAATGGAAATGAAATACCAATTCAGAAAAAGTACGTATTCGACACCGTAAATTGAAATTTAAAAACAATTCAGAAAAAGTACGTATACGACACCGTAAATGGAAATGAAATACCAATTCAGAAAAAGTACGTATTCGACACCGTAAATTGAAATTAAATACCAATTCAGAAAAAGTACGTATACGACACCGTAAATAGAAATGATATATCAATTCAGAAAAAGTACGTATACGCCACCGTATATTGAAATTAAATACCAATTCCGAAAAAGTACGTATACGACACAGTAAATTGAAATTAAATACCAATTCAGAAAAAGTACGTATACGACACCGTAAATAGAAATGATATATCAATTCAGAAAAAGTACGTATACGCCACCGTAAATTGAAATTAAATACCAATTCCGAAAAAGTACGTATACGACACCGTAAATTGAAATTAAATACCAATTCAGAAAAAGTACGTATACGACACCGTAAATGGAAATGAAATACCAATTCAGAAAAAGTACGTATTCGACACCGTAAATTGAAATTTAAAAACAATTCAGAAAAAGTACGTATACGACACCGTAAATGGAAATGAAATACCAATTCAGAAAAAGTACGTATTCGACACCGTAAATTGAAATTAAATACCAATTCAGAAAAAGTTCGTATACGACACCGTAAATAGAAATGATATATCAATTCAGAAAAAGTACGTATACGCCACCGTATATTGAAATTAAATACCAATTCCGAAAAAGTACGTATACGACACAGTAAATTGAAATTAAATACCAATTCAGAAAAAGTACGTATACGACACCGTAAATAGAAATGATATATCAATTCAGAAAAAGTACGTATACGCCACCGTAAATTGAAATTTAAAACCAATTCAGAAAAAGTACGTATACGACACCGTAAATTGAAATTTAAAACCAATTCAGAAAAAGTACGTATACGACACCGTAAATGGAAATGAAATACCAATTCAGAAAAAGTACGTATTCGACACCGTAAATTGAAATTAAATACCAATTCAGAAAAAGTACGTATACGACACCGTAAATGGAAATGAAATACCAATTCAGAAAAAGTACGTATTCGACAACGTAAATTGAAATTTAAAAACAATTCAGAAAAAGTACGTATAAGACACCGTAAATGGAAATGAAATACCAATTCAGAAAAAGTACGTATTCGACACCGTAAATTGAAATTAAATACCAATTCAGAAAAAGTACGTATACGACACCGTAAATAGAAATGATATATCAATTCAGAAAAAGTACGTATACGCCACCGTATATTGAAATTAAATACCAATTCCGAAAAAGTACGTATACAACACAGTAAATTGAAATTAAATACCAATTCAGAAAAAGTACGTATACGACACCGTAAATGGAAATTAAATACCAATTCAGAAAAATTACGTATACGACACCGTAAATATAAATGATATATCAATTTAGAAAAAGAACGTATACGACACCGTAAATGGAAATTAAATACCAATTCAGAAAAAGTACGTATTCGACACCGTAAATTGAAATTAAATACCAATTCAGAAAAAGTTCGTATACGACACCGTAAATAGAAATGATATATCAATTCAGAAAAAGTACGTATACGCCACCGTAAATTGAAATTTAAAACCAATTCAGAAAAAGTACGTATACGACACCGTAAATTGAAATTTAAAACCAATTCAGAAAAAGTACGTATACGACACCGTAAATGGAAATGAAATACCAATTCAGAAAAAGTACGTATTCGACACCGTAAATTGAAATTAAATACCAATTCAGAAAAAGTACGTATACGACACCGTAAATGGAAATGAAATACCAATTCAGAAAAAGTACGTATTCGACACCGTAAATTGAAATTTAAAAACAATTCAGAAAAAGTACGTATACGACACCGTAAATGGAAATGAAATACCAATTCAGAAAAAGTACGTATTCGACACCGTAAATTGAAATTAAATACCAATTCAGAAAAAGTACGTATACGACACCGTAAATAGAAATGATATATCAATTCAGAAAAAGTACGTATACGCCACCGTATATTGAAATTAAATACCAATTCCGAAAAAGTACGTATACGACACAGTAAATTGAAATTAAATACCAATTCAGAAAAAGTACGTATACGACACCGTAAATAGAAATGATATATCAATTCAGAAAAAGTACGTATACGCCACCGTAAATTGAAATTAAATACCAATTCCGAAAAAGTACGTATACGACACCGTAAATTGAAATTAAATACCAATTCAGAAAAAGTACGTATACGACACCGTAAATAGAAATGATATATCAATTCAGAAAAAGTACGTATACGCCACCGTAAATTGAAATTAAATACCAATTCCGAAAAAGTACGTATACAACACAGTAAATTGAAATTAAATACCAATTCAGAAAAAGTACGTATACGACACCGTAAATGGAAATTAAATACCAATTCAGAAAAATTACGTATACGACACCGTAAATATAAATGATATATCAATTTAGAAAAAGAACGTATACGACACCGTAAATGGAAATTAAATACAAACTCAGAAATTAATGAATTTTTTTAATTGGTCCATTAGTGTTTTGCTTGGTTTTTCCAAAACATGTATCTATTCACTCACGTCCGAGGTTAGAAGTATTATCTTGTAGAATAACATTAAAAGGTACATTTATCGTGGAAAGAGGTTGCAAAAAGTGGCCTCAAACAGGTGACAAAAATACAAATTCAAAATCGTAGACAATGAAATAACAATTGATGAATCAGGCCAAAAGAGGGCGTTGCCAACAACACGCGGTGTTCCCAAGCGGTCCCCCATCTAAGTACTAACCGCGCCCGACTCTTGTTAATTGCGGTGATCGGACGAGAACCGATTGTTTCAGCGTGGTATGGTCGTTGGCGAAGATTTAATTTATAAATTTTTTTTTTTACTTACACATACCATACAAAATTATTTACCTTCCAAAACAAAGCAACGCATTGCATCGTTAATATTTGGACTAAAAACATATAACAAAATATTACAAATTATGTCTTTCCTGTGCGGAAAAAGAAAAAAAAAAGTATTAAAAAATTTTTTTCTTAAAATATTTTTTTTATATTTTAGAACATTTATCCTAGTTTGCCCTTGGAAAAAAGAATGAATAAGTATGTATGTATAAATTATATATATTTAAAAACAAAAAAACTTAGGAAAAATTACGTATACTCAGAAAAAGTACGTATACGACACCGTAAATTGAAATTTAAAACCAATTCAGAAAAAGTACGTATACGACACCGTAAATTGAAATTTAAAACCAATTCAGAAAAAGTACGTATACGACACCGTAAATGGAAATGAAATACCAATTCAGAAAAAGTACGTATTCGACACCGTAAATTGAAATTAAATACCAATTCAGAAAAAGTACGTATACGACACCGTAAATGGAAATGAAATACCAATTCAGAAAAAGTACGTATTCGACACCGTAAATTGAAATTTAAAAACAATTCAGAAAAAGTACGTATACGACACCGTAAATGGAAATGAAATACCAATTCAGAAAAAGTACGTATTCGACACCGTAAATTGAAATTAAATACCAATTCAGAAAAAGTTCGTATACGACACCGTAAATAGAAATGATATATCAATTCAGAAAAAGTACGTATACGCCACCGTATATTGAAATTAAATACCAATTCCGAAAAAGTACGTATACGACACAGTAAATTGAAATTAAATACCAATTCAGAAAAAGTAGGTATACGACACCGTAAATAGAAATGATATATCAATTCAGAAAAAGTACGTATACGCCACCGTAAATTGAAATTTAAAACCAATTCAGAAAAAGTACGTATACGACACCGTAAATTGAAATTTAAAACCAATTCAGAAAAAGTACGTATACGACACCGTAAATGGAAATGAAATACCAATTCAGAAAAAGTACGTATTCGACACCGTAAATTGAAATTAAATACCAATTCAGAAAAAGTACGTATACGACACCGTAAATGGAAATGAAATACCAATTCAGAAAAAGTACGTATTCGACACCGTAAATTGAAATTTAAAAACAATTCAAAAAAAGTACGTATACGACACCGTAAATGGAAATGAAATACCAATTCAGAGAAAGTACGTATTCGACACCGTAAATTGAAATTAAATACCAATTCAGAAAAAGTACGTATACGACACCGTAAATAGAAATGATATATCAATTCAGAAAAAGTACGTATACGCCACCGTATATTGAAATTAAATACCAATTCCGAAAAAGTACGTATACGACACAGTAAATTGAAATTAAATACCAATTCAGAAAAAGTACGTATACGACACCGTAAATAGAAATGATATATCAATTCAGAAAAAGTACGTATACGCCACCGTAAATTGAAATTAAATACCAATTCAGAAAAAGTACGTATACGACACCGTAAATTGAAATTAAATACCAATTCAGAAAAAGTACGTATACGACACCGTAAATAGAAATGATATATCAATTCAGAAAAAGTACGTATACGCCACCGTAAATTGAAATTAAATACCAATTCCGAAAAAGTACGTATACAACACAGTAAATTGAAATTAAATACCAATTCAGAAAAAGTACGTATACGACACCGTAAATGGAAATTAAATACCAATTCAGAAAAATTACGTATACGACACCGTAAATATAAATGATATATCAATTTAGAAAAAGAACGTATACGACACCGTAAATGGAAATTAAATACAAACTCAGAAATTAATGAATTTTTTTAATTGGTCCATTAGTGTTTTGCTTGGTTTTTCCAAAACATGTATCTATTCACTCACGTCCGAGGTTAGAAGTATTATCTTGTAGAATAACATTAAAAGGTACATTTATCGTGGAAAGAGGTTGCAAAAAGTGGCCTCAAACAGGTGACAAAAATACAAATTCAAAATCGTAGACAATGAAATAACAATTGATGAATCAGGCCAAAAGAGGGCGTTGCCAACAACACGCGGTGTTCCCAAGCGGTCCCCCATCTAAGTACTAACCGCGCCCGACTCTTGTTAATTGCGGTGATCGGACGAGAACCGATTGTTTCAGCGTGGTATGGTCGTTGGCGAAGATTTAATTTATAAATTTTTTTTTTACTTACACATACCATACAAAATTATTTACCTTCCAAAACAAAGCAACGCATTGCATCGTTAATATTTGGACTAAAAACATATAACAAAATATTACAAATTATGTCTTTCCTGTGCGGAAAAAGAAAAAAAAAGTATTAAAAAATTTTTTTCTTAAAATATTTTTTTTATATTTTAGAACATTTATCCTAGTTTGCCCTTGGAAAAGAGAATGAATAAGTATGTATGTATAAATTATATATGTATATTTAAAAACAAAAAAACTTAGGAAAAATTACGTATACTCAGAAAAAGTACGTATACGACACCGTAAATTGAAATTTAAAACCAATTCAGAAAAAGTACGTATACGACACCGTAAATTGAAATTTAAAACCAATTCAGAAAAAGTACGTATACGACGCCGTAAATGGAAATGAAATACCAATTCAGAAAAAGTACGTATTCGACACCGTAAATTGAAATTAAATACCAATTCAGAAAAAGTACGTATACGACACCGTAAATGGAAATGAAATACCAATTCAGAAAAAGTACGTATTCGACACCGTAAATTGAAATTTAAAAACAATTCAGAAAAAGTACGTATACGACACCGTAAATGGAAATGAAATACCAATTCAGAAAAAGTACGTATTCGACACCGTAAATTGAAATTAAATACCAATTCAGAAAAAGTTCGTATACGACACCGTAAATAGAAATGATATATCAATTCAGAAAAAGTACGTATACGCCACCGTATATTGAAATTAAATACCAATTCCGAAAAAGTACGTATACGACACAGTAAATTGAAATTAAATACCAATTCAGAAAAAGTACGTATACGACACCGTAAATAGAAATGATATATCAATTCAGAAAAAGTACGTATACGCCACCGTAAATTGAAATTTAAAACCAATTCAGAAAAAGTACGTATACGACACCGTAAATTGAAATTTAAAACCAATTCAGAAAAAGTACGTATACGACACCGTAAATGGAAATGAAATACCAATTCAGAAAAAGTACGTATTCGACACCGTAAATTGAAATTAAATACCAATTCAGAAAAAGTACGTATACGACACCGTAAATGGAAATGAAATACCAATTCAGAAAAAGTACGTATTCGACAACGTAAATTGAAATTTAAAAACAATTCAGAAAAAGTACGTATACGACACCGTAAATGGAAATGAAATACCAATTCAGAAAAAGTACGTATTCGACACCGTAAATTGAAATTAAATACCAATTCAGAAAAAGTACGTATACGACACCGTAAATAGAAATGATATATCAATTCAGAAAAAGTACGTATACGCCACCGTATATTGAAATTAAATACCAATTCCGAAAAAGTACGTATACAACACAGTAAATTGAAATTAAATACCAATTCAGAAAAAGTACGTATACGACACCGTAAATGGAAATTAAATACCAATTCAGAAAAATTACGTATACGACACCGTAAATATAAATGATATATCAATTTAGAAAAAGAACGTATACGACACCGTAAATGGAAATTAAATACCAATTCAGAAAAAGTACGTATTCGACACCGTAAATTGAAATTAAATACCAATTCAGAAAAAGTTCGTATACGACACCGTAAATAGAAATGATATATCAATTCAGAAAAAGTACGTATACGCCACCGTAAATTGAAATTTAAAACCAATTCAGAAAAAGTACGTATACGACACCGTAAATTGAAATTTAAAACCAATTCAGAAAAAGTACGTATACGACACCGTAAATGGAAATGAAATACCAATTCAGAAAAAGTACGTATTCGACACCGTAAATTGAAATTAAATACCAATTCAGAAAAAGTACGTATACGACACCGTAAATGGAAATGAAATACCAATTCAGAAAAAGTACGTATTCGACACCGTAAATTGAAATTTAAAAACAATTCAGAAAAAGTACGTATACGACACCGTAAATGGAAATGAAATACCAATTCAGAAAAAGTACGTATTCGACACCGTAAATTGAAATTAAATACCAATTCAGAAAAAGTACGTATACGACACCGTAAATAGAAATGATATATCAATTCAGAAAAAGTACGTATACGCCACCGTATATTGAAATTAAATACCAATTCCGAAAAAGTACGTATACGACACAGTAAATTGAAATTAAATACAAATTCAGAAAAAGTACGTATACGACACCGTAAATAGAAATGATATATCAATTCAGAAAAAGTACGTATACGCCACCGTAAATTGAAATTAAATACCAATTCCGAAAAAGTACGTATACGACACCGTAAATTGAAATTAAATACCAATTCAGAAAAAGTACGTATACGACACCGTAAATAGAAATGATATATCAATTCAGAAAAAGTACGTATACGCCACCGTAAATTGAAATTAAATACCAATTCCGAAAAAGTACGTATACAACACAGTAAATTGAAATTAAATACCAATTCAGAAAAAGTACGTATACGACACCGTAAATGGAAATTAAATACCAATTCAGAAAAATTACGTATACGACACCGTAAATATAAATGATATATCAATTTAGAAAAAGAACGTATACGACACCGTAAATGGAAATTAAATACAAACTCAGAAATTAATGAATTTTTTTAATTGGTCCATTAGTGTTTTGCTTGGTTTTTCCAAAACATGTATCTATTCACTCACGTCCGAGGTTAGAAGTATTATCTTGTAGAATAACATTAAAAGGTACATTTATCGTGGAAAGAGGTTGCAAAAAGTGGCCTCAAACAGGTGACAAAAATACAAATTCAAAATCGTAGACAATGAAATAACAATTGATGAATCAGGCCAAAAGAGGGCGTTGCCAACAACACGCGGTGTTCCCAAGCGGTCCCCCATCTAAGTACTAACCGCGCCCGACTCTTGTTAATTGCGGTGATCGGACGAGAACCGATTGTTTCAGCGTGGTATGGTCGTTGGCGAAGATTTAATTTATAAATTTTTTTTTTTACTTACACATACCATACAAAATTATTTACCTTCCAAAACAAAGCAACGCATTGCATCGTTAATATTTGGACTAAAAACATATAACAAAATATTACAAATTATGTCTTTCCTGTGCGGAAAAAGAAAAAAAAAAGTATTAAAAAATTTTTTTCTTAAAATATTTTTTTTATATTTTAGAACATTTATCCTAGTTTGCCCTTGGAAAAAAGAATGAATAAGTATGTATGTATAAATTATATATATTTAAAAACAAAAAAACTTAGGAAAAATTACGTATACTCAGAAAAAGTACGTATACGACACCGTAAATTGAAATTTATAACCAATTCAGAAAAAGTACGTATACGACACCGTAAATTGAAATTTAAAACCAATTCAGAAAAAGTACGTATACGACACCGTAAATGGAAATGAAATACCAATTCAGAAAAAGTACGTATTCGACACCGTAAATTGAAATTAAATACCAATTCAGAAAAATTACGTATACGACACCGTAAATATAAATGATATATCAATTTAGAAAAAGAACGTATACGACACCGTAAATGGAAATTAAATACAAACTCAGAAATTAATGAATTTTTTTAATTGGTCCATTAGTGTTTTGCTTGGGTTTTCCAAAACATGTATCTATTCACTCACGTCCGAGGTTAGAAGTATTATCTTGTAGAATAACATTAAAAGGTACATTTATCGTGGAAAGAGGTTGCAAAAAGTGGCCTCAAACAGGTGACAAAAATACAAATTCAAAATCGTAGACAATGAAATAACAATTGATGAATCAGGCCAAAAGAGGGCGTTGCCAACAACACGCGGTGTTCCCAAGCGGTCCCCCATCTAAGTACTAACCGCGCCCGACTCTTGTTAATTGCGGTGATCGGACGAGAACCGATTGTTTTTTTTTTTTTTTTTTTTTAAATTCATTTTTTATTATCATTTTTTATACTTAAATACTAGACAAAAACGATTAAATCTAAATTAAAGCTAACATTTGTCTTAATTCTAGCTTACTGGCTCTTAGCGAGCACTCTAAACTTAACTATATCCTTAAAATTATTGCCTTTCGGCCTTAAATCTATCAATATTTATTTTTGTTTGTTTTTTTATTTCCAAGAAACTTTTAAAACTTGAATTCTTTTATTATTATTTTTTACTAACAACTACTTAAAAACTACCTAAGCTACTTAATCTAATCTACCTATAATCAGGGTGGTGAGCAATCTCATCGATTGGTCACCATCCTGATCGCGTCCATGGGCGCCTGACAGCCGCCCACAAGGGTTCATCAGTGGCACCGAGACTCGAGCGAGGCTATAAGCGTCGCTCGAGTATCAGCAGCACTATCATGCTGGCTAGCCCGGCCCCTCCCAAAGACCCCCTACTCTAAGCCTAAACCTACAAACTTAATATCTATCTTAAAACTAGGGAGGATGCTACATTAGTAGCGCACCGGCCCGGGAGAGCGTATCAACCCTCACCTCTTCATTAAGCCACCAAAATTCGGTGAACTGCTTTAATGTATCGACCCTGTCCCGATCCGCAATTGCGGTACTAAAACGGAGGAGCTCCTGAGCATTGGCGGCGTACCCGTCGTGGATGAGCCGCTTATCCCTCGCGCCGCGGTGGCTGTGGTACAATACCGGCACACCATCTTTTTTCTGGACTAACCCTTTCATATCCACATGGAGAAATGCCTCAGGCGGGATAAAGCCAGACCGAAGCGTACTCTCGTGGTACATTATATTGGGGTAGTAAGCCCCTGAGATCAGGTTATTATCACTGGCCATCGCCCTTGCAACGTGCCTCCGGATCACCTTGATAAGGAAATTGTCAATCCTATTCAGTCGAGCCCCATTGTATAGGGTCCTGTTGGGATGATATTTTATGTACTGCGATTCAGGAGTTCTAAACAACCCTAGACAGGCCCTGAGACATTGTCTCTCAAACACCCGAATCTTTTCCATATAGAACGGCGCTATATTGAACCACATAGGACAGCCATAAGCGATGATAGGCCTTATAAGGGCCACGTAGCAAATGACCTTCACCCTAGAGTCAAGTTGACTGCTGCGAAACAGTCTCCTTGTCAGAGCGTAGGCCCTCTTAGCCCCAGCAAGACAAGCATCTATATGTTTGTCAAAATACAGATACTGGTCGAGCCAGATGCCAAGATACCGGACCACGTTTTTCACCGCCAACGGCCGCCCCTGCTGTCCAATAATTGTTAATTTTCTCCAGTTTTTTCTGGTATCCCTAGGGGCCCCAGCCAATGGAGTTCTGAACAGGATTGTTCCCGATTTTTGGAAATTGATTTTCAACTTCCAATCATCGCAATACCTCTTAATTTGCTCGAAGTCACGCTGCAGAAGGATCTTGATGACCTCGATTTTTGGTCCTGACCTGTACGCCACTAAATCGTCTGCGTACGCTATAGCATGTCTGAGGGAACCCACCAGATCACTTGTGTAAATATTAAACAGGATCGGAGAATTCACTGCTCCCTGTTGTAAGCCGTTTTTAATTTCGAAAACCTTGCTTGAAGTCACGTTGCCAGCTTTGACAACGAACTTCTTTCCCATAAGCATGTCATAAATTATATATAGCAAAGGTTTTTGAATGCCCATTCTGGTCAGCTTATAAAAGAGCCCCTCCAACCATACGGTATCAAAGGCCTTCTCAAAGTCGACCAGGCAGGCACCCGTGCATTGATTCTTACTTTTATTCCACTGAATGTCGGAAACCAGTTTCGACGCGGCATGAATAGTGTCATGCCCCGCTCTGAAGCCAAACTGGTTGTCCGGAATGATCTTGTTTTCCTCAACCCATTTTAAAAGAGATCTATTGACGACTTTCTCGAATACCTTGCTAACATTCGGAAGCAAACTAATTGACCGGAGATTAGCAGGGTTCGTCCTATCTTTATCCTTTTTCGGGATAGGGTGTACCACCGCTATTTTCCACTGCGCCGGATAATATGCATTATTCAGCGCATTGTTAAATAGCGTGGCGAAGATATCTATCGCCTCTAGCGGCAGGTGTCTTAATACGACGTTTGGGACACCGTCCACTCCCGCCGACTTTTTGTTTTTAAGTGATTCAAAGATGCACCGAAGTTCATCTCTACTCACGAACAGATGAGTATTTGCATCGGCGATTGTGCCATTTGCACGGTTGTCGTCATTGAACCCGGTGAAACCGTTGTTCTCGGATCGCCAATCTTGAATTTCGGTCCGCAGATAAAAGTGGTTAAGAAAGGCCCTCTCCTCGAGGTCGCGATTACAGCGAACAGGGTTGTTCACCGTATACACAGTCTCAAAGAAAGCTCCCATCAAATTCACCCTCTCCTGCGGGTCTTCGACCACGAAAAAGCCGTCGTTCGAGTCGGCACTTTCAGGACTTATGCCAGCAGTCAGTAGTGTCTGTCTGTTCTCGTTTGTCCGAGGTATTCGAACACATGAAATGTCATTATGATCCTTCCGCCTGAACAGTTTATTTATTTGTGGGAACATATTCGGGCTACTGGTTTTTATAGCCCGAATTTTATTGCCCCAATACAAACTTACAGATTTTCTGTAATTCTCTGTGATCAACTGTATCAAGTTTTTGATCATCGACTTCAGTGTCCTAATTTCGGGGTCGTTCCTGTCCGTAAACTGTCTGTGTAGCCGTTTAAGCCTCGAGAGCAGTCTACTTTTATGTCTGTACAGAGCATCGATTGTCGGGTTTCGATACTTTTCAGTTTGTTCTTCGTCCGTGGAACGTCCTACCCGAGGGATAGTCCGCTCCATTGTCTGTTTGATGACGACATTCATTTGCCGTAAATGATTGTCGATTTCATCGTTTGTTAGGTTCCTGTTTGTCGGTGGGTCGATCTCGCATGAGCGTATGTCGCGTTTTAACACTCTGGAGAAGCGCGACCACTGCGCTTTTCGGTAATCGAAAGAACGCACTTGGTCGTACTGCTCCAGCTGCGTCTGCTCGTTCGGGATCCGTATTACGGCGGCAAGTCCGTAGTGATCACTATCGTACTCAACCGTTCGTAAACAGTTCCGCGTGCTAAGATCAATGTTTGTTAGTTCCAGTCTTTCGTCAACTAGCGCCAAGTCCAAGAAAGAACCCTCTCTAGGGAAAGACGGGATATCCGTCGCGTACAATTCGATTTTGTACTCAATCATATTATGACGCCACCAGTCGTGAAACTGGTTGCCTCTAGGGTTCGGAATATCATTTCCCCATGCCGCGTGTTTAGCATTGAGGTCTCCGCCCAAAAAGTAATAGTTATCTTCCGATTGAAGCTGTAAGCAACGAAAAAGCGTCTCGATCTCATTCAAAAATTCAATGCGTTGAGGAGATTCAGGTGCGTAAAGCGACACCACATACACCCGCCTCTGGGTATTGAGGGGAATGCATACGATGCATGCTTCCAACACCTGGAACCGGCGCACTTCCCCGCTATATATAACCTTATGGCGCAAGCCTTTACGTACTAAGATAGCGACACCACCTCCCTGTGTGGAGTTGGGCCGGTCTCTTCTAACTACATGATAATTTTTATAGCCTAATTTGTGCTTCGGCGTTAGCTTAGTTTCGCTAACCAAAAGTACGTCTGGCTTTTCGACTTTCAACAGATTGGAAAGATTGATCCTTCTCTCGATCCTAATTAGTGAATTAACATTCACCGCAAGGATCTTTAGGTTTACCTCGTCCAGCGTACCCATCATATTTATGGCGCGGCAGACTCGGCAAACAGCGTCGAATAGATCATGTCTATTCGAGCCGCATGCTCATTTAATTGTTTCTGGAAATTGTCGATCTTTCCGTGCAGTGACAGAAGGATCGATTTCAAATCCAGATCCGCTTCCGGTGTAGGAACCTTCGGCGCGCTTTTTGTGATTGTGCTACCCGGTCCAGATACCATTTGGGCAAAGGACACATTGGGTGCAACAAAATTAGAGAACGAGCGACTCTTTCGACCCTTCTCTTCTTCGGACCTCTGTTTTCGAGCCTGCACATTCTGTTTTACCTGCTGATACTTGGGACATCCCCTGAAATTAGCAGGATGTCCTGAGCTGTTGCAGAGTACACACGAGAGCTGGCCTTGATCTTCTACCCTATCGCTACCTAAAGCACATTCCCCATGTTTGTGGTCCTTGTTGCACTTAACGCACCTGAACTGCATGTGGCAGTTAGCTGCGGCGTGCCCGAACCTCTGGCAGCGCATACATTGAAGTACACGATCTGACCTCTTTAATTTTTCCCAACGTACTGCATGATAGTACAGGAATCTGATCCTTTTCAGACTATCTATTTTGCTGTCGGGGGTTAATTGTACCAAAAAGAATGGTAATTTGCGGCTACCACCCCTATCCGCAGGCGAAGAAAACGACTTGACCCCCACGAACTTAAGGTCGGCGCACTCATAATTCTTGAGCTCGTTTTCGAGCTCCTCTATTTCTATATTAGGATCGATGCCCTTAAGCAGCACAGTTTGTCGCTTTTCTCCTTTTGGAGTGTACGTGAAGTACTCAGCTTGCGCTTTCTCCAGAGCGGTGCGCAACTTTTTGTGCTCCTCCATGTTACTGCACATAATAATGTGCTTGTTGGCGTTAAGCCTTTTAATGTAGAAATCCTTACAAATTAACCTACATAACTTAATGCTATCGCTTATTTCTAGATGACTTACATTAATGGGTGGTATTCTCTGTTTTTTTATCTGTTGTAGTTCTTGTTGTTGTTGTTGTTGCAGCGGCTGCTGCTGCTGCTGCTGCTGCTGCTGCTGATTCTGCTGCTGTTGTTGTCTCTGCTGCTGCTGTTGCTGCGGCTGTTGTCTCTGCTGCTGTTGCAGAGGCTGCTGCTTCTGTGTCTGTTTTTTTTGTTGCTGTTGTTGTTGTTGTTGTTGTTGTTGCTGCAGTGGCTGTTTTTTTGCCAGCTGCTTCTTCTGTTGCTGTTGTTGCTGCTGCTTAAGCAGTGCTTGTTGGTGTTGCTGCTGCTTAGTTAGTTGTTGCTGCTCAGCTTGGAGCTGCTTTCGCTGGCGTAATCTTTCTCTTTTCGCGAGGAGCTCCTCGATCAGCCGATCAAGCTGGGCTTCCTCGTCTTGTACTTCGTCTTGTTGTTGTTGTTGTTGTTGCTCCGCGTCGTCTACGGCGTCCACTAACTCTTTGTATGAGTTACCTTCGCCCTTATATCTTCCCTCGCCACCCTCGGACTCGTACGAGTAGCTGAGAGAGTCGTCGTCTGTCTCCCGTGCTGACGAGGTTGCACGTGACGTCGTCATCTCCTCTGCCTTCGACTTCCTCTTGAATTGAAGATTTGGTGTCGGCTTCAGTTTTCTTCGTCTTTTTGTCGCTTCTGTCGACTGTACCTGTGCCAATGCTGCGGTACTCGTTGATGGTACGTCTTTTGTTGTTGTTAGTGCTGGTACTGCACCGGCACTTCTTGTTGTTGATGTTGATGCTGCTGATATTGGTGTTGCTGTAGTTGTTGTTGTTGGTGTTGCTTTGACTTGCCTGGTCACGCGTTTTGGCAACGGGGTATCGCCTAGCGGGACCTTGGACTGGTCAGCGTCCATCTCCTGATCGTCTTGCGGCACTTTCACTATGTCTTTGAAAATTAATTATTTTAATTAATAAAAATTAATCCCTAAGTGGGAAGCGAAACTCGCCCTCTTACACAAGAGCCGAAGACACGCTCTTTGAGCCAAATGGCTTACACTAGTTTTTTACTTGAAAACACTACTTAACACACTTTATTTCGCACACGCTGCCTCACTAACCAAGTCGTCTGTCCACCACGGATGTTGAAGAGCGACTGACGAGAACCGATTGTTTCAGCGTGGTATGGTCGTTGGCGAAGATTTAATTTATAAATTTTTTTTTTTACTTACACATACCATACAAAATTATTTACCTTCCCAAACAAAGCAACGCATTGCATCGTTAATATTTGGACTAAAAACATATAACAAAATATTACAAATTATGTCTTTCCTGTGCGGAAAAAGAAAAAAAAAAGTATTAAAAAATTTTTTTCTTAAAATATTTTTTTTATATTTTAGAACGAAATACCAATTCAGAAAAAGTACGTATTCGACACCGTAAATTGAAATTTAAAAACAATTCAGAAAAAGTACGTATACGACACCGTAAATGGAAATGAAATACCAATTCAGAAAAAGTACGTATTCGACACCGTAAATTGAAATTAAATACCAATTCAGAAAAAGTTCGTATACGACACCGTAAATAGAAATGATATATCAATTCAGAAAAAGTACGTATACGCCACCGTATATTGAAATTAAATACCAATTCCGAAAAAGTACGTATACGACACAGTAAATTGAAATTAAATACCAATTCAGAAAAAGTACGTATACGACACCGTAAATAGAAATGATATATCAATTCAGAAAAAGTACGTATACGCCACCGTAAATTGAAATTTAAAACCAATTCAGAAAAAGTACGTATACGACACCGTAAATTGAAATTTAAAACCAATTCAGAAAAAGTACGTATACGACACCGTAAATGGAAATGAAATACCAATTCAGAAAAAGTACGTATTCGACACCGTAAATTGAAATTAAATACCAATTCAGAAAAAGTACGTATACGACACCGTAAATGGAAATGAAATACCAATTCAGAAAAAGTACGTATTCGACACCGTAAATTGAAATTTAAAAACAATTCAGAAAAAGTACGTATACGACACCGTAAATGGAAATGAAATACCAATTCAGAAAAAGTACGTATTCGACACCGTAAATTGAAATTAAATACCAATTCAGAAAAAGTACGTATACGACACCGTAAATAGAAATGATATATCAATTCAGAAAAAGTACGTATACGCCACCGTATATTGAAATTAAATACCAATTCCGAAAAAGTACGTATACAACACAGTAAATTGAAATTAAATACCAATTCAGAAAAAGTACGTATACGACACCGTAAATGGAAATTAAATACCAATTCAGAAAAATTACGTATACGACACCGTAAATATAAATGATATATCAATTTAGAAAAAGAACGTATACGACACCGTAAATGGAAATTAAATACCAATTCAGAAAAAGTACGTATTCGACACCGTAAATTGAAATTAAATACCAATTCAGAAAAAGTTCGTATACGACACCGTAAATAGAAATGATATATCAATTCAGAAAAAGTACGTATACGCCACCGTAAATTGAAATTTAAAACCAATTCAGAAAAAGTACGTATACGACACCGTAAATTGAAATTTAAAACCAATTCAGAAAAAGTACGTATACGACACCGTAAATGGAAATGAAATACCAGTTCAGAAAAAGTACGTATTCGACACCGTAAATTGAAATTAAATACCAATTCAGAAAAAGTACGTATACGACACCGTAAATGGAAATGAAATACCAATTCAGAAAAAGTACGTATTCGACACCGTAAATTGAAATTTAAAAACAATTCAGAAAAAGTACGTATACGACACCGTAAATGGAAATGAAATACCAATTCAGAAAAAGTACGTATTCGACACCGTAAATTGAAATTAAATACCAATTCAGAAAAAGTACGTATACGACACCGTAAATAAAAATGATATATCAATTCAGAAAAAGTACGTATACGCCACCGTATATTGAAATTAAATACCAATTCCGAAAAAGTACGTATACGACACAGTAAATTGAAATTAAATACCAATTCAGAAAAAGTACGTATACGACACCGTAAATAGAAATGATATATCAATTCAGAAAAAGTTCGTATACGCCACCGTAAATTGAAATTAAATACCAATTCCGAAAAAGTACGTATACGACACCGTAAATTGAAATTAAATACCAATTCAGAATAAGTACGTATACGACACCGTAAATAGAAATGATATATCAATTCAGAAAAAGTACGTATACGCCACCGTAAATTGAAATTAAATACCAATTCCGAAAAAGTACGTATACAACACAGTAAATTGAAATTAAATACCAATTCAGAAAAAGTACGTATACGACACCGTAAATGGAAATTAAATACCAATTCAGAAAAATTACGTATACGACACCGTAAATATAAATGATATATCAATTTAGAAAAAGAACGTATACGACACCGTAAATGGAAATTAAATACAAACTCAGAAATTAATGAATTTTTTTAATTGGTCCATTAGTGTTTTGCTTGGTTTTTCCAAAACATGTATCTATTCACTCACGTCCGAGGTTAGAAGTATTATCTTGTAGAATAACATTAAAAGGTACATTTATCGTGGAAAGAGGTTGCAAAAAGTGGCCTCAAACAGGTGACAAAAATACAAATTCAAAATCGTAGACAATGAAATAACAATTGATGAATCAGGCCAAAAGAGGGCGTTGCCAACAACACGCGGTGTTCCCAAGCGGTCCCCCATCTAAGTACTAACCGCGCCCGACTCTTGTTAATTGCGGTGATCGGACGAGAACCGATTGTTTCAGCGTGGTATGGTCGTTGGCGAAGATTTAATTTATAAATTTTTTTTTTTACTTACACATACCATACAAAATTATTTACCTTCCAAAACAAAGCAACGCATTGCATCGTTAATATTTGGACTAAAAACATATAACAAAATATTACATATTTTGTCTTTCCTGTGCGGAAAAAGAAAAAAAAAAGTATTAAAAAATTTTTTTCTTAAAATATTTTTTTTATATTTTAGAACATTTATCCTAGTTTGCCCTTGGAAAAAAGAATGAATAAGTATGTATGTATAAATTATATATATTTAAAAACAAAAAAACTTAGGAAAAATTACGTATACTCAGAAAAAGTACGTATACGACACCGTAAATTGAAATTTATAACCAATTCAGAAAAAGTACGTATACGACACCGTAAATTGAAATTTAAAACCAATTCAGAAAAAGTACGTATACGACACCGTAAATGGAAATGAAATACCAATTCAGAAAAAGTACGTATTCGACACCGTAAATTGAAATTAAATACCAATTCAGAAAAAGTACGTATACGACACCGTAAATGGAAATGAAATACCAATTCAGAAAAAGTACGTATTCGACACCGTAAATTGAAATTTAAAAACAATTCAGAAAAAGTACGTATACGACACCGTAAATGGAAATGAAATACCAATTCAGAAAAAGTACGTATTCGACACCGTAAATTGAAATTAAATACCAATTCAGAAAAAGTTCGTATACGACACCGTAAATAGAAATGATATATCAATTCAGAAAAAGTACGTATACGCCACCGTATATTGAAATTAAATACCAATTCCGAAAAAGTACGTATACGACACAGTAAATTGAAATTAAATACCAATTCAGAAAAAGTACGTATACGACACCGTAAATAGAAATGATATATCAATTCAGAAAAAGTACGTATACGCCACCGTAAATTGAAATTTAAAACCAATTCAGAAAAAGTACGTATACGACACCGTAAATTGAAATTTAAAACCAATTCAGAAAAAGTACGTATAAGACACCGTAAATGGAAATGAAATACCAATTCAGAAAAAGTACGTATTCGACACCGTAAATTGAAATTAAATACCAATTCAGAAAAAGTACGTATACGACACCGTAAATGGAAATGAAATACCAATTCAGAAAAAGTACGTATTCGACAACGTAAATTGAAATTTAAAAACAATTCAGAAAAAGTACGTATACGACACCGTAAATGGAAATGAAATACCAATTCAGAAAAAGTACGTATTCGACACCGTAAATTGAAATTAAATACCAATTCAGAAAAAGTACGTATACGACACCGTAAATAGAAATGATATATCAATTCAGAAAAAGTACGTATACGCCACCGTATATTGAAATTAAATACCAATTCCGAAAAAGTACGTATACAACACAGTAAATTGAAATTAAATACCAATTCAGAAAAAGTACGTATACGACACCGTAAATGGAAATTAAATACCAATTCAGAAAAATTACGTATACGACACCGTAAATATAAATGATATATCAATTTAGAAAAAGAACGTATACGACACCGTAAATGGAAATTAAATACCAATTCAGAAAAAGTACGTATTCGACACCGTAAATTGAAATTAAATACCAATTCAGAAAAAGTTCGTATACGACACCGTAAATAGAAATGATATATCAATTCAGAAAAAGTACGTATACGCCACCGTAAATTGAAATTTAAAACCAATTCAGAAAAAGTACGTATACGACACCGTAAATTGAAATTTAAAACCAATTCAGAAAAAGTACGTATACGACACCGTAAATGGAAATGAAATACCAATTCAGAAAAAGTACGTATTCGACACCGTAAATTGAAATTAAATACCAATTCAGAAAAAGTACGTATACGACACCGTAAATGGAAATGAAATACCAATTCAGAAAAAGTACGTATTCGACACCGTAAATTGAAATTTAAAAACAATTCAGAAAAAGTACGTATACGACACCGTAAATGGAAATGAAATACCAATTCAGAAAAAGTACGTATTCGACACCGTAAATTGAAATTAAATACCAATTCAGAAAAAGTACGTATACGACACCGTAAATAGAAATGATATATCAATTCAGAAAAAGTACGTATACGCCACCGTATATTGAAATTAAATACCAATTCCGAAAAAGTACGTATACGACACAGTAAATTGAAATTAAATACCAATTCAGAAAAAGTACGTATACGACACCGTAAATAGAAATGATATATCAATTCAGAAAAAGTACGTATACGCCACCGTAAATTGAAATTAAATACCAATTCCGAAAAAGTACGTATACGACACCGTAAATTGAAATTAAATACCAATTCAGAAAAAGTACGTATACGACACCGTAAATAGAAATGATATATCAATTCAGAAAAAGTACGTATACGCCACCGTAAATTGAAATTAAATACCAATTCCGAAAAAGTACGTATACAACACAGTAAATTGAAATTAAATACCAATTCAGAAAAAGTACGTATACGACACCGTAAATGGAAATTAAATACCAATTCAGAAAAATTACGTATACGACACCGTAAATATAAATGATATATCAATTTAGAAAAAGAACGTATACGACACCGTAAATGGAAATTAAATACAAACTCAGAAATTAATGAATTTTTTTAATTGGTCCATTAGTGTTTTGCTTGGTTTTTCCAAAACATGTATCTATTCACTCACGTCCGAGGTTAGAAGTATTATCTTGTAGAATAACATTAAAAGGTACATTTATCGTGGAAAGAGGTTGCAAAAAGTGGCCTCAAACAGGTGACAAAAATACAAATTCAAAATCGTAGACAATGAAATAACAATTGATGAATCAGGCCAAAAGAGGGCGTTGCCAACAACACGCGGTGTTCCCAAGCGGTCCCCCATCTAAGTACTAACCGCGCCCGACTCTTGTTAATTGCGGTGATCGGACGAGAACCGATTGTTTCAGCGTGGTATGGTCGTTGGCGAAGATTTAATTTATAAATTTTTTTTTTTACTTACACATACCATACAAAATTATTTACCTTCCAAAACAAAGCAACGCATTGCATCGTTAATATTTGGACTAAAAACATATAACAAAATATTACAAATTATGTATTTCCTGTGCGGAAAAAGAAAAAAAAAAGTATTAAAAAATTTTTTTCTTAAAATATTTTTTTTATATTTTAGAACATTTATCCTAGTTTGCCCTTGGAAAAAAGAATGAATAAGTATGTATGTATAAATTATATATATTTAAAAACAAAAAAACTTAGGAAAAATTACGTATACTCAGAAAAAGTACGTATACGACACCGTAAATTGAAATTTATAACCAATTCAGAAAAAGTACGTATACGACACCGTAAATTGAAATTTAAAACCAATTCAGAAAAAGTACGTATACGACACCGTAAATGGAAATGAAATACCAATTCAGAAAAAGTACGTATTCGACACCGTAAATTGAAATTAAATACCAATTCAGAAAAAGTACGTATACGACACCGTAAATGGAAATGAAATACCAATTCAGAAAAAGTACGTATTCGACACCGTAAATTGAAATTTAAAAACAATTCAGAAAAAGTACGTATACGACACCGTAAATGGAAATGAAATACCAATTCAGAAAAAGTACGTATTCGACACCGTAAATTGAAATTAAATACCAATTCAGAAAAAGTTCGTATACGACACCGTAAATAGAAATGATATATCAATTCAGAAAAAGTACGTATACGCCACCGTATATTGAAATTAAATACCAATTCCGAAAAAGTACGTATACGACACAGTAAATTGAAATTAAATACCAATTCAGAAAAAGTACGTATACGACACCGTAAATAGAAATGATATATCAATTCAGAAAAAGTACGCATACGCCACCGTAAATTGAAATTTAAAACCAATTCAGAAAAAGTACGTATACGACACCGTAAATTGAAATTTAAAACCAATTCAGAAAAAGTACGTATACGACACCGTAAATGGAAATGAAATACCAATTCAGAAAAAGTACGTATTCGACACCGTAAATTGAAATTAAATACCAATTCAGAAAAAGTACGTATACGACACCGTAAATGGAAATGAAATACCAATTCAGAAAAAGTACGTATTCGACAACGTAAATTGAAATTTAAAAACAATTCAGAAAAAGTACGTATACGACACCGTAAATGGAAATGAAATACCAATTCAGAAAAAGTACGTATTCGACACCGTAAATTGAAATTAAATACCAATTCAGAAAAAGTACGTATACGACACCGTAAATAGAAATGATATATCAATTCAGAAAAAGTACGTATACGCCACCGTATATTGAAATTAAATACCAATTCCGAAAAAGTACGTATACAACACAGTAAATTGAAATTAAATACCAATTCAGAAAAAGTACGTATACGACACCGTAAATGGAAATTAAATACCAATTCAGAAAAATTACGTATACGACACCGTAAATATAAATGATATATCAATTTAGAAAAAGAACGTATACGACACCGTAAATGGAAATTAAATACCAATTCAGAAAAAGTACGTATTCGACACCGTAAATTGAAATTAAATACCAATTCAGAAAAAGTTCGTATACGACACCGTAAATAGAAATGATATATCAATTCAGAAAAAGTACGTATACGCCACCGTAAATTGAAATTTAAAACCAATTCAGAAAAAGTACGTATACGACACCGTAAATTGAAATTTAAAACCAATTCAGAAAAAGTACGTATACGACACCGTAAATGGAAATGAAATACCAATTCAGAAAAAGTACGTATTCGACACCGTAAATTGAAATTAAATACCAATTCAGAAAAAGTACGTATACGACACCGTAAATGGAAATGAAATACCAATTCAGAAAAAGTACGTATACGACACCGTAAATTGAAATTTAAAAACAATTCAGAAAAAGTACGTATACGACACCGTAAATGGAAATGAAATACCAATTCAGAAAAAGTACGTATTCGACACCGTAAATTGAAATTAAATACCAATTCAGAAAAAGTACGTATACGACACCGTAAATAGAAATGATATATCAATTCAGAAAAAGTACGTATACGCCACCGTATATTGAAATTAAATACCAATTCCGAAAAAGTACGTATACGACACAGTAAATTGAAATTAAATACCAATTCAGAAAAAGTACGTATACGACACCGTAAATAGAAATGATATATCAATTCAGAAAAAGTACGTATACGCCACCGTAAATTGAAATTAAATACCAATTCCGAAAAAGTACGTATACGACACCGTAAATTGAAATTAAATACCAATTCAGAAAAAGTACGTATACGACACCGTAAATAGAAATGATATATCAATTCAGAAAAAGTACGTATACGCCACCGTAAATTGAAATTAAATACCAATTCCGAAAAAGTACGTATACAACACAGTAAATTGAAATTAAATACCAATTCAGAAAAAGTACGTATACGACACCGTAAATGGAAATTAAATACCAATTCAGAAAAATTACGTATACGACACCGTAAATATAAATGATATATCAATTTAGAAAAAGAACGTATACGACACCGTAAATGGAAATTAAATACAAACTCAGAAATTAATGAATTTTTTTAATTGGTCCATTAGTGTTTTGCTTGGTTTTTCCAAAACATGTATCTATTCACTCACGTCCGAGGTTAGAAGTATTATCTTGTAGAATAACATTAAAAGGTACATTTATCGTGGAAAGAGGTTGCAAAAAGTGGCCTCAAACAGGTGACAAAAATACAAATTCAAAATCGTAGACAATGAAATAACAATTGATGAATCAGGCCAAAAGAGGGCGTTGCCAACAACACGCGGTGTTCCCAAGCGGTCCCCCATCTAAGTACTAACCGCGCCCGACTCTTGTTAATTGCGGTGATCGGACGAGAACCGATTGTTTCAGCGCCAATGTATGTATAAATTATATATATTTAAAAACAAAAAAACTTAGGAAAAATTACGTATACTCAGAAAAAGTACGTATACGACACCGTAAATTGAAATTTATAACCAATTCAGAAAAAGTACGTATACGACACCGTAAATTGAAATTTAAAACCAATTCAGAAAAAGTACGTATACGACACCGTAAATGGAAATGAAATACCAATTCAGAAAAAGTACGTATTCGACACCGTAAATTGAAATTAAATACCAATTCAGAAAAAGTACGTATACGACACCGTAAATGGAAATGAAATACCAATTCAGAAAAAGTACGTATTCGACACCGTAAATTGAAATTAAATACCAATTCAGAAAAAGTACGTATACGACACCGTAAATAGAAATGATATATCAATTCAGAAAAAGTACGTATACGCCACCGTATATTGAAATTAAATACCAATTCCGAAAAAGTACGTATACGACACAGTAAATTGAAATTAAATACCAATTCAGAAAAAGTACGTATACGACACCGTAAATAGAAATGATATATCAATTCAGAAAAAGTACGTATACGCCACCGTAAATTGAAATTAAATACCAATTCCGAAAAAGTACGTATACGACACCGTAAATTGAAATTAAATACCAATTCAGAAAAAGTACGTATACGACACCGTAAATAGAAATGATATATCAATTCAGAAAAAGTACGTATACGCCACCGTAAATTGAAATTAAATACCAATTCCGAAAAAGTACGTATACAACACAGTAAATTGAAATTAAATACCAATTCAGAAAAAGTACGTATACGACACCGTAAATGGAAATTAAATACCAATTCAGAAAAATTACGTATACGACACCGTAAATATAAATGATATATCAATTTAGAAAAAGAACGTATACGACACCGTAAATGGAAATTAAATACAAACTCAGAAATTAATGAATTTTTTTAATTGGTCCATTAGTGTTTTGCTTGGTTTTTCCAAAACATGTATCTATTCACTCACGTCCGAGGTTAGAAGTATTATCTTGTAGAATAACATTAAAAGGTACATTTATCGTGGAAAGAGGTTGCAAAAAGTGGCCTCAAACAGGTGACAAAAATACAAATTCAAAATCGTAGACAATGAAATAACAATTGATGAATCAGGCCAAAAGAGGGCGTTGCCAACAACACGCGGTGTTCCCAAGCGGTCCCCCATCTAAGTACTAACCGCGCCCGACTCTTGTTAATTGCGGTGATCGGACGAGAACCGATTGTTTCAGCGCCAATGTATGTATAAATTATATATATTTAAAAACAAAAAAACTTAGGAAAAATTACGTATACTCAGAAAAAGTACGTATACGACACCGTAAATTGAAATTTAAAACCAATTCAGAAAAAGTACGTATACGACACCGTAAATGGAAATGAAATACCAATTCAGAAAAAGTACGTATTCGACACCGTAAATTGAAATTAAATACCAATTCAGAAAAAGTACGTATACGACACCGTAAATGGAAATGAAATACCAATTCAGAAAAAGTACGTATTCGACACCGTAAATTGAAATTTAAAAACAATTCAGAAAAAGTACGTATACGACACCGTAAATGGAAATGAAATACCAATTCAGAAAAAGTACGTATTCGACACCGTAAATTGAAATTAAATACCAATTCAGAAAAAGTACGTATACGACACCGTAAATAGAAATGATATATCAATTCAGAAAAAGTACGTATACGCCACCGTATATTGAAATTAAATACCAATTCCGAAAATGTACGTATACGACACAGTAAATTGAAATTAAATACCAATTCAGAAAAAGTACGTATACGACACCGTAAATAGAAATGATATATCAATTCAGAAAAAGTACGTATACGCCACCGTAAATTGAAATTAAATACCAATTCCGAAAAAGTACGTATACGACACCGTAAATTGAAATTAAATACCAATTCAGAAAAAGTACGTATACGACACCGTAAATAGAAATGATATATCAATTCAGAAAAAGTACGTATACGCCACCGTAAATTGAAATTAAATACCAATTCCGAAAAAGTACGTATACAACACAGTAAATTGAAATTAAATACCAATTCAGAAAAAGTACGTATGTATACGACACCGTAAATGGAAATTAAATACCAATTCAGAAAAATTACGTATACGACACCGTAAATATAAATGATATATCAATTTAGAAAAAGAACGTATACGACACCGTAAATGGAAATTAAATACAAACTCAGAAATTAATGAATTTTTTTAATTGGTCCATTAGTGTTTTGCTTGGTTTTTCCAAAACATGTATCTATTCACTCACGTCCGAGGTTAGAAGTATTATCTTGTAGAATAACATTAAAAGGTACATTTATCGTGGAAAGAGGTTGCAAAAAGTGGCCTCAAACAGGTGACAAAAATACAAATTCAAAATCGTAGACAATGAAATAACAATTGATGAATCAGGCCAAAAGAGGGCGTTGCCAACAACACGCGGTGTTCCCAAGCGGTCCCCCATCTAAGTACTAACCGCGCCCGACTCTTGTTAATTGCGGTGATCGGACGAGAACCGATTGTTTCAGCGCCAATGTATGTATAAATTATATATATTTAAAAACAAAAAAACTTAGGAAAAATTACGTATACTCAGAAAAAGTACGTATACGACACCGTAAATTGAAATTTATAACCAATTCAGAAAAAGTACGTATACGACACCGTAAATTGAAATTTAAAACCAATTCAGAAAAAGTACGTATACGACACCGTAAATGGAAATGAAATACCAATTCAGAAAAAGTACGTATTCGACACCGTAAATTGAAATTAAATACCAATTCAGAAAAAGTACGTATACGACACCGTAAATGGAAATGAAATACCAATTCAGAAAAAGTACGTATTCGACACCGTAAATTGAAATTTAAAAACAATTCAGAAAAAGTACGTATACGACACCGTAAATGGAAATGAAATACCAATTCAGAAAAAGTTCGTATACGACACCGTAAATAGAAATGATATATCAATTCAGAAAAAGTACGTATACGCCACCGTATATTGAAATTAAATACCAATTCCGAAAAAGTACGTATACGACACAGTAAATTGAAATTAAATACCAATTCAGAAAAAGTACGTATACGACACCGTAAATAGAAATGATATATCAATTCAGAAAAAGTACGTATACGCCACCGTAAATTGAAATTTAAAACCAATTCAGAAAAAGTACGTATACGACACCGTAAATTGAAATTTAAAACCAATTCAGAAAAAGTACGTATACGACACCGTAAATGGAAATGAAATACCAATTCAGAAAAAGTACGTATTCGACACCGTAAATTGAAATTAAATACCAATTCAGAAAAAGTACGTATACGACACCGTAAATGGAAATGAAATACCAATTCAGAAAAAGTACGTATTCGACACCGTAAATTGAAATTTAAAAACAATTCAGAAAAAGTACGTATACGACACCGTAAATGGAAATGAAATACCAATTCAGAAAAAGTACGTATTCGACACCGTAAATTGAAATTAAATACCAATTCAGAAAAAGTACGTATACGACACCGTAAATAGAAATGATATATCAATTCAGAAAAAGTACGTATACGCCACCGTATATTGAAATTAAATACCAATTCCGAAAAAGTACGTATACGACACAGTAAATTGAAATTAAATACCAATTCAGAAAAAGTACGTATACGACACCGTAAATAGAAATGATATATCAATTCAGAAAAAGTACGTATACGCCACCGTAAATTGAAATTAAATACCAATTCCGAAAAAGTACGTATACGACACCGTAAATTGAAATTAAATACCAATTCAGAAAAAGTACGTATACGACACCGTAAATAGAAATGATATATCAATTCAGAAAAAGTACGTATACGCCACCGTAAATTGAAATTAAATACCAATTCCGAAAAAGTACGTATACAACACAGTAAATTGAAATTAAATACCAATTCAGAAAAAGTACGTATACGACACCGTAAATGGAAATTAAATACCAATTCAGAAAAATTACGTATACGACACCGTAAATATAAATGATATATAAATTTAGAAAAAGAACGTATACGACACCGTAAATGGAAATTAAATACAAACTCAGAAATTAATGAATTTTTTTAATTGGTCCATTAGTGTTTTGCTTGGTTTTTCCAAAACATGTATCTATTCACTCACGTCCGAGGTTAGAAGTATTATCTTGTAGAATAACATTAAAAGGTACATTTATCGTGGAAAGAGGTTGCAAAAAGTGGCCTCAAACAGGTGACAAAAATACAAATTCAAAATCGTAGACAATGAAATAACAATTGATGAATCAGGCCAAAAGAGGGCGTTGCCAACAACACGCGGTGTTCCCAAGCGGTCCCCCATCTAAGTACTAACCGCGCCCGACTCTTGTTAATTGCGGTGATCGGACGAGAACCGATTGTTTCAGCGTGGTATGGTCGTTGGCGAAGATTTAATTTATAAATTTTTTTTTTTACTTACACATACCATACAAAATTATTTACCTTCCAAAACAAAGCAACGCATTGCATCGTTAATATTTGGACTAAAAACATATAACAAAATATTACAAATTATGTATTTCCTGTGCGGAAAAAGAAAAAAAAAAGTATTAAAAAAATTTTTTCTTAAAATATTTTTTTTATATTTTAGAACATTTATCCTAGTTTGCCCTTGGAAAAAAGAATGAATAAGTATGTATGTATAAATTATATATATTTAAAAACAAAAAAACTTAGGAAAAATTACGTATACTCAGAAAAAGTACGTATACGACACCGTAAATTGAAATTTATAACCAATTCAGAAAAAGTACGTATACGACACCGTAAATTGAAATTTAAAACCAATTCAGAAAAAGTACGTATACGACACCGTAAATGGAAATGAAATACCAATTCAGAAAAAGTACGTATTCGACACCGTAAATTGAAATTAAATACCAATTCAGAAAAAGTACGTATACGACACCGTAAATGGAAATGAAATACCAATTCAGAAAAAGTACGTATTCGACACCGTAAATTGAAATTTAAAAACAATTCAGAAAAAGTACGTATACGACACCGTAAATGGAAATGAAATACCAATTCAGAAAAAGTACGTATTCGACACCGTAAATTGAAATTAAATACCAATTCAGAAAAAGTTCGTATACGACACCGTAAATAGAAATGATATATCAATTCAGAAAAAGTACGTATACGCCACCGTATATTGAAATTAAATACCAATTCCGAAAAAGTACGTATACGACACAGTAAATTGAAATTAAATACCAATTCAGAAAAAGTACGTATACGACACCGTAAATAGAAATGATATATCAATTCAGAAAAAGTACGCATACGCCACCGTAAATTGAAATTTAAAACCAATTCAGAAAAAGTACGTATACGACACCGTAAATTGAAATTTAAAACCAATTCAGAAAAAGTACGTATACGACACCGTAAATGGAAATGAAATACCAATTCAGAAAAAGTACGTATTCGACACCGTAAATTGAAATTAAATACCAATTCAGAAAAAGTACGTATACGACACCGTAAATGGAAATGAAATACCAATTCAGAAAAAGTACGTATTCGACAACGTAAATTGAAATTTAAAAACAATTCAGAAAAAGTACGTATACGACACCGTAAATGGAAATGAAATACCAATTCAGAAAAAGTACGTATTCGACACCGTAAATTGAAATTAAATACCAATTCAGAAAAAGTACGTATACGACACCGTAAATAGAAATGATATATCAATTCAGAAAAAGTACGTATACGCCACCGTATATTGAAATTAAATACCAATTCCGAAAAAGTACGTATACAACACAGTAAATTGAAATTAAATACCAATTCAGAAAAAGTACGTATACGACACCGTAAATGGAAATTAAATACCAATTCAGAAAAATTACGTATACGACACCGTAAATATAAATGATATATCAATTTAGAAAAAGAACGTATACGACACCGTAAATGGAAATTAAATACCAATTCAGAAAAAGTACGTATTCGACACCGTAAATTGAAATTAAATACCAATTCAGAAAAAGTTCGTATACGACACCGTAAATAGAAATGATATATCAATTCAGAAAAAGTACGTATACGCCACCGTAAATTGAAATTTAAAACCAATTCAGAAAAAGTACGTATACGACACCGTAAATTGAAATTTAAAACCAATTCAGAAAAAGTACGTATACGACACCGTAAATGGAAATGAAATACCAATTCAGAAAAAGTACGTATTCGACACCGTAAATTGAAATTAAATACCAATTCAGAAAAAGTACGTATACGACACCGTAAATGGAAATGAAATACCAATTCAGAAAAAGTACGTATACGACACCGTAAATTGAAATTTAAAAACAATTCAGAAAAAGTACGTATACGACACCGTAAATGGAAATGAAATACCAATTCAGAAAAAGTACGTATTCGACACCGTAAATTGAAATTAAATACCAATTCAGAAAAAGTACGTATACGACACCGTAAATAGAAATGATATATCAATTCAGAAAAAGTACGTATACGCCACCGTATATTGAAATTAAATACCAATTCCGAAAAAGTACGTATACGACACAGTAAATTGAAATTAAATACCAATTCAGAAAAAGTACGTATACGACACCGTAAATAGAAATGATATATCAATTCAGAAAAAGTACGTATACGCCACCGTAAATTGAAATTAAATACCAATTCCGAAAAAGTACGTATACGACACCGTAAATTGAAATTAAATACCAATTCAGAAAAAGTACGTATACGACACCGTAAATAGAAATGATATATCAATTCAGAAAAAGTACGTATACGCCACCGTAAATTGAAATTAAATACCAATTCCGAAAAAGTACGTATACAACACAGTAAATTGAAATTAAATACCAATTCAGAAAAAGTACGTATACGACACCGTAAATGGAAATTAAATACCAATTCAGAAAAATTACGTATACGACACCGTAAATATAAATGATATATCAATTTAGAAAAAGAACGTATACGACACCGTAAATGGAAATTAAATACAAACTCAGAAATTAATGAATTTTTTTAATTGGTCCATTAGTGTTTTGCTTGGTTTTTCCAAAACATGTATCTATTCACTCACGTCCGAGGTTAGAAGTATTATCTTGTAGAATAACATTAAAAGGTACATTTATCGTGGAAAGAGGTTGCAAAAAGTGGCCTCAAACAGGTGACAAAAATACAAATTCAAAATCGTAGACAATGAAATAACAATTGATGAATCAGGCCAAAAGAGGGCGTTGCCAACAACACGCGGTGTTCCCAAGCGGTCCCCCATCTAAGTACTAACCGCGCCCGACTCTTGTTAATTGCGGTGATCGGACGAGAACCGATTGTTTCAGCGTGGTATGGTCGTTGGCGAAGATTTAATTTATAAATTTTTTTTTTTACTTACACATACCATACAAAATTATTTACCTTCCAAAACAAAGCAACGCATTGCATCGTTAATATTTGGACTAAAAACATATAACAAAATATTACAAATTATGTCTTTCCTGTGCGGAAAAAGAAAAAAAAAAGTATTAAAAAATTTTTTTCTTAAAATATTTTTTTTTATATTTTAGAACATTTATCCTAGTTTGCCCTTGGAAAAAAGAATGAATAAGTATGTATGTATAAATTATATATATTTAAAAACAAAAAAACTTAGGAAAAATTACGTATACTCAGAAAAAGTACGTATACGACACCGTAAATTGAAATTTATAACCAATTCAGAAAAAGTACGTATACGACACCGTAAATTGAAATTTAAAACCAATTCAGAAAAAGTACGTATACGACACCGTAAATGGAAATGAAATACCAATTCAGAAAAAGTACGTATTCGACACCGTAAATTGAAATTAAATACCAATTCAGAAAAAGTACGTATACGACACCGTAAATGGAAATGAAATACCAATTCAGAAAAAGTACGTATTCGACACCGTAAATTGAAATTTAAAAACAATTCAGAAAAAGTACGTATACGACACCGTAAATGGAAATGAAATACCAATTCAGAAAAAGTTCGTATACGACACCGTAAATAGAAATGATATATCAATTCAGAAAAAGTACGTATACGCCACCGTATATTGAAATTAAATACCAATTCCGAAAAAGTACGTATACGACACAGTAAATTGAAATTAAATACCAATTCAGAAAAAGTACGTATACGACACCGTAAATAGAAATGATATATCAATTCAGAAAAAGTACGTATACGCCACCGTAAATTGAAATTTAAAACCAATTCAGAAAAAGTACGTATACGACACCGTAAATTGAAATTTAAAACCAATTCAGAAAAAGTACGTATACGACACCGTAAATGGAAATGAAATACCAATTCAGAAAAAGTACGTATTCGACACCGTAAATTGAAATTAAATACCAATTCAGAAAAAGTACGTATACGACACCGTAAATGGAAATGAAATACCAATTCAGAAAAAGTACGTATTCGACACCGTAAATTGAAATTTAAAAACAATTCAGAAAAAGTACGTATACGACACCGTAAATGGAAATGAAATACCAATTCAGAAAAAGTACGTATTCGACACCGTAAATTGAAATTAAATACCAATTCAGAAAAAGTACGTATACGACACCGTAAATAGAAATGATATATCAATTCAGAAAAAGTACGTATACGCCACCGTATATTGAAATTAAATACCAATTCCGAAAAAGTACGTATACGACACAGTAAATTGAAATTAAATACCAATTCAGAAAAAGTACGTATACGACACCGTAAATAGAAATGATATATCAATTCAGAAAAAGTACGTATACGCCACCGTAAATTGAAATTAAATACCAATTCCGAAAAAGTACGTATACGACACCGTAAATTGAAATTAAATACCAATTCAGAAAAAGTACGTATACGACACCGTAAATAGAAATGATATATCAATTCAGAAAAAGTACGTATACGCCACCGTAAATTGAAATTAAATACCAATTCCGAAAAAGTACGTATACAACACAGTAAATTGAAATTAAATACCAATTCAGAAAAAGTACGTATACGACACCGTAAATGGAAATTAAATACCAATTCAGAAAAATTACGTATACGACACCGTAAATATAAATGATATATAAATTTAGAAAAAGAACGTATACGACACCGTAAATGGAAATTAAATACAAACTCAGAAATTAATGAATTTTTTTAATTGGTCCATTAGTGTTTTGCTTGGTTTTTCCAAAACATGTATCTATTCACTCACGTCCGAGGTTAGAAGTATTATCTTGTAGAATAACATTAAAAGGTACATTTATCGTGGAAAGAGGTTGCAAAAAGTGGCCTCAAACAGGTGACAAAAATACAAATTCAAAATCGTAGACAATGAAATAACAATTGATGAATCAGGCCAAAAGAGGGCGTTGCCAACAACACGCGGTGTTCCCAAGCGGTCCCCCATCTAAGTACTAACCGCGCCCGACTCTTGTTAATTGCGGTGATCGGACGAGAACCGATTGTTTCAGCGTGGTATGGTCGTTGGCGAAGATTTAATTTATAAATTTTTTTTTTTACTTACACATACCATACAAAATTATTTACCTTCCAAAACAAAGCAACGCATTGCATCGTTAATATTTGGACTAAAAACATATAACAAAATATTACAAATTATGTCTTTCCTGTGCGGAAAAAGAAAAAAAAAAGTATTAAAAAATTTTTTTCTTAAAATATTTTTTTTATATTTTAGAACATTTATCCTAGTTTGCCCTTGGAAAAAAGAATGAATAAGTATGTATGTATAAATTATATATATTTAAAAACAAAAAAACTTAGGAAAAATTACGTATACTCAGAAAAAGTACGTATACGACACCGTAAATTGAAATTTAAAACCAATTCAGAAAAAGTACGTATACGACACCGTAAATTGAAATTTAAAACCAATTCAGAAAAAGTACGTATACGACACCGTAAATGGAAATGAAATACCAATTCAGAAAAAGTACGTATTCGACACCGTAAATTGAAATTAAATACCAATTCAGAAAAAGTACGTATACGACACCGTAAATGGAAATGAAATACCAATTCAGAAAAAGTACGTATTCGACACCGTAAATTGAAATTAAATACCAATTCAGAAAAAGTTCGTATACGACACCGTAAATAGAAATGATATATCAATTCAGAAAAAGTACGTATACGCCACCGTATATTGAAATTAAATACCAATTCCGAAAAAGTACGTATACGACACAGTAAATTGAAATTAAATACCAATTCAGAAAAAGTACGTATACGACACCGTAAATAGAAATGATATATCAATTCAGAAAAAGTACGTATACGCCACCGTAAATTGAAATTTAAAACCAATTCAGAAAAAGTACGTATACGACACCGTAAATTGAAATTTAAAACCAATTCAGAAAAAGTACGTATACGACACCGTAAATAGAAATGATATATCAATTCAGAAAAAGTACGTATTCGACAACGTAAATTGAAATTTAAAAACAATTCAGAAAAAGTACGTATACGACACCGTAAATGGAAATGAAATACCAATTCAGAAAAAGTACGTATTCGACACCGTAAATTGAAATTAAATACCAATTCAGAAAAAGTACGTATACGACACCGTAAATAGAAATGATATATCAATTCAGAAAAAGTACGTATACGCCACCGTATATTGAAATTAAATACCAATTCCGAAAAAGTACGTATACAACACAGTAAATTGAAATTAAATACCAATTCAGAAAAAGTACGTATACGACACCGTAAATGGAAATTAAATACCAATTCAGAAAAATTACGTATACGACACCGTAAATATAAATGATATATCAATTTAGAAAAAGAACGTATACGACACCGTAAATGGAAATTAAATACCAATTCAGAAAAAGTACGTATTCGACACCGTAAATTGAAATTAAATACCAATTCAGAAAAAGTTCGTATACGACACCGTAAATAGAAATGATATATCAATTCAGAAAAAGTACGTATACGCCACCGTAAATTGAAATTTAAAACCAATTCAGAAAAAGTACGTATACGACACCGTAAATTGAAATTTAAAACCAATTCAGAAAAAGTACGTATACGACACCGTAAATGGAAATGAAATACCAATTCAGAAAAAGTACGTATTCGACACCGTAAATTGAAATTAAATACCAATTCAGAAAAAGTACGTATACGACACCGTAAATGGAAATGAAATACCAATTCAGAAAAAGTACGTATACGACACCGTAAATTGAAATTTAAAAACAATTCAGAAAAAGTACGTATACGACACCGTAAATGGAAATGAAATACCAATTCAGAAAAAGTACGTATTCGACACCGTAAATTGAAATTAAATACCAATTCAGAAAAAGTACGTATACGACACCGTAAATAGAAATGATATATCAATTCAGAAAAAGTACGTATACGCCACCGTATATTGAAATTAAATACCAATTCCGAAAAAGTACGTATACGACACAGTAAATTGAAATTAAATACCAATTCAGAAAAAGTACGTATACGACACCGTAAATAGAAATGATATATCAATTCAGAAAAAGTACGTATACGCCACCGTAAATTGAAATTAAATACCAATTCCGAAAAAGTACGTATACGACACCGTAAATTGAAATTAAATACCAATTCAGAAAAAGTACGTATACGACACCGTAAATAGAAATGATATATCAATTCAGAAAAAGTACGTATACGCCACCGTAAATTGAAATTAAATACCAATTCCGAAAAAGTACGTATACAACACAGTAAATTGAAATTAAATACCAATTCAGAAAAAGTACGTATACGACACCGTAAATGGAAATTAAATACCAATTCAGAAAAATTACGTATACGACACCGTAAATATAAATGATATATCAATTTAGAAAAAGAACGTATACGACACCGTAAATGGAAATTAAATACAAACTCAGAAATTAATGAATTTTTTTAATTGGTCCATTAGTGTTTTGCTTGGTTTTTCCAAAACATGTATCTATTCACTCACGTCCGAGGTTAGAAGTATTATCTTGTAGAATAACATTAAAAGGTACATTTATCGTGGAAAGAGGTTGCAAAAAGTGGCCTCAAACAGGTGACAAAAATACAAATTCAAAATCGTAGACAATGAAATAACAATTGATGAATCAGGCCAAAAGAGGGCGTTGCCAACAACACGCGGTGTTCCCAAGCGGTCCCCCATCTAAGTACTAACCGCGCCCGACTCTTGTTAATTGCGGTGATCGGACGAGAACCGATTGTTTCAGCGTGGTATGGTCGTTGGCGAAGATTTAATTTATAAATTTTTTTTTTTACTTACACATACCATACAAAATTATTTACCTTCCAAAACAAAGCAACGCATTGCATCGTTAATATTTGGACTAAAAACATATAACAAAATATTACAAATTATGTCTTTCCTGTGCGGAAAAAGAAAAAAAAAAGTATTAAAAAATTTTTTTCTTAAAATATTTTTTTTATATTTTAGAACATTTATCCTAGTTTGCCCTTGGAAAAAAGAATGAATAAGTATGTATGTATAAATTATATATATTTAAAAACAAAAAAACTTAGGAAAAATTACGTATACTCAGAAAAAGTACGTATACGACACCGTAAATTGAAATTTATAACCAATTCAGAAAAAGTACGTATACGACACCGTAAATTGAAATTTAAAACCAATTCAGAAAAAGTACGTATACGACACCGTAAATGGAAATGAAATACCAATTCAGAAAAAGTACGTATTCGACACCGTAAATTGAAATTAAATACCAATTCAGAAAAAGTACGTATACGACACCGTAAATGGAAATGAAATACCAATTCAGAAAAAGTACGTATTCGACACCGTAAATTGAAATTTAAAAACAATTCAGAAAAAGTACGTATACGACACCGTAAATGGAAATGAAATACCAATTCAGAAAAAGTACGTATTCGACACCGTAAATTGAAATTAAATACCAATTCAGAAAAAGTTCGTATACGACACCGTAAATAGAAATGATATATCAATTCAGAAAAAGTACGTATACGCCACCGTATATTGAAATTAAATACCAATTCCGAAAAAGTACGTATACGACACAGTAAATTGAAATTAAATACCAATTCAGAAAAAGTACGTATACGACACCGTAAATAGAAATGATATATCAATTCAGAAAAAGTACGTATACGCCACCGTAAATTGAAATTTAAAACCAATTCAGAAAAAGTACGTATACGACACCGTAAATTGAAATTTAAAACCAATTCAGAAAAAGTACGTATACGACACCGTAAATGGAAATGAAATACCAATTCAGAAAAAGTACGTATTCGACACCGTAAATTGAAATTAAATACCAATTCAGAAAAAGTACGTATACGACACCGTAAATGGAAATGAAATACCAATTCAGAAAAAGTACGTATTCGACACCGTAAATTGAAATTTAAAAACAATTCAAAAAAAGTACGTATACGACACCGTAAATGGAAATGAAATACCAATTCAGAAAAAGTACGTATTCGACACCGTAAATTGAAATTAAATACCAATTCAGAAAAAGTACGTATACGACACCGTAAATAGAAATGATATATCAATTCAGAAAAAGTACGTATACGCCACCGTATATTGAAATTAAATACCAATTCCGAAAAAGTACGTATACGACACAGTAAATTGAAATTAAATACCAATTCAGAAAAAGTACGTATACGACACCGTAAATAGAAATGATATATCAATTCAGAAAAAGTACGTATACGCCACCGTAAATTGAAATTAAATACCAATTCCGAAAAAGTACGTATACGACACCGTAAATTGAAATTAAATACCAATTCAGAAAAAGTACGTATACGACACCGTAAATAGAAATGATATATCAATTCAGAAAAAGTACGTATACGCCACCGTAAATTGAAATTAAATACCAATTCCGAAAAAGTACGTATACAACACAGTAAATTGAAATTAAATACCAATTCAGAAAAAGTACGTATACGACACCGTAAATAGAAATGATATATCAATTCCGAAAAAGTACGTATACAACACAGTAAATTGAAATTAAATACCAATTCAGAAAAAGTACGTATACGACACCGTAAATATAAATGATATATCAATTTAGAAAAAGAACGTATACGACACCGTAAATGGAAATTAAATACAAACTCAGAAATTAATGAATTTTTTTAATTGGTCCATTAGTGTTTTGCTTGGTTTTTCCAAAACATGTATCTATTCACTCACGTCCGAGGTTAGAAGTATTATCTTGTAGAATAACATTAAAAGGTACATTTATCGTGGAAAGAGGTTGCAAAAAGTGGCCTCAAACAGGTGACAAAAATACAAATTCAAAATCGTAGACAATGAAATAACAATTGATGAATCAGGCCAAAAGAGGGCGTTGCCAACAACACGCGGTGTTCCCAAGCGGTCCCCCATCTAAGTACTAACCGCGCCCGACTCTTGTTAATTGCGGTGATCGGACGAGAACCGATTGTTTCAGCGTGGTATGGTCGTTGGCGAAGATTTAATTTATAAATTTTTTTTTTTACTTACACATACCATACAAAATTATTTACCTTCCAAAACAAAGCAACGCATTGCATCGTTAATATTTGGACTAAAAACATATAACAAAATATTACAAATTATGTCTTTCCTGTGCGGAAAAAGAAAAAAAAAAGTATTAAAAAATTTTTTTCTTAAAATATTTTTTTTATATTTTAGAACATTTATCCTAGTTTGCCCTTGGAAAAAAGAATGAATAAGTATGTATGTATAAATTATATATATTTAAAAACAAAAAAACTTAGGAAAAATTACGTATACTCAGAAAAAGTACGTATACGACACCGTAAATTGAAATTTAAAACCAATTCAGAAAAAGTACGTATACGACACCGTCAATTGAAATTTAAAACCAATTCAGAAAAAGTACGTATACGACACCGTAAATGGAAATGAAATACCAATTCAGAAAAAGTACGTATTCGACACCGTAAATTGAAATTAAATACCAATTCAGAAAAAGTACGTATACGACACCGTAAATGGAAATGAAATACCAATTCAGAAAAAGTACGTATTCGACACCGTAAATTGAAATTAAATACCAATTCAGAAAAAGTACGTATACGACACCGTAAATGGAAATGAAATACCAATTCAGAAAAAGTACGTATTCGACACCGTAAATTGAAATTTAAAAACAATTCAGAAAAAGTACGTATACGACACCGTAAATGGAAATGAAATACCAATTCAGAAAAAGTACGTATTCGACACCGTAAATTGAAATTAAATACCAATTCAGAAAAAGTTCGTATACGACACCGTAAATAGAAATGATATATCAATTCAGAAAAAGTACGTATACGCCACCGTATATTGAAATTAAATACCAATTCCGAAAAAGTACGTATACGACACAGTAAATTGAAATTAAATACCAATTCAGAAAAAGTACGTATACGACACCGTAAATAGAAATGATATATCAATTCAGAAAAAGTACGTATACGCCACCGTAAATTGAAATTTAAAACCAATTCAGAAAAAGTACGTATACGACACCGTAAATTGAAATTTAAAACCAATTCAGAAAAAGTACGTATACGACACCGTAAATGGAAATGAAATACCAATTCAGAAAAAGTACGTATTCGACACCGTAAATTGAAATTAAATACCAATTCAGAAAAAGTACGTATACGACACCGTAAATGGAAATGAAATACCAATTCAGAAAAAGTACGTATTCGACACCGTAAATTGAAATTTAAAAACAATTCAGAAAAAGTACGTATACGACACCGTAAATGGAAATTAAATACCAATTCCGAAAAAGTACGTATACGACACCGTAAATTGAAATTAAATACCAATTCCGAAAAAGTACGTATACAACACAGTAAATTGAAATTAAATACCAATTCAGAAAAAGTACGTATACGACACCGTAAATGGAAATTAAATACCAATTCAGAAAAATTACGTATACGACACCGTAAATATAAATGATATATCAATTCAGAAAAAGTACGTATACGCCACCGTAAATTGAAATTAAATACCAATTCCGAAAAAGTACGTATACAACACAGTAAATTGAAATTAAATACCAATTCAGAAAAAGTACGTATTCGACACCGTAAATTGAAATTAAATACCAATTCCGAAAAAGTACGTATACGACACCGTAAATTGAAATTAAATACCAATTCAGAAAAAGTACGTATACGACACCGTAAATAGAAATGATATATCAATTCAGAAAAAGTACGTATACGCCACCGTAAATTGAAATTAAATACCAATTCCGAAAAAGTACGTATACAACACAGTAAATTGAAATTAAATACCAATTCAGAAAAAGTACGTATACGACACCGTAAATGGAAATTAAATACCAATTCAGAAAAATTACGTATACGACACCGTAAATATAAATGATATATCAATTTAGAAAAAGAACGTATACGACACCGTAAATTGAAATTTAAAACCAATTCAGAAAAAGTACGTATACGACACCGTAAATGGAAATGAAATACCAATTCAGAAAAAGTACGTATTCGACACCGTAAATTGAAATTAAATACCAATTCAGAAAAAGTACGTATACGACACCGTAAATGGAAATGAAATACCAATTCAGAAAAAGTACGTATTCGACACCGTAAATTGAAATTAAATACCAATTCAGAAAAAGTACGTATACGACACCGTAAATGGAAATGAAATACCAATTCAGAAAAAGTACGTATTCGACACCGTAAATTGAAATTTAAAAACAATTCAGAAAAAGTACGTATACGACACCGTAAATGGAAATGAAATACCAATTCAGAAAAAGTACGTATTCGACACCGTAAATTGAAATTAAATACCAATTCAGAAAAAGTTCGTATACGACACCGTAAATAGAAATGATATATCAATTCAGAAAAAGTACGTATACGCCACCGTATATTGAAATTAAATACCAATTCCGAAAAAGTACGTATACGACACAGTAAATTGAAATTAAATACCAATTCAGAAAAAGTACGTATACGACACCGTAAATAGAAATGATATATCAATTCAGAAAAAGTACGTATACGCCACCGTAAATTGAAATTTAAAACCAATTCAGAAAAAGTACGTATACGACACCGTAAATTGAAATTTAAAACCAATTCAGAAAAAGTACGTATACGACACCGTAAATGGAAATGAAATACCAATTCAGAAAAAGTACGTATTCGACACCGTAAATTGAAATTAAATACCAATTCAGAAAAAGTACGTATACGACACCGTAAATGGAAATGAAATACCAATTCAGAAAAAGTACGTATTCGACACCGTAAATTGAAATTTAAAAACAATTCAGAAAAAGTACGTATACGACACCGTAAATGGAAATGAAATACCAATTCAGAAAAAGTACGTATTCGACACCGTAAATTGAAATTAAATACCAATTCAGAAAAAGTACGTATACGACACCGTAAATAGAAATGATATATCAATTCAGAAAAAGTACGTATACGCCACCGTATATTGAAATTAAATACCAATTCCGAAAAAGTACGTATACAACACAGTAAATTGAAATTAAATACCAATTCAGAAAAAGTACGTATACGACACCGTAAATGGAAATTAAATACCAATTCAGAAAAATTACGTATACGACACCGTAAATATAAATGATATATCAATTTAGAAAAAGAACGTATACGACACCGTAAATGGAAATTAAATACCAATTCAGAAAAAGTACGTATTCGACACCGTAAATTGAAATTAAATACCAATTCAGAAAAAGTTCGTATACGACACCGTAAATAGAAATGATATATCAATTCAGAAAAAGTACGTATACGCCACCGTAAATTGAAATTTAAAACCAATTCAGAAAAAGTACGTATACGACACCGTAAATTGAAATTTAAAACCAATTCAGAAAAAGTACGTATACGACACCGTAAATGGAAATGAAATACCAATTCAGAAAAAGTACGTATTCGACACCGTAAATTGAAATTAAATACCAATTCAGAAAAAGTACGTATACGACACCGTAAATGGAAATGAAATACCAATTCAGAAAAAGTACGTATTCGACACCGTAAATTGAAATTTAAAAACAATTCAGAAAAAGTACGTATACGACACCGTAAATGGAAATGAAATACCAATTCAGAAAAAGTACGTATTCGACACCGTAAATTGAAATTAAATACCAATTCAGAAAAAGTACGTATACGACACCGTAAATAGAAATGATATATCAATTCAGAAAAAGTACGTATACGCCACCGTATATTGAAATTAAATACCAATTCCGAAAAAGTACGTATACGACACAGTAAATTGAAATTAAATACCAATTCAGAAAAAGTACGTATACGACACCGTAAATAGAAATGATATATCAATTCAGAAAAAGTTCGTATACGCCACCGTAAATTGAAATTAAATACCAATTCCGAAAAAGTACGTATACGACACCGTAAATTGAAATTAAATACCAATTCAGAATAAGTACGTATACGACACCGTAAATAGAAATGATATATCAATTCAGAAAAAGTACGTATACGCCACCGTAAATTGAAATTAAATACCAATTCCGAAAAAGTACGTATACAACACAGTAAATTGAAATTAAATACCAATTCAGAAAAAGTACGTATACGACACCGTAAATGGAAATTAAATACCAATTCAGAAAAATTACGTATACGACACCGTAAATATAAATGATATATCAATTTAGAAAAAGAACGTATACGACACCGTAAATGGAAATTAAATACAAACTCAGAAATTAATGAATTTTTTTAATTGGTCCATTAGTGTTTTGCTTGGTTTTTCCAAAACATGTATCTATTCACTCACGTCCGAGGTTAGAAGTATTATCTTGTAGAATAACATTAAAAGGTACATTTATCGTGGAAAGAGGTTGCAAAAAGTGGCCTCAAACAGGTGACAAAAATACAAATTCAAAATCGTAGACAATGAAATAACAATTGATGAATCAGGCCAAAAGAGGGCGTTGCCAACAACACGCGGTGTTCCCAAGCGGTCCCCCATCTAAGTACTAACCGCGCCCGACTCTTGTTAATTGCGGTGATCGGACGAGAACCGATTGTTTCAGCGTGGTATGGTCGTTGGCGAAGATTTAATTTATAAATTTTTTTTTTTACTTACACATACCATACAAAATTATTTACCTTCCAAAACAAAGCAACGCATTGCATCGTTAATATTTGGACTAAAAACATATAACAAAATATTACATATTTTGTCTTTCCTGTGCGGAAAAAGAAAAAAAAAAGTATTAAAAAATTTTTTTCTTAAAATATTTTTTTTATATTTTAGAACATTTATCCTAGTTTGCCCTTGGAAAAAAGAATGAATAAGTATGTATGTATAAATTATATATATTTAAAAACAAAAAAACTTAGGAAAAATTACGTATACTCAGAAAAAGTACGTATACGACACCGTAAATTGAAATTTATAACCAATTCAGAAAAAGTACGTATACGACACCGTAAATTGAAATTTAAAACCAATTCAGAAAAAGTACGTATACGACACCGTAAATGGAAATGAAATACCAATTCAGAAAAAGTACGTATTCGACACCGTAAATTGAAATTAAATACCAATTCAGAAAAAGTACGTATACGACACCGTAAATGGAAATGAAATACCAATTCAGAAAAAGTACGTATTCGACACCGTAAATTGAAATTTAAAAACAATTCAGAAAAAGTACGTATACGACACCGTAAATGGAAATGAAATACCAATTCAGAAAAAGTACGTATTCGACACCGTAAATTGAAATTAAATACCAATTCAGAAAAAGTTCGTATACGACACCGTAAATAGAAATGATATATCAATTCAGAAAAAGTACGTATACGCCACCGTATATTGAAATTAAATACCAATTCCGAAAAAGTACGTATACGACACAGTAAATTGAAATTAAATACCAATTCAGAAAAAGTACGTATACGACACCGTAAATAGAAATGATATATCAATTCAGAAAAAGTACGTATACGCCACCGTAAATTGAAATTTAAAACCAATTCAGAAAAAGTACGTATACGACACCGTAAATTGAAATTTAAAACCAATTCAGAAAAAGTACGTATAAGACACCGTAAATGGAAATGAAATACCAATTCAGAAAAAGTACGTATTCGACACCGTAAATTGAAATTAAATACCAATTCAGAAAAAGTACGTATACGACACCGTAAATGGAAATGAAATACCAATTCAGAAAAAGTACGTATTCGACAACGTAAATTGAAATTTAAAAACAATTCAGAAAAAGTACGTATACGACACCGTAAATGGAAATGAAATACCAATTCAGAAAAAGTACGTATTCGACACCGTAAATTGAAATTAAATACCAATTCAGAAAAAGTACGTATACGACACCGTAAATAGAAATGATATATCAATTCAGAAAAAGTACGTATACGCCACCGTATATTGAAATTAAATACCAATTCCGAAAAAGTACGTATACAACACAGTAAATTGAAATTAAATACCAATTCAGAAAAAGTACGTATACGACACCGTAAATGGAAATTAAATACCAATTCAGAAAAATTACGTATACGACACCGTAAATATAAATGATATATCAATTTAGAAAAAGAACGTATACGACACCGTAAATGGAAATTAAATACCAATTCAGAAAAAGTACGTATTCGACACCGTAAATTGAAATTAAATACCAATTCAGAAAAAGTTCGTATACGACACCGTAAATAGAAATGATATATCAATTCAGAAAAAGTACGTATACGCCACCGTAAATTGAAATTTAAAACCAATTCAGAAAAAGTACGTATACGACACCGTAAATTGAAATTTAAAACCAATTCAGAAAAAGTACGTATACGACACCGTAAATGGAAATGAAATACCAATTCAGAAAAAGTACGTATTCGACACCGTAAATTGAAATTAAATACCAATTCAGAAAAAGTACGTATACGACACCGTAAATGGAAATGAAATACCAATTCAGAAAAAGTACGTATTCGACACCGTAAATTGAAATTTAAAAACAATTCAGAAAAAGTACGTATACGACACCGTAAATGGAAATGAAATACCAATTCAGAAAAAGTACGTATTCGACACCGTAAATTGAAATTAAATACCAATTCAGAAAAAGTACGTATACGACACCGTAAATAGAAATGATATATCAATTCAGAAAAAGTACGTATACGCCACCGTATATTGAAATTAAATACCAATTCCGAAAAAGTACGTATACGACACAGTAAATTGAAATTAAATACCAATTCAGAAAAAGTACGTATACGACACCGTAAATAGAAATGATATATCAATTCAGAAAAAGTACGTATACGCCACCGTAAATTGAAATTAAATACCAATTCCGAAAAAGTACGTATACGACACCGTAAATTGAAATTAAATACCAATTCAGAAAAAGTACGTATACGACACCGTAAATAGAAATGATATATCAATTCAGAAAAAGTACGTATACGCCACCGTAAATTGAAATTAAATACCAATTCCGAAAAAGTACGTATACAACACAGTAAATTGAAATTAAATACCAATTCAGAAAAAGTACGTATACGACACCGTAAATGGAAATTAAATACCAATTCAGAAAAATTACGTATACGACACCGTAAATATAAATGATATATGTATCAATTTAGAAAAAGAACGTATACGACACCGTAAATGGAAATTAAATACAAACTCAGAAATTAATGAATTTTTTTAATTGGTCCATTAGTGTTTTGCTTGGTTTTTCCAAAACATGTATCTATTCACTCACGTCCGAGGTTAGAAGTATTATCTTGTAGAATAACATTAAAAGGTACATTTATCGTGGAAAGAGGTTGCAAAAAGTGGCCTCAAACAGGTGACAAAAATACAAATTCAAAATCGTAGACAATGAAATAACAATTGATGAATCAGGCCAAAAGAGGGCGTTGCCAACAACACGCGGTGTTCCCAAGCGGTCCCCCATCTAAGTACTAACCGCGCCCGACTCTTGTTAATTGCGGTGATCGGACGAGAACCGATTGTTTCAGCGTGGTATGGTCGTTGGCGAAGATTTAATTTATAAATTTTTTTTTTTACTTACACATACCATACAAAATTATTTACCTTCCAAAACAAAGCAACGCATTGCATCGTTAATATTTGGACTAAAAACATATAACAAAATATTACAAATTATGTCTTTCCTGTGCGGAAAAAGAAAAAAAAAAGTATTAAAAAATTTTTTTCTTAAAATATTTTTTTTATATTTTAGAACATTTATCCTAGTTTGCCCTTGGAAAAAAGAATGAATAAGTATGTATGTATAAATTATATAAATTTAAAAACAAAAAAACTTAGGAAAAATTACGTATACTCAGAAAAAGTACGTATACGACACCGTAAATTGAAATTTATAACCAATTCAGAAAAAGTACGTATACGACACCGTAAATTGAAATTTAAAACCAATTCAGAAAAAGTACGTATACGACACCGTAAATGGAAATGAAATACCAATTCAGAAAAAGTACGTATTCGACACCGTAAATTGAAATTAAATACCAATTCAGAAAAAGTACGTATACGACACCGTAAATGGAAATGAAATACCAATTCAGAAAAAGTACGTATTCGACACCGTAAATTGAAATTTAAAAACAATTCAGAAAAAGTACGTATACGACACCGTAAATGGAAATGAAATACCAATTCAGAAAAAGTACGTATTCGACACCGTAAATTGAAATTAAATACCAATTCAGAAAAAGTTCGTATACGACACCGTAAATAGAAATGATATATCAATTCAGAAAAAGTACGTATACGCCACCGTATATTGAAATTAAATACCAATTCCGAAAAAGTACGTATACGACACAGTAAATTGAAATTAAATACCAATTCAGAAAAAGTACGTATACGACACCGTAAATAGAAATGATATATCAATTCAGAAAAAGTACGCATACGCCACCGTAAATTGAAATTTAAAACCAATTCAGAAAAAGTACGTATACGACACCGTAAATTGAAATTTAAAACCAATTCAGAAAAAGTACGTATACGACACCGTAAATGGAAATGAAATACCAATTCAGAAAAAGTACGTATTCGACACCGTAAATTGAAATTAAATACCAATTCAGAAAAAGTACGTATACGACACCGTAAATGGAAATGAAATACCAATTCAGAAAAAGTACGTATTCGACAACGTAAATTGAAATTTAAAAACAATTCAGAAAAAGTACGTATACGACACCGTAAATGGAAATGAAATACCAATTCAGAAAAAGTACGTATTCGACACCGTAAATTGAAATTAAATACCAATTCAGAAAAAGTACGTATACGACACCGTAAATAGAAATGATATATCAATTCAGAAAAAGTACGTATACGCCACCGTATATTGAAATTAAATACCAATTCCGAAAAAGTACGTATACAACACAGTAAATTGAAATTAAATACCAATTCAGAAAAAGTACGTATACGACACCGTAAATGGAAATTAAATACCAATTCAGAAAAATTACGTATACGACACCGTAAATATAAATGATATATCAATTTAGAAAAAGAACGTATACGACACCGTAAATGGAAATTAAATACCAATTCAGAAAAAGTACGTATTCGACACCGTAAATTGAAATTAAATACCAATTCAGAAAAAGTTCGTATACGACACCGTAAATAGAAATGATATATCAATTCAGAAAAAGTACGTATACGCCACCGTAAATTGAAATTTAAAACCAATTCAGAAAAAGTACGTATACGACACCGTAAATTGAAATTTAAAACCAATTCAGAAAAAGTACGTATACGACACCGTAAATGGAAATGAAATACCAATTCAGAAAAAGTACGTATTCGACACCGTAAATTGAAATTAAATACCAATTCAGAAAAAGTACGTATACGACACCGTAAATGGAAATGAAATACCAATTCAGAAAAAGTACGTATTCGACACCGTAAATTGAAATTTAAAAACAATTCAGAAAAAGTACGTATACGACACCGTAAATGGAAATGAAATACCAATTCAGAAAAAGTACGTATTCGACACCGTAAATTGAAATTAAATACCAATTCAGAAAAAGTACGTATACGACACCGTAAATAGAAATGATATATCAATTCAGAAAAAGTACGTATACGCCACCGTATATTGAAATTAAATACCAATTCCGAAAAAGTACGTATACGACACAGTAAATTGAAATTAAATACCAATTCAGAAAAAGTACGTATACGACACCGTAAATAGAAATGATATATCAATTCAGAAAAAGTACGTATACGCCACCGTAAATTGAAATTAAATACCAATTCCGAAAAAGTACGTATACGACACCGTAAATTGAAATTAAATACCAATTCAGAAAAAGTACGTATACGACACCGTAAATAGAAATGATATATCAATTCAGAAAAAGTACGTATACGCCACCGTAAATTGAAATTAAATACCAATTCCGAAAAAGTACGTATACAACACAGTAAATTGAAATTAAATACCAATTCAGAAAAAGTACGTATACGACACCGTAAATGGAAATTAAATACCAATTCAGAAAAATTACGTATACGACACCGTAAATATAAATGATATATCAATTTAGAAAAAGAACGTATACGACACCGTAAATGGAAATTAAATACAAACTCAGAAATTAATGAATTTTTTTAATTGGTCCATTAGTGTTTTGCTTGGTTTTTCCAAAACATGTATCTATTCACTCACGTCCGAGGTTAGAAGTATTATCTTGTAGAATAACATTAAAAGGTACATTTATCGTGGAAAGAGGTTGCAAAAAGTGGCCTCAAACAGGTGACAAAAATACAAATTCAAAATCGTAGACAATGAAATAACAATTGATGAATCAGGCCAAAAGAGGGCGTTGCCAACAACACGCGGTGTTCCCAAGCGGTCCCCCATCTAAGTACTAACCGCGCCCGACTCTTGTTAATTGCGGTGATCGGACGAGAACCGATTGTTTCAGCGTGGTATGGTCGTTGGCGAAGATTTAATTTATAAATTTTTTTTTTTACTTACACATACCATACAAAATTATTTACCTTCCAAAACAAAGCAACGCATTGCATCGTTAATATTTGGACTAAAAACATATAACAAAATATTACAAATTATGTCTTTCCTGTGCGGAAAAAGAAAAAAAAAAGTATTAAAAAATTTTTTTCTTAAAATATTTTTTTTATATTTTAGAACATTTATCCTAGTTTGCCCTTGGAAAAAAGAATGAATAAGTATGTATGTATAAATTATATATATTTAAAAACAAAAAAACTTAGGAAAAATTACGTATACTCAGAAAAAGTACGTATACGACACCGTAAATTGAAATTTATAACCAATTCAGAAAAAGTACGTATACGACACCGTAAATTGAAATTTAAAACCAATTCAGAAAAAGTACGTATACGACACCGTAAATGGAAATGAAATACCAATTCAGAAAAAGTACGTATTCGACACCGTAAATTGAAATTAAATACCAATTCAGAAAAAGTACGTATACGACACCGTAAATGGAAATGAAATACCAATTCAGAAAAAGTACGTATTCGACACCGTAAATTGAAATTTAAAAACAATTCAGAAAAAGTACGTATACGACACCGTAAATGGAAATGAAATACCAATTCAGAAAAAGTTCGTATACGACACCGTAAATAGAAATGATATATCAATTCAGAAAAAGTACGTATACGCCACCGTATATTGAAATTAAATACCAATTCCGAAAAAGTACGTATACGACACAGTAAATTGAAATTAAATACCAATTCAGAAAAAGTACGTATACGACACCGTAAATAGAAATGATATATCAATTCAGAAAAAGTACGTATACGCCACCGTAAATTGAAATTTAAAACCAATTCAGAAAAAGTACGTATACGACACCGTAAATTGAAATTTAAAACCAATTCAGAAAAAGTACGTATACGACACCGTAAATGGAAATGAAATACCAATTCAGAAAAAGTACGTATTCGACACCGTAAATTGAAATTAAATACCAATTCAGAAAAAGTACGTATACGACACCGTAAATGGAAATGAAATACCAATTCAGAAAAAGTACGTATTCGACACCGTAAATTGAAATTTAAAAACAATTCAGAAAAAGTACGTATACGACACCGTAAATGGAAATGAAATACCAATTCAGAAAAAGTACGTATTCGACACCGTAAATTGAAATTAAATACCAATTCAGAAAAAGTACGTATACGACACCGTAAATAGAAATGATATATCAATTCAGAAAAAGTACGTATACGCCACCGTATATTGAAATTAAATACCAATTCCGAAAAAGTACGTATACGACACAGTAAATTGAAATTAAATACCAATTCAGAAAAAGTACGTATACGACACCGTAAATAGAAATGATATATCAATTCAGAAAAAGTACGTATACGCCACCGTAAATTGAAATTAAATACCAATTCCGAAAAAGTACGTATACGACACCGTAAATTGAAATTAAATACCAATTCAGAAAAAGTACGTATACGACACCGTAAATAGAAATGATATATCAATTCAGAAAAAGTACGTATACGCCACCGTAAATTGAAATTAAATACCAATTCCGAAAAAGTACGTATACAACACAGTAAATTGAAATTAAATACCAATTCAGAAAAAGTACGTATACGACACCGTAAATGGAAATTAAATACCAATTCAGAAAAATTACGTATACGACACCGTAAATATAAATGATATATAAATTTAGAAAAAGAACGTATACGACACCGTAAATGGAAATTAAATACAAACTCAGAAATTAATGAATTTTTTTAATTGGTCCATTAGTGTTTTGCTTGGTTTTTCCAAAACATGTATCTATTCACTCACGTCCGAGGTTAGAAGTATTATCTTGTAGAATAACATTAAAAGGTACATTTATCGTGGAAAGAGGTTGCAAAAAGTGGCCTCAAACAGGTGACAAAAATACAAATTCAAAATCGTAGACAATGAAATAACAATTGATGAATCAGGCCAAAAGAGGGCGTTGCCAACAACACGCGGTGTTCCCAAGCGGTCCCCCATCTAAGTACTAACCGCGCCCGACTCTTGTTAATTGCGGTGATCGGACGAGAACCGATTGTTTCAGCGTGGTATGGTCGTTGGCGAAGATTTAATTTATAAATTTTTTTTTTTACTTACACATACCATACAAAATTATTTACCTTCCAAAACAAAGCAACGCATTGCATCGTTAATATTTGGACTAAAAACATATAACAAAATATTACAAATTATGTCTTTCCTGTGCGGAAAAAGAAAAAAAAAAGTATTAAAAAATTTTTTTCTTAAAATATTTTTTTTATATTTTAGAACATTTATCCTAGTTTGCCCTTGGAAAAAAGAATGAATAAGTATGTATGTATAAATTATATATATTTAAAAACAAAAAAACTTAGGAAAAATTACGTATACTCAGAAAAAGTACGTATACGACACCGTAAATTGAAATTAAATACCAATTCAGAAAAAGTACGTATACGACACCGTAAATAGAAATGATATATCAATTCAGAAAAAGTACGTATACGCCACCGTAAATTGAAATTAAATACCAATTCCGAAAAAGTACGTATACAACACAGTAAATTGAAATTAAATACCAATTCAGAAAAAGTACGTATACGACACCGTAAATGGAAATTAAATACCAATTCAGAAAAATTACGTATACGACACCGTAAATATAAATGATATATCAATTTAGAAAAAGAACGTATACGACACCGTAAATGGAAATTAAATACAAACTCAGAAATTAATGAATTTTTTTAATTGGTCCATTAGTGTTTTGCTTGGTTTTTCCAAAACATGTATCTATTCACTCACGTCCGAGGTTAGAAGTATTATCTTGTAGAATAACATTAAAAGGTACATTTATCGTGGAAAGAGGTTGCAAAAAGTGGCCTCAAACAGGTGACAAAAATACAAATTCAAAATCGTAGACAATGAAATAACAATTGATGAATCAGGCCAAAAGAGGGCGTTGCCAACAACACGCGGTGTTCCCAAGCGGTCCCCCATCTAAGTACTAACCGCGCCCGACTCTTGTTAATTGCGGTGATCGGACGAGAACCGATTGTTTCAGCGTGGTATGGTCGTTGGCGAAGATTTAATTTATAAATTTTTTTTTTTACTTACACATACCATACAAAATTATTTACCTTCCAAAACAAAGCAACGCATTGCATCGTTAATATTTGGACTAAAAACATATAACAAAATATTACAAATTATGTCTTTCCTGTGCGGAAAAAGAAAAAAAAAAGTATTAAAAAATTTTTTTCTTAAAATATTTTTTTTATATTTTAGAACATTTATCCTAGTTTGCCCTTGGAAAAAAGAATGAATAAGTATGTATGTATAAATTATATATATTTAAAAACAAAAAAACTTAGGAAAAATTACGTATACTCAGAAAAAGTACGTATACGACACCGTAAATTGAAATTTATAACCAATTCAGAAAAAGTACGTATACGACACCGTAAATTGAAATTTAAAACCAATTCAGAAAAAGTACGTATACGACACCGTAAATGGAAATGAAATACCAATTCAGAAAAAGTACGTATTCGACACCGTAAATTGAAATTAAATACCAATTCAGAAAAAGTACGTATACGACACCGTAAATGGAAATGAAATACCAATTCAGAAAAAGTACGTATTCGACACCGTAAATTGAAATTTAAAAACAATTCAGAAAAAGTACGTATACGACACCGTAAATGGAAATGAAATACCAATTCAGAAAAAGTTCGTATACGACACCGTAAATAGAAATGATATATCAATTCAGAAAAAGTACGTATACGCCACCGTATATTGAAATTAAATACCAATTCCGAAAAAGTACGTATACGACACAGTAAATTGAAATTAAATACCAATTCAGAAAAAGTACGTATACGACACCGTAAATAGAAATGATATATCAATTCAGAAAAAGTACGTATACGCCACCGTAAATTGAAATTTAAAACCAATTCAGAAAAAGTACGTATACGACACCGTAAATTGAAATTTAAAACCAATTCAGAAAAAGTACGTATACGACACCGTAAATGGAAATGAAATACCAATTCAGAAAAAGTACGTATTCGACACCGTAAATTGAAATTAAATACCAATTCAGAAAAAGTACGTATACGACACCGTAAATGGAAATGAAATACCAATTCAGAAAAAGTACGTATTCGACACCGTAAATTGAAATTTAAAAACAATTCAGAAAAAGTACGTATACGACACCGTAAATGGAAATGAAATACCAATTCAGAAAAAGTACGTATTCGACACCGTAAATTGAAATTAAATACCAATTCAGAAAAAGTACGTATACGACACCGTAAATAGAAATGATATATCAATTCAGAAAAAGTACGTATACGCCACCGTATATTGAAATTAAATACCAATTCCGAAAAAGTACGTATACGACACAGTAAATTGAAATTAAATACCAATTCAGAAAAAGTACGTATACGACACCGTAAATAGAAATGATATATCAATTCAGAAAAAGTACGTATACGCCACCGTAAATTGAAATTAAATACCAATTCCGAAAAAGTACGTATACGACACCGTAAATTGAAATTAAATACCAATTCAGAAAAAGTACGTATACGACACCGTAAATAGAAATGATATATCAATTCAGAAAAAGTACGTATACGCCACCGTAAATTGAAATTAAATACCAATTCCGAAAAAGTACGTATACAACACAGTAAATTGAAATTAAATACCAATTCAGAAAAAGTACGTATACGACACCGTAAATGGAAATTAAATACCAATTCAGAAAAATTACGTATACGACACCGTAAATATAAATGATATATAAATTTAGAAAAAGAACGTATACGACACCGTAAATGGAAATTAAATACAAACTCAGAAATTAATGAATTTTTTTAATTGGTCCATTAGTGTTTTGCTTGGTTTTTCCAAAACATGTATCTATTCACTCACGTCCGAGGTTAGAAGTATTATCTTGTAGAATAACATTAAAAGGTACATTTATCGTGGAAAGAGGTTGCAAAAAGTGGCCTCAAACAGGTGACAAAAATACAAATTCAAAATCGTAGACAATGAAATAACAATTGATGAATCAGGCCAAAAGAGGGCGTTGCCAACAACACGCGGTGTTCCCAAGCGGTCCCCCATCTAAGTACTAACCGCGCCCGACTCTTGTTAATTGCGGTGATCGGACGAGAACCGATTGTTTCAGCGTGGTATGGTCGTTGGCGAAGATTTAATTTATAAATTTTTTTTTTTACTTACACATACCATACAAAATTATTTACCTTCCAAAACAAAGCAACGCATTGCATCGTTAATATTTGGACTAAAAACATATAACAAAATATTACAAATTATGTCTTTCCTGTGCGGAAAAAGAAAAAAAAAAGTATTAAAAAATTTTTTTCTTAAAATATTTTTTTTATATTTTAGAACATTTATCCTAGTTTGCCCTTGGAAAAAAGAATGAATAAGTATGTATGTATAAATTATATATATTTAAAAACAAAAAAACTTAGGAAAAATTACGTATACTCAGAAAAAGTACGTATACGACACCGTAAATTGAAATTTAAAACCAATTCAGAAAAAGTACGTATACGACACCGTAAATTGAAATTTAAAACCAATTCAGAAAAAGTACGTATACGACACCGTAAATGGAAATGAAATACCAATTCAGAAAAAGTACGTATTCGACACCGTAAATTGAAATTAAATACCAATTCAGAAAAAGTACGTATACGACACCGTAAATGGAAATGAAATACCAATTCAGAAAAAGTACGTATTCGACACCGTAAATTGAAATTAAATACCAATTCAGAAAAAGTTCGTATACGACACCGTAAATAGAAATGATATATCAATTCAGAAAAAGTACGTATACGCCACCGTATATTGAAATTAAATACCAATTCCGAAAAAGTACGTATACGACACAGTAAATTGAAATTAAATACCAATTCAGAAAAAGTACGTATACGACACCGTAAATAGAAATGATATATCAATTCAGAAAAAGTACGTATACGCCACCGTAAATTGAAATTTAAAACCAATTCAGAAAAAGTACGTATACGACACCGTAAATTGAAATTTAAAACCAATTCAGAAAAAGTACGTATACGACACCGTAAATAGAAATGATATATCAATTCAGAAAAAGTACGTATACGCCACCGTAAATTGAAATTAAATACCAATTCCGAAAAAGTACGTATACAACACAGTAAATTGAAATTAAATACCAATTCAGAAAAAGTACGTATACGACACCGTAAATGGAAATTAAATACCAATTCAGAAAAATTACGTATACGACACCGTAAATATAAATGATATATCAATTTAGAAAAAGAACGTATACGACACCGTAAATGGAAATTAAATACAAACTCAGAAATTAATGAATTTTTTTAATTGGTCCATTAGTGTTTTGCTTGGTTTTTCCAAAACATGTATCTATTCACTCACGTCCGAGGTTAGAAGTATTATCTTGTAGAATAACATTAAAAGGTACATTTATCGTGGAAAGAGGTTGCAAAAAGTGGCCTCAAACAGGTGACAAAAATCCAAATTCAAAATCGTAGACAATGAAATAACAATTGATGAATCAGGCCAAAAGAGGGCGTTGCCAACAACACGCGGTGTTCCCAAGCGGTCCCCCATCTAAGTACTAACCGCGCCCGACTCTTGTTAATTGCGGTGATCGGACGAGAACCGATTGTTTCAGCGTGGTATGGTCGTTGGCGAAGATTTAATTTATAAATTTTTTTTTTTACTTACACATACCATACAAAATTATTTACCTTCCAAAACAAAGCAACGCATTGCATCGTTAATATTTGGACTAAAAACATATAACAAAATATTACAAATTATGTCTTTCCTGTGCGGAAAAAGAAAAAAAAAAGTATTAAAAAATTTTTTTCTTAAAATATTTTTTTTATATTTTAGAACATTTATCCTAGTTTGCCCTTGGAAAAAAGAATGAATAAGTATGTATGTATAAATTATATATATTTAAAAACAAAAAAACTTAGGAAAAATTACGTATACTCAGAAAAAGTACGTATACGACACCGTAAATTGAAATTTATAACCAATTCAGAAAAAGTACGTATACGACACCGTAAATTGAAATTTAAAACCAATTCAGAAAAAGTACGTATACGACACCGTAAATGGAAATGAAATACCAATTCAGAAAAAGTACGTATTCGACACCGTAAATTGAAATTAAATACCAATTCAGAAAAAGTACGTATACGACACCGTAAATGGAAATGAAATACCAATTCAGAAAAAGTACGTATTCGACACCGTAAATTGAAATTTAAAAACAATTCAGAAAAAGTACGTATACGACACCGTAAATGGAAATGAAATACCAATTCAGAAAAAGTACGTATTCGACACCGTAAATTGAAATTAAATACCAATTCAGAAAAAGTTCGTATACGACACCGTAAATAGAAATGATATATCAATTCAGAAAAAGTACGTATACGCCACCGTATATTGAAATTAAATACCAATTCCGAAAAAGTACGTATACGACACAGTAAATTGAAATTAAATACCAATTCAGAAAAAGTACGTATACGACACCGTAAATAGAAATGATATATCAATTCAGAAAAAGTACGTATACGCCACCGTAAATTGAAATTTAAAACCAATTCAGAAAAAGTACGTATACGACACCGTAAATTGAAATTTAAAACCAATTCAGAAAAAGTACGTATACGACACCGTAAATGGAAATGAAATACCAATTCAGAAAAAGTACGTATTCGACACCGTAAATTGAAATTAAATACCAATTCAGAAAAAGTACGTATACGACACCGTAAATGGAAATGAAATACCAATTCAGAAAAAGTACGTATTCGACAACGTAAATTGAAATTTAAAAACAATTCAGAAAAAGTACGTATACGACACCGTAAATGGAAATGAAATACCAATTCAGAAAAAGTACGTATTCGACACCGTAAATTGAAATTAAATACCAATTCAGAAAAAGTACGTATACGACACCGTAAATAGAAATGATATATCAATTCAGAAAAAGTACGTATACGCCACCGTATATTGAAATTAAATACCAATTCCGAAAAAGTACGTATACAACACAGTAAATTGAAATTAAATACCAATTCAGAAAAAGTACGTATACGACACCGTAAATGGAAATTAAATACCAATTCAGAAAAATTACGTATACGACACCGTAAATATAAATGATATATCAATTTAGAAAAAGAACGTATACGACACCGTAAATGGAAATTAAATACCAATTCAGAAAAAGTACGTATTCGACACCGTAAATTGAAATTAAATACCAATTCAGAAAAAGTTCGTATACGACACCGTAAATAGAAATGATATATCAATTCAGAAAAAGTACGTATACGCCACCGTAAATTGAAATTTAAAACCAATTCAGAAAAAGTACGTATACGACACCGTAAATTGAAATTTAAAACCAATTCAGAAAAAGTACGTATACGACACCGTAAATGGAAATGAAATACCAATTCAGAAAAAGTACGTATTCGACACCGTAAATTGAAATTAAATACCAATTCAGAAAAAGTACGTATACGACACCGTAAATGGAAATGAAATACCAATTCAGAAAAAGTACGTATACGACACCGTAAATTGAAATTTAAAAACAATTCAGAAAAAGTACGTATACGACACCGTAAATGGAAATGAAATACCAATTCAGAAAAAGTACGTATTCGACACCGTAAATTGAAATTAAATACCAATTCAGAAAAAGTACGTATACGACACCGTAAATAGAAATGATATATCAATTCAGAAAAAGTACGTATACGCCACCGTATATTGAAATTAAATACCAATTCCGAAAAAGTACGTATACGACACAGTAAATTGAAATTAAATACCAATTCAGAAAAAGTACGTATACGACACCGTAAATAGAAATGATATATCAATTCAGAAAAAGTACGTATACGCCACCGTAAATTGAAATTAAATACCAATTCCGAAAAAGTACGTATACGACACCGTAAATTGAAATTAAATACCAATTCAGAAAAAGTACGTATACGACACCGTAAATAGAAATGATATATCAATTCAGAAAAAGTACGTATACGCCACCGTAAATTGAAATTAAATACCAATTCCGAAAAAGTACGTATACAACACAGTAAATTGAAATTAAATACCAATTCAGAAAAAGTACGTATACGACACCGTAAATGGAAATTAAATACCAATTCAGAAAAATTACGTATACGACACCGTAAATATAAATGATATATCAATTTAGAAAAAGAACGTATACGACACCGTAAATGGAAATTAAATACAAACTCAGAAATTAATGAATTTTTTTAATTGGTCCATTAGTGTTTTGCTTGGTTTTTCCAAAACATGTATCTATTCACTCACGTCCGAGGTTAGAAGTATTATCTTGTAGAATAACATTAAAAGGTACATTTATCGTGGAAAGAGGTTGCAAAAAGTGGCCTCAAACAGGTGACAAAAATACAAATTCAAAATCGTAGACAATGAAATAACAATTGATGAATCAGGCCAAAAGAGGGCGTTGCCAACAACACGCGGTGTTCCCAAGCGGTCCCCCATCTAAGTACTAACCGCGCCCGACTCTTGTTAATTGCGGTGATCGGACGAGAACCGATTGTTTCAGCGTGGTATGGTCGTTGGCGAAGATTTAATTTATAAATTTTTTTTTTTACTTACACATACCATACAAAATTATTTACCTTCCAAAACAAAGCAACGCATTGCATCGTTAATATTTGGACTAAAAACATATAACAAAATATTACAAATTATGTCTTTCCTGTGCGGAAAAAGAAAAAAAAAAGTATTAAAAAATTTTTTTCTTAAAATATTTTTTTTATATTTTAGAACATTTATCCTAGTTTGCCCTTGGAAAAAAGAATGAATAAGTATGTATGTATAAATTATATATATTTAAAAACAAAAAAACTTAGGAAAAATTACGTATACTCAGAAAAAGTACGTATACGACACCGTAAATTGAAATTTATAACCAATTCAGAAAAAGTACGTATACGACACCGTAAATTGAAATTTAAAACCAATTCAGAAAAAGTACGTATACGACACCGTAAATGGAAATGAAATACCAATTCAGAAAAAGTACGTATTCGACACCGTAAATTGAAATTAAATACCAATTCAGAAAAAGTACGTATACGACACCGTAAATGGAAATGAAATACCAATTCAGAAAAAGTACGTATTCGACACCGTAAATTGAAATTTAAAAACAATTCAGAAAAAGTACGTATACGACACCGTAAATGGAAATGAAATACCAATTCAGAAAAAGTACGTATTCGACACCGTAAATTGAAATTAAATACCAATTCAGAAAAAGTTCGTATACGACACCGTAAATAGAAATGATATATCAATTCAGAAAAAGTACGTATACGCCACCGTATATTGAAATTAAATACCAATTCCGAAAAAGTACGTATACGACACAGTAAATTGAAATTAAATACCAATTCAGAAAAAGTACGTATACGACACCGTAAATAGAAATGATATATCAATTCAGAAAAAGTACGTATACGCCACCGTAAATTGAAATTTAAAACCAATTCAGAAAAAGTACGTATACGACACCGTAAATTGAAATTTAAAACCAATTCAGAAAAAGTACGTATACGACACCGTAAATGGAAATGAAATACCAATTCAGAAAAAGTACGTATTCGACACCGTAAATTGAAATTAAATACCAATTCAGAAAAAGTACGTATACGACACCGTAAATGGAAATGAAATACCAATTCAGAAAAAGTACGTATTCGACACCGTAAATTGAAATTTAAAAACAATTCAAAAAAAGTACGTATACGACACCGTAAATGGAAATGAAATACCAATTCAGAAAAAGTACGTATTCGACACCGTAAATTGAAATTAAATACCAATTCAGAAAAAGTACGTATACGACACCGTAAATAGAAATGATATATCAATTCAGAAAAAGTACGTATACGCCACCGTATATTGAAATTAAATACCAATTCCGAAAAAGTACGTATACGACACAGTAAATTGAAATTAAATACCAATTCAGAAAAAGTACGTATACGACACCGTAAATAGAAATGATATATCAATTCAGAAAAAGTACGTATACGCCACCGTAAATTGAAATTAAATACCAATTCCGAAAAAGTACGTATACGACACCGTAAATTGAAATTAAATACCAATTCAGAAAAAGTACGTATACGACACCGTAAATAGAAATGATATATCAATTCAGAAAAAGTACGTATACGCCACCGTAAATTGAAATTAAATACCAATTCCGAAAAAGTACGTATACAACACAGTAAATTGAAATTAAATACCAATTCAGAAAAAGTACGTATACGACACCGTAAATAGAAATGATATATCAATTCCGAAAAAGTACGTATACAACACAGTAAATTGAAATTAAATACCAATTCAGAAAAAGTACGTATACGACACCGTAAATATAAATGATATATCAATTTAGAAAAAGAACGTATACGACACCGTAAATGGAAATTAAATACAAACTCAGAAATTAATGAATTTTTTTAATTGGTCCATTAGTGTTTTGCTTGGTTTTTCCAAAACATGTATCTATTCACTCACGTCCGAGGTTAGAAGTATTATCTTGTAGAATAACATTAAAAGGTACATTTATCGTGGAAAGAGGTTGCAAAAAGTGGCCTCAAACAGGTGACAAAAATACAAATTCAAAATCGTAGACAATGAAATAACAATTGATGAATCAGGCCAAAAGAGGGCGTTGCCAACAACACGCGGTGTTCCCAAGCGGTCCCCCATCTAAGTACTAACCGCGCCCGACTCTTGTTAATTGCGGTGATCGGACGAGAACCGATTGTTTCAGCGTGGTATGGTCGTTGGCGAAGATTTAATTTATAAATTTTTTTTTTTACTTACACATACCATACAAAATTATTTACCTTCCAAAACAAAGCAACGCATTGCATCGTTAATATTTGGACTAAAAACATATAACAAAATATTACAAATTATGTCTTTCCTGTGCGGAAAAAGAAAAAAAAAAGTATTAAAAAATTTTTTTCTTAAAATATTTTTTTTATATTTTAGAACATTTATCCTAGTTTGCCCTTGGAAAAAAGAATGAATAAGTATGTATGTATAAATTATATATATTTAAAAACAAAAAAACTTAGGAAAAATTACGTATACTCAGAAAAAGTACGTATACGACACCGTAAATTGAAATTTAAAACCAATTCAGAAAAAGTACGTATACGACACCGTCAATTGAAATTTAAAACCAATTCAGAAAAAGTACGTATACGACACCGTAAATGGAAATGAAATACCAATTCAGAAAAAGTACGTATTCGACACCGTAAATTGAAATTAAATACCAATTCAGAAAAAGTACGTATACGACACCGTAAATGGAAATGAAATACCAATTCAGAAAAAGTACGTATTCGACACCGTAAATTGAAATTAAATACCAATTCAGAAAAAGTACGTATACGACACCGTAAATGGAAATGAAATACCAATTCAGAAAAAGTACGTATTCGACACCGTAAATTGAAATTTAAAAACAATTCAGAAAAAGTACGTATACGACACCGTAAATGGAAATGAAATACCAATTCAGAAAAAGTACGTATTCGACACCGTAAATTGAAATTAAATACCAATTCAGAAAAAGTTCGTATACGACACCGTAAATAGAAATGATATATCAATTCAGAAAAAGTACGTATACGCCACCGTATATTGAAATTAAATACCAATTCCGAAAAAGTACGTATACGACACAGTAAATTGAAATTAAATACCAATTCAGAAAAAGTACGTATACGACACCGTAAATAGAAATGATATATCAATTCAGAAAAAGTACGTATACGCCACCGTAAATTGAAATTTAAAACCAATTCAGAAAAAGTACGTATACGACACCGTAAATTGAAATTTAAAACCAATTCAGAAAAAGTACGTATACGACACCGTAAATGGAAATGAAATACCAATTCAGAAAAAGTACGTATTCGACACCGTAAATTGAAATTAAATACCAATTCAGAAAAAGTACGTATACGACACCGTAAATGGATATGAAATACCAATTCAGAAAAAGTACGTATTCGACACCGTAAATTGAAATTTAAAAACAATTCAGAAAAAGTACGTATACGACACCGTAAATGGAAATTAAATACCAATTCCGAAAAAGTACGTATACGACACCGTAAATTGAAATTAAATACCAATTCCGAAAAAGTACGTATACAACACAGTAAATTGAAATTAAATACCAATTCAGAAAAAGTACGTATACGACACCGTAAATGGAAATTAAATACCAATTCAGAAAAATTACGTATACGACACCGTAAATATAAATGATATATCAATTCAGAAAAAGTACGTATACGCCACCGTAAATTGAAATTAAATACCAATTCCGAAAAAGTACGTATACAACACAGTAAATTGAAATTAAATACCAATTCAGAAAAAGTACGTATTCGACACCGTAAATTGAAATTAAATACCAATTCCGAAAAAGTACGTATACGACACCGTAAATTGAAATTAAATACCAATTCAGAAAAAGTACGTATACGACACCGTAAATAGAAATGATATATCAATTCAGAAAAAGTACGTATACGCCACCGTAAATTGAAATTAAATACCAATTCCGAAAAAGTACGTATACAACACAGTAAATTGAAATTAAATACCAATTCAGAAAAAGTACGTATACGACACCGTAAATGGAAATTAAATACCAATTCAGAAAAATTACGTATACGACACCGTAAATATAAATGATATATCAATTTAGAAAAAGAACGTATACGACACCGTAAATTGAAATTTAAAACCAATTCAGAAAAAGTACGTATACGACACCGTAAATGGAAATGAAATACCAATTCAGAAAAAGTACGTATTCGACACCGTAAATTGAAATTAAATACCAATTCAGAAAAAGTACGTATACGACACCGTAAATGGAAATGAAATACCAATTCAGAAAAAGTACGTATTCGACACCGTAAATTGAAATTAAATACCAATTCAGAAAAAGTACGTATACGACACCGTAAATGGAAATGAAATACCAATTCAGAAAAAGTACGTATTCGACACCGTAAATTGAAATTTAAAAACAATTCAGAAAAAGTACGTATACGACACCGTAAATGGAAATGAAATACCAATTCAGAAAAAGTACGTATTCGACACCGTAAATTGAAATTAAATACCAATTCAGAAAAAGTTCGTATACGACACCGTAAATAGAAATGATATATCAATTCAGAAAAAGTACGTATACGCCACCGTATATTGAAATTAAATACCAATTCCGAAAAAGTACGTATACGACACAGTAAATTGAAATTAAATACCAATTCAGAAAAAGTACGTATACGACACCGTAAATAGAAATGATATATCAATTCAGAAAAAGTACGTATACGCCACCGTAAATTGAAATTTAAAACCAATTCAGAAAAAGTACGTATACGACACCGTAAATTGAAATTTAAAACCAATTCAGAAAAAGTACGTATACGACACCGTAAATGGAAATGAAATACCAATTCAGAAAAAGTACGTATTCGACACCGTAAATTGAAATTAAATACCAATTCAGAAAAAGTACGTATACGACACCGTAAATGGAAATGAAATACCAATTCAGAAAAAGTACGTATTCGACACCGTAAATTGAAATTTAAAAACAATTCAGAAAAAGTACGTATACGACACCGTAAATGGAAATGAAATACCAATTCAGAAAAAGTACGTATTCGACACCGTAAATTGAAATTAAATACCAATTCAGAAAAAGTACGTATACGACACCGTAAATAGAAATGATATATCAATTCAGAAAAAGTACGTATACGCCACCGTATATTGAAATTAAATACCAATTCCGAAAAAGTACGTATACAACACAGTAAATTGAAATTAAATACCAATTCAGAAAAAGTACGTATACGACACCGTAAATGGAAATTAAATACCAATTCAGAAAAATTACGTATACGACACCGTAAATATAAATGATATATCAATTTAGAAAAAGAACGTATACGACACCGTAAATGGAAATTAAATACCAATTCAGAAAAAGTACGTATTCGACACCGTAAATTGAAATTAAATACCAATTCAGAAAAAGTTCGTATACGACACCGTAAATAGAAATGATATATCAATTCAGAAAAAGTACGTATACGCCACCGTAAATTGAAATTTAAAACCAATTCAGAAAAAGTACGTATACGACACCGTAAATTGAAATTTAAAACCAATTCAGAAAAAGTACGTATACGACACCGTAAATGGAAATGAAATACCAATTCAGAAAAAGTACGTATTCGACACCGTAAATTGAAATTAAATACCAATTCAGAAAAAGTACGTATACGACACCGTAAATGGAAATGAAATACCAATTCAGAAAAAGTACGTATTCGACACCGTAAATTGAAATTTAAAAACAATTCAGAAAAAGTACGTATACGACACCGTAAATGGAAATGAAATACCAATTCAGAAAAAGTACGTATTCGACACCGTAAATTGAAATTAAATACCAATTCAGAAAAAGTACGTATACGACACCGTAAATAGAAATGATATATCAATTCAGAAAAAGTACGTATACGCCACCGTATATTGAAATTAAATACCAATTCCGAAAAAGTACGTATACGACACAGTAAATTGAAATTAAATACCAATTCAGAAAAAGTACGTATACGACACCGTAAATAGAAATGATATATCAATTCAGAAAAAGTTCGTATACGCCACCGTAAATTGAAATTAAATACCAATTCCGAAAAAGTACGTATACGACACCGTAAATTGAAATTAAATACCAATTCAGAAAAAGTACGTATACGACACCGTAAATAGAAATGATATATCAATTCAGAAAAAGTACGTATACGCCACCGTAAATTGAAATTAAATACCAATTCCGAAAAAGTACGTATACAACACAGTAAATTGAAATTAAATACCAATTCAGAAAAAGTACGTATACGACACCGTAAATGGAAATTAAATACCAATTCAGAAAAATTACGTATACGACACCGTAAATATAAATGATATATCAATTTAGAAAAAGAACGTATACGACACCGTAAATGGAAATTAAATACAAACTCAGAAATTAATGAATTTTTTTAATTGGTCCATTAGTGTTTTGCTTGGTTTTTCCAAAACATGTATCTATTCACTCACGTCCGAGGTTAGAAGTATTATCTTGTAGAATAACATTAAAAGGTACATTTATCGTGGAAAGAGGTTGCAAAAAGTGGCCTCAAACAGGTGACAAAAATACAAATTCAAAATCGTAGACAATGAAATAACAATTGATGAATCAGGCCAAAAGAGGGCGTTGCCAACAACACGCGGTGTTCCCAAGCGGTCCCCCATCTAAGTACTAACCGCGCCCGACTCTTGTTAATTGCGGTGATCGGACGAGAACCGATTGTTTCAGCGTGGTATGGTCGTTGGCGAAGATTTAATTTATAAATTTTTTTTTTTACTTACACATACCATACAAAATTATTTACCTTCCAAAACAAAGCAACGCATTGCATCGTTAATATTTGGACTAAAAACATATAACAAAATATTACAAATTATGTCTTTCCTGTGCGGAAAAAGAAAAAAAAAAGTATTAAAAAATTTTTTTCTTAAAATATTTTTTTTATATGTATTTTAGAACATTTATCCTAGTTTGCCCTTGGAAAAAAGAATGAATAAGTATGTATGTATAAATTATATATATTTAAAAACAAAAAAACTTAGGAAAAATTACGTATACTCAGAAAAAGTACGTATACGACACCGTAAATTGAAATTTATAACCAATTCAGAAAAAGTACGTATACGACACCGTAAATTGAAATTTAAAACCAATTCAGAAAAAGTACGTATACGACACCGTAAATGGAAATGAAATACCAATTCAGAAAAAGTACGTATTCGACACCGTAAATTGAAATTAAATACCAATTCAGAAAAAGTACGTATACGACACCGTAAATGGAAATGAAATACCAATTCAGAAAAAGTACGTATTCGACACCGTAAATTGAAATTTAAAAACAATTCAGAAAAAGTACGTATACGACACCGTAAATGGAAATGAAATACCAATTCAGAAAAAGTACGTATTCGACACCGTAAATTGAAATTAAATACCAATTCAGAAAAAGTTCGTATACGACACCGTAAATAGAAATGATATATCAATTCAGAAAAAGTACGTATACGCCACCGTATATTGAAATTAAATACCAATTCCGAAAAAGTACGTATACGACACAGTAAATTGAAATTAAATACCAATTCAGAAAAAGTACGTATACGACACCGTAAATAGAAATGATATATCAATTCAGAAAAAGTACGTATACGCCACCGTAAATTGAAATTTAAAACCAATTCAGAAAAAGTACGTATACGACACCGTAAATTGAAATTTAAAACCAATTCAGAAAAAGTACGTATACGACACCGTAAATGGAAATGAAATACCAATTCAGAAAAAGTACGTATTCGACACCGTAAATTGAAATTAAATACCAATTCAGAAAAAGTACGTATACGACACCGTAAATGGAAATGAAATACCAATTCAGAAAAAGTACGTATTCGACAACGTAAATTGAAATTTAAAAACAATTCAGAAAAAGTACGTATACGACACCGTAAATGGAAATGAAATACCAATTCAGAAAAAGTACGTATTCGACACCGTAAATTGAAATTAAATACCAATTCAGAAAAAGTACGTATACGACACCGTAAATAGAAATGATATATCAATTCAGAAAAAGTACGTATACGCCACCGTATATTGAAATTAAATACCAATTCCGAAAAAGTACGTATACAACACAGTAAATTGAAATTAAATACCAATTCAGAAAAAGTACGTATACGACACCGTAAATGGAAATTAAATACCAATTCAGAAAAATTACGTATACGACACCGTAAATATAAATGATATATCAATTTAGAAAAAGAACGTATACGACACCGTAAATGGAAATTAAATACCAATTCAGAAAAAGTACGTATTCGTCACCGTAAATTGAAATTAAATACCAATTCAGAAAAAGTTCGTATACGACACCGTAAATAGAAATGATATATCAATTCAGAAAAAGTACGTATACGCCACCGTAAATTGAAATTTAAAACCAATTCAGAAAAAGTACGTATACGACACCGTAAATTGAAATTTAAAACCAATTGAGAAAAAGTACGTATACGACACCGTAAATGGAAATGAAATACCAATTCAGAAAAAGTACGTATTCGACACCGTAAATTGAAATTAAATACCAATTCAGAAAAAGTACGTATACGACACCGTAAATGGAAATGAAATACCAATTCAGAAAAAGTACGTATTCGACACCGTAAATTGAAATTAAATACCAATTCAGAAAAAGTACGTATACGACACCGTAAATAGAAATGATATATCAATTCAGAAAAAGTACGTATACGCCACCGTAAATGGAAATGAAATACCAATTCAGAAAAAGTACGTATTCGACACCGTAAATTGAAATTAAATACCAATTCAGAAAAAGTACGTATACGACACCGTAAATGGAAATGAAATACCAATTCAGAAAAAGTACGTATTCGACACCGTAAATTGAAATTAAATACCAATTCAGAAAAAGTACGTATACGACACCGTAAATGGAAATGAAATACCAATTCAGAAAAAGTACGTATTCGACAACGTAAATTGAAATTTAAAAACAATTCAGAAAAAGTACGTATACGACACCGTAAATGGAAATGAAATACCAATTCAGAAAAAGTACGTATTCGACACCGTAAATTGAAATTAGATACCAATTCAGAAAAAGTACGTATACGACACCGTAAATAGAAATGATATATCAATTCAGAAAAAGTACGTATACGCCACCGTATATTGAAATTAAATACCAATTCCGAAAAAGTACGTATACAACACAGTAAATTGAAATTAAATACCAATTCAGAAAAAGTACGTATACGACACCGTAAATGGAAATTAAATACCAATTCAGAAAAATTACGTATACGACACCGTAAATATAAATGATATATCAATTTAGAAAAAGAACGTATACGACACCGTAAATGGAAATTAAATACCAATTCAGAAAAAGTACGTATTCGACACCGTAAATTGAAATTAAATACCAATTCAGAAAAAGTTCGTATACGACACCGTAAATAGAAATGATATATCAATTCAGAAAAAGTACGTATACGCCACCGTAAATTGAAATTTAAAACCAATTCAGAAAAAGTACGTATACGACACCGTAAATTGAAATTAAATACCAATTCAGAAAAAGTACGTATACGACACCGTAAATAGAAATGATATATCAATTCAGAAAAAGTACGTATACGCCACCGTATATTGAAATTAAATACCAATTCCGAAAAAGTACGTATACGACACAGTAAATGGAAATGAAATACCAATTCAGAAAAAGTACGTATTCGACACCGTAAATTGAAATTTAAAAACAATTCAGAAAAAGTACGTATACGACACCGTAAATGGAAATGAAATACCAATTCAGAAAAAGTACGTATTCGACACCGTAAATTGAAATTAAATACCAATTCAGAAAAAGTACGTATACGACACCGTAAATAGAAATGATATATCAATTCAGAAAAAGTACGTATACGCCACCGTATATTGAAATTAAATACCAATTCCGAAAAAGTACGTATACGACACAGTAAATTGAAATTAAATACCAATTCAGAAAAAGTACGTATACGACACCGTAAATAGAAATGATATATCAATTCAGAAAAAGTACGTATACGCCACCGTAAATTGAAATTAAATACCAATTCCGAAAAAGTACGTATACGACACCGTAAATTGAAATTAAATACCAATTCAGAAAAAGTACGTATACGACACCGTAAATAGAAATGATATATCAATTCAGAAAAAGTACGTATACGCCACCGTAAATTGAAATTAAATACCAATTCCGAAAAAGTACGTATACAACACAGTAAATTGAAATTAAATACCAATTCAGAAAAAGTACGTATACGACACCGTAAATGGAAATTAAATACCAATTCAGAAAAATTACGTATACGACACCGTAAATATAAATGATATATCAATTTAGAAAAAGAACGTATACGACACCGTAAATGGAAATTAAATACAAACTCAGAAATTAATGAATTTTTTTAATTGGTCCATTAGTGTTTTGCTTGGTTTTTCCAAAACATGTATCTATTCACTCACGTCCGAGGTTAGAAGTATTATCTTGTAGAATAACATTAAAAGGTACATTTATCGTGGAAAGAGGTTGCAAAAAGTGGCCTCAAACAGGTGACAAAAATACAAATTCAAAATCGTAGACAATGAAATAACAATTGATGAATCAGGCCAAAAGAGGGCGTTGCCAACAACACGCGGTGTTCCCAAGCGGTCCCCCATCTAAGTACTAACCGCGCCCGACTCTTGTTAATTGCGGTGATCGGACGAGAACCGATTGTTTCAGCGTGGTATGGTCGTTGGCGAAGATTTAATTTATAAATTTTTTTTTTTACTTACACATACCATACAAAATTATTTACCTTCCAAAACAAAGCAACGCATTGCATCGTTAATATTTGGACTAAAAACATATAACAAAATATTACAAATTATGTCTTTCCTGTGCGGAAAAAGAAAAAAAAAAGTATTAAAAAATTTTTTTCTTAAAATATTTTTTTTATATTTTAGAACATTTATCCTAGTTTGCCCTTGGAAAAAAGAATGAATAAGTATGTATGTATAAATTATATATGTATATTTAAAAACAAAAAAACTTAGGAAAAATTACGTATACTCAGAAAAAGTACGTATACGACACCGTAAATTGAAATTTATAACCAATTCAGAAAAAGTACGTATACGACACCGTAAATTGAAATTTAAAACCAATTCAGAAAAAGTACGTATACGACACCGTAAATGGAAATGAAATACCAATTCAGAAAAAGTACGTATTCGACACCGTAAATTGAAATTAAATACCAATTCAGAAAAAGTACGTATACGACACCGTAAATGGAAATGAAATACCAATTCAGAAAAAGTACGTATTCGACACCGTAAATTGAAATTTAAAAACAATTCAGAAAAAGTACGTATACGACACCGTAAATGGAAATGAAATACCAATTCAGAAAAAGTACGTATTCGACACCGTAAATTGAAATTAAATACCAATTCAGAAAAAGTTCGTATACGACACCGTAAATAGAAATGATATATCAATTCAGAAAAAGTACGTATACGCCACCGTATATTGAAATTAAATACCAATTCCGAAAAAGTACGTATACGACACAGTAAATTGAAATTAAATACCAATTCAGAAAAAGTACGTATACGACACCGTAAATAGAAATGATATATCAATTCAGAAAAAGTACGTATACGCCACCGTAAATTGAAATTTAAAACCAATTCAGAAAAAGTACGTATACGACACCGTAAATTGAAATTTAAAACCAATTCAGAAAAAGTACGTATACGACACCGTAAATGGAAATGAAATACCAATTCAGAAAAAGTACGTATTCGACACCGTAAATTGAAATTAAATACCAATTCAGAAAAAGTACGTATACGACACCGTAAATGGAAATGAAATACCAATTCAGAAAAAGTACGTATTCGACACCGTAAATTGAAATTTAAAAACAATTCAGAAAAAGTACGTATACGACACCGTAAATGGAAATGAAATACCAATTCAGAAAAAGTACGTATTCGACACCGTAAATTGAAATTAAATACCAATTCAGAAAAAGTACGTATACGACACCGTAAATAGAAATGATATATCAATTCAGAAAAAGTACGTATACGCCACCGTATATTGAAATTAAATACCAATTCCGAAAAAGTACGTATACGACACAGTAAATTGAAATTAAATACCAATTCAGAAAAAGTACGTATACGACACCGTAAATAGAAATGATATATCAATTCAGAAAAAGTACGTATACGCCACCGTAAATTGAAATTAAATACCAATTCCGAAAAAGTACGTATACGACACCGTAAATTGAAATTAAATACCAATTCAGAAAAAGTACGTATACGACACCGTAAATAGAAATGATATATCAATTCAGAAAAAGTACGTATACGCCACCGTAAATTGAAATTAAATACCAATTCCGAAAAAGTACGTATACAACACAGTAAATTGAAATTAAATACCAATTCAGAAAAAGTACGTATACGACACCGTAAATGGAAATTAAATACCAATTCAGAAAAATTACGTATACGACACCGTAAATATAAATGATATATCAATTTAGAAAAAGAACGTATACGACACCGTAAATGGAAATTAAATACAAACTCAGAAATTAATGAATTTTTTTAATTGGTCCATTAGTGTTTTGCTTGGTTTTTCCAAAACATGTATCTATTCACTCACGTCCGAGGTTAGAAGTATTATCTTGTAGAATAACATTAAAAGGTACATTTATCGTGGAAAGAGGTTGCAAAAAGTGGCCTCAAACAGGTGACAAAAATACAAATTCAAAATCGTAGACAATGAAATAACAATTGATGAATCAGGCCAAAAGAGGGCGTTGCCAACAACACGCGGTGTTCCCAAGCGGTCCCTCATCTAAGTACTAACCGCGCCCGACTCTTGTTAATTGCGGTGATCGGACGAGAACCGATTGTTTCAGCGTGGTATGGTCGTTGGCGAAGATTTAATTTATAAATTTTTTTTTTTACTTACACATACCATACAAAATTATTTACCTTCCAAAACAAAGCAACGCATTGCATCGTTAATATTTGGACTAAAAACATATAACAAAATATTACAAATTATGTCTTTCCTGTGCGGAAAAAGAAAAAAAAAAGTATTAAAAAATTTTTTTCTTAAAATATTTTTTTTATATTTTAGAACATTTATCCTAGTTTGCCCTTGGAAAAAAGAATGAATAAGTATGTATGTATAAATTATATATATTTAAAAACAAAAAAACTTAGGAAAAATTACGTATACTCAGAAAAAGTACGTATACGACACCGTAAATTGAAATTTAAAACCAATTCAGAAAAAGTACGTATACGACACCGTAAATTGAAATTTAAAACCAATTCAGAAAAAGTACGTATACGACACCGTAAATGGAAATGAAATACCAATTCAGAAAAAGTACGTATTCGACACCGTAAATTGAAATTAAATACCAATTCAGAAAAAGTACGTATACGACACCGTAAATGGAAATGAAATACCAATTCAGAAAAAGTACGTATTCGACACCGTAAATTGAAATTAAATACCAATTCAGAAAAAGTACGTATACGACACCGTAAATGGAAATGAAATACCAATTCAGAAAAAGTACGTATTCGACACCGTAAATTGAAATTTAAAAACAATTCAGAAAAAGTACGTATACGACACCGTAAATGGAAATGAAATACCAATTCAGAAAAAGTACGTATTCGACACCGTAAATTGAAATTAAATACCAATTCAGAAAAAGTTCGTATACGACACCGTAAATAGAAATGATATATCAATTCAGAAAAAGTACGTATACGCCACCGTATATTGAAATTAAATACCAATTCCGAAAAAGTACGTATATGACACAGTAAATTGAAATTAAATACCAATTCAGAAAAAGTACGTATACGACACCGTAAATAGAAATGATATATCAATTCAGAAAAAGTACGTATACGCCACCGTAAATTGAAATTTAAAACCAATTCAGAAAAAGTACGTATACGACACCGTAAATTGAAATTTAAAACCAATTCAGAAAAAGTACGTATACGACACCGTAAATGGAAATGAAATACCAATTCAGAAAAAGTACGTATTCGACACCGTAAATTGAAATTAAATACCAATTCAGAAAAAGTACGTATACGACACCGTAAATGGAAATGAAATACCAATTCAGAAAAAGTACGTATTCGACACCGTAAATTGAAATTTAAAAACAATTCAGAAAAAGTACGTATACGACACCGTAAATGGAAATGAAATACCAATTCAGAAAAAGTACGTATTCGACACCGTAAATTGAAATTAAATACCAATTCAGAAAAAGTACGTATACGACACCGTAAATAGAAATGATATATCAATTCAGAAAAAGTACGTATACGCCACCGTATATTGAAATTAAATACCAATTCCGAAAAAGTACGTATACAACACAGTAAATTGAAATTAAATACCAATTCAGAAAAAGTACGTATACGACACCGTAAATGGAAATTAAATACCAATTCAGAAAAATTACGTATACGACACCGTAAATATAAATGATATATCAATTTAGAAAAAGAACGTATACGACACCGTAAATGGAAATTAAATACCAATTCAGAAAAAGTACGTATTCGACACCGTAAATTGAAATTAAATACCAATTCAGAAAAAGTTCGTATACGACACCGTAAATAGAAATGATATATCAATTCAGAAAAAGTACGTATACGCCACCGTAAATTGAAATTTAAAACCAATTCAGAAAAAGTACGTATACGACACCGTAAATTGAAATTTAAAACCAATTCAGAAAAAGTACGTATACGACACCGTAAATGGAAATGAAATACCAATTCAGAAAAAGTACGTATTCGACACCGTAAATTGAAATTAAATACCAATTCAGAAAAAGTACGTATACGACACCGTAAATGGAAATGAAATACCAATTCAGAAAAAGTACGTATTCGACACCGTAAATTGAAATTTAAAAACAATTCAGAAAAAGTACGTATACGACACCGTAAATGGAAATGAAATACCAATTCAGAAAAAGTACGTATTCGACACCGTAAATTGAAATTAAATACCAATTCAGAAAAAGTACGTATACGACACCGTAAATAGAAATGATATATCAATTCAGAAAAAGTACGTATACGCCACCGTATATTGAAATTAAATACCAATTCCGAAAAAGTACGTATACGACACAGTAAATTGAAATTAAATACCAATTCAGAAAAAGTACGTATACGACACCGTAAATAGAAATGATATATCAATTCAGAAAAAGTACGTATACGCCACCGTAAATTGAAATTAAATACCAATTCCGAAAAAGTACGTATACGACACCGTAAATTGAAATTAAATACCAATTCAGAAAAAGTACGTATACGACACCGTAAATAGAAATGATATATCAATTCAGAAAAAGTACGTATACGCCACCGTAAATTGAAATTAAATACCAATTCCGAAAAAGTACGTATACAACACAGTAAATTGAAATTAAATACCAATTCAGAAAAAGTACGTATACGACACCGTAAATGGAAATTAAATACCAATTCAGAAAAATTACGTATACGACACCGTAAATATAAATGATATATCAATTTAGAAAAAGAACGTATACGACACCGTAAATGGAAATTAAATACAAACTCAGAAATTAATGAATTTTTTTAATTGGTCCATTAGTGTTTTGCTTGGTTTTTCCAAAACATGTATCTATTCACTCACGTCCGAGGTTAGAAGTATTATCTTGTAGAATAACATTAAAAGGTACATTTATCGTGGAAAGAGGTTGCAAAAAGTGGCCTCAAACAGGTGACAAAAATACAAATTCAAAATCGTAGACAATGAAATAACAATTGATGAATCAGGCCAAAAGAGGGCATTGCCAACAACACGCGGTGTTCCCAAGCGGTCCCCCATCTAAGTACTAACCGCGCCCGACTCTTGTTAATTGCGGTGATCGGACGAGAACCGATTGTTTCAGCGTGGTATGGTCGTTGGCGAAGATTTAATTTATAAATTTTTTTTTTTACTTACACATACCATACAAAATTATTTACCTTCCAAAACAAAGCAACGCATTGCATCGTTAATATTTGGACTAACAAAATATTACAAATTATGTCTTTCCTGTGCGGAAAAAGAAAAAAAAAAGTATTAAAAAATTTTTTTCTTAAAATATTTTTTTTATATTTTAGAACATTTATCCTAGTTTGCCCTTGGAAAAAAGAATGAATAAGTATGTATGTATAAATTACAGTGAACATTGGAAAACGTGAACTAATTAAAACTGAGGGTGTTCATGTTTTCGAGATTGTTCATGTTTTGGAATGTAACATTTTATGATTCTGCTCTTAAAATAAAACACATTTTCTTCCATTTTATCTTCTTTTTGCTTGTATTAGTATAGATTCATGAATATTTTTTAATTATTTACACATACTGGTACGGCTCATTACCAAAATTTATTGGATTTTTTTTACATTTGAACGTTTTAAAAATACATAAAAGGTTTATTTCTTATTTTACTCCTTTTTTAAAGCTTTCAAAACTGTCTGCTTTTTCGTTTAATGTTAAAACCTTAACTTTCTTTGAACACATTTTTAAACAGAAAATAAGACGTTGATGCAAGCAAAAAACAGCAACCGAATGAGGGATGATAGCTATGCAATACGCACACGCACGTGCGGCACCAAATACATACATACTACGCATTGTCAATATTATGGGATTCCCGAATTAAATAATTCAGTGCATTTTTATGTAGAAATGTTGAAAAAATTTCTGTTCACGTTTTAGAGCTTTTAGATTTGTTCACGTTTTAGAGCAGTCAATGTAAAAAATACAGTGTTCATGTTTTGGGGTAGTTCACGTTTTGGGGGGTTCACGTTTTCCAATGTTCACTGTATATATATTTAAAAACAAAAAAACTTAGGAAAAATTACGTATACTCAGAAAAAGTACGTATACGACACCGTAAATTGAAATTTAAAACCAATTCAGAAAAAGTACGTATACGACACCGTAAATTGAAATTTAAAACCAATTCAGAAAAAGTACGTATACGACACCGTAAATGGATATGAAATACCAATTCAGAAAAAGTACGTATTCGACACCGTAAATTGAAATTAAATACCAATTCAGAAAAAGTACGTATTCGACACCGTAAATTGAAATTTAAAAACAATTCAGAAAAAGTACGTATACGACACCGTAAATGGAAATGAAATACCAATTCAGAAAAAGTACGTATTCGACACCGTAAATTGAAATTTAAAAACAATTCAGAAAAAGTACGTATACGACACCGTAAATGGAAATGAAATACCAATTCAGAAAAAGTACGTATTCGACACCGTAAATTGAAATTTAAAAACAATTCAGAAAAAGTACGTATACGACACCGTAAATGGAAATGAAATACCAATTCAGAAAAAGTACGTATTCGACACCGTAAATTGAAATTAAATACCAATTCAGAAAAAGTTCGTATACGACACCGTAAATAGAAATGATATATCAATTCAGAAAAAGTACGTATACGCCACCGTATATTGAAATTAAATACCAATTCCGAAAAAGTACGTATACGACACAGTAAATTGAAATTAAATACCAATTCAGAAAAAGTACGTATACGACACCATAAATAGAAATGATATATCAATTCAGAAAAAGTACGTATACGCCACCGTAAATTGAAATTTAAAACCAATTCAGAAAAAGTACGTATACGACACCGTAAATTGAAATTTAAAACCAATTCAGAAAAAGTACGTATACGACACCGTAAATGGAAATGAAATACCAATTCAGAAAAAGTACGTATTCGACACCGTAAATTGAAATTAAATACCAATTCAGAAAAAGTACGTATACGACACCGTAAATGGAAATGAAATACCAATTCAGAAAAAGTACGTATTCGACACCGTAAATTGAAATTTAAAAACAATTCAGAAAAAGTACGTATACGACACCGTAAATGGAAATGAAATACCAATTCAGAAAAAGTACGTATTCGACACCGTAAATTGAAATTAAATACCAATTCAGAAAAAGTACGTATACGACACCGTAAATAGAAATGATATATCAATTCAGAAAAAGTACGTATACGCCACCGTATATTGAAATTAAATACCAATTCCGAAAAAGTACGTATACAACACAGTAAATTGAAATTAAATACCAATTCAGAAAAAGTACGTATACGACACCGTAAATGGAAATTAAATACCAATTCAGAAAAATTACGTATACGACACCGTAAATATAAATGATATATCAATTTAGAAAAAGAACGTATACGACACCGTAAATGGAAATTAAATACCAATTCAGAAAAAGTACGTATTCGACACCGTAAATTGAAATTAAATACCAATTCAGAAAAAGTTCGTATACGACACCGTAAATAGAAATGATATATCAATTCAGAAAAAGTACGTATACGCCACCGTAAATTGAAATTTAAAACCAATTCAGAAAAAGTACGTATACGACACCGTAAATTGAAATTTAAAACCAATTCAGAAAAAGTACGTATACGACACCGTAAATGGAAATGAAATACCAATTCAGAAAAAGTACGTATTCGACACCGTAAATTGAAATTAAATACCAATTCAGAAAAAGTACGTATACGACACCGTAAATGGAAATGAAATACCAATTCAGAAAAAGTACGTATTCGACACCGTAAATTGAAATTTAAAAACAATTCAGAAAAAGTACGTATACGACACCGTAAATGGAAATGAAATACCAATTCAGAAAAAGTACGTATTCGACACCGTAAATTGAAATTAAATACCAATTCAGAAAAAGTACGTATACGACACCGTAAATAGAAATGATATATCAATTCAGAAAAAGTACGTATACGCCACCGTATATTGAAATTAAATACCAATTCCGAAAAAGTACGTATACGACACAGTAAATTGAAATTAAATACCAATTCAGAAAAAGTACGTATACGACACCGTAAATAGAAATGATATATCAATTCAGAAAAAGTACGTATACGCCACCGTAAATTGAAATTAAATACCAATTCCGAAAAAGTACGTATACGACACCGTAAATTGAAATTAAATACCAATTCAGAAAAAGTACGTATACGACACCGTAAATAGAAATGATATATCAATTCAGAAAAAGTACGTATACGCCACCGTAAATTGAAATTAAATACCAATTCCGAAAAAGTACGTATACAACACAGTAAATTGAAATTAAATACCAATTCAGAAAAAGTACGTATACGACACCGTAAATGGAAATTAAATACCAATTCAGAAAAATTACGTATACGACACCGTAAATATAAATGATATATCAATTTAGAAAAAGAACGTATACGACACCGTAAATGGAAATTAAATACAAACTCAGAAATTAATGAATTTTTTTAATTGGTCCATTAGTGTTTTGCTTGGTTTTTCCAAAACATGTATCTATTCACTCACGTCCGAGGTTAGAAGTATTATCTTGTAGAATAACATTAAAAGGTACATTTATCGTGGAAAGAGGTTGCAAAAAGTGGCCTCAAACAGGTGACAAAAATACAAATTCAAAATCGTAGACAATGAAATAACAATTGATGAATCAGGCCAAAAGAGGGCGTTGCCAACAACACGCGGTGTTCCCAAGCGGTCCCCCATCTAAGTACTAACCGCGCCCGACTCTTGTTAATTGCGGTGATCGGACGAGAACCGATTGTTTCAGCGTGGTATGGTCGTTGGCGAAGATTTAATTTATAAATTTTTTTTTTTACTTACACATACCATACAAAATTATTTACCTTCCAAAACAAAGCAACGCATTGCATCGTTAATATTTGGACTAAAAACATATAACAAAATATTACAAATTATGTCTTTCCTGTGCGGAAAAAGAAAAAAAAAAGTATTAAAAAATTTTTTTCTTAAAATATTTTTTTTATATTTTAGAACATTTATCCTAGTTTGCCCTTGGAAAAAAGAATGAATAAGTATGTATGTATAAATTATATATATTTAAAAACAAAAAAACTTAGGAAAAATTACGTATACTCAGAAAAAGTACGTATACGACACCGTAAATTGAAATTTATAACCAATTCAGAAAAAGTACGTATACGACACCGTAAATTGAAATTTAAAACCAATTCAGAAAAAGTACGTATACGACACCGTAAATGGAAATGAAATACCAATTCAGAAAAAGTACGTATTCGACACCGTAAATTGAAATTAAATACCAATTCAGAAAAAGTACGTATACGACACCGTAAATGGAAATGAAATACCAATTCAGAAAAAGTACGTATTCGACACCGTAAATTGAAATTTAAAAACAATTCAGAAAAAGTACGTATACGACACCGTAAATGGAAATGAAATACCAATTCAGAAAAAGTACGTATTCGACACCGTAAATTGAAATTAAATACCAATTCAGAAAAAGTTCGTATACGACACCGTAAATAGAAATGATATATCAATTCAGAAAAAGTACGTATACGCCACCGTATATTGAAATTAAATACCAATTCCGAAAAAGTACGTATACGACACAGTAAATTGAAATTAAATACCAATTCAGAAAAAGTACGTATACGACACCGTAAATAGAAATGATATATCAATTCAGAAAAAGTACGTATACGCCACCGTAAATTGAAATTTAAAACCAATTCAGAAAAAGTACGTATACGACACCGTAAATTGAAATTTAAAACCAATTCAGAAAAAGTACGTATACGACACCGTAAATGGAAATGAAATACCAATTCAGAAAAAGTACGTATTCGACACCGTAAATTGAAATTAAATACCAATTCAGAAAAAGTACGTATACGACACCGTAAATGGAAATGAAATACCAATTCAGAAAAAGTACGTATTCGACACCGTAAATTGAAATTAAATACCAATTCAGAAAAAGTACGTATACGACACCGTAAATGGAAATGAAATACCAATTCAGAAAAAGTACGTATTCGACACCGTAAATTGAAATTTAAAAACAATTCAGAAAAAGTACGTATACGACACCGTAAATGGAAATGAAATACCAATTCAGAAAAAGTACGTATTCGACACCGTAAATTGAAATTAAATACCAATTCAGAAAAAGTTCGTATACGACACCGTAAATAGAAATGATATATCAATTCAGAAAAAGTACGTATACGCCACCGTATATTGAAATTAAATACCAATTCCGAAAAAGTACGTATACGACACAGTAAATTGAAATTAAATACCAATTCAGAAAAAGTACGTATACGACACCGTAAATAGAAATGATATATCAATTCAGAAAAAGTACGTATACGCCACCGTAAATTGAAATTTAAAACCAATTCAGAAAAAGTACGTATACGACACCGTAAATTGAAATTTAAAACCAATTCAGAAAAAGTACGTATACGACACCGTAAATGGAAATGAAATACCAATTCAGAAAAAGTACGTATTCGACACCGTAAATTGAAATTAAATACCAATTCAGAAAAAGTACGTATACGACACCGTAAATGGAAATGAAATACCAATTCAGAAAAAGTACGTATTCGACACCGTAAATTGAAATTTAAAAACAATTCAGAAAAAGTACGTATACGACACCGTAAATGGAAATGAAATACCAATTCAGAAAAAGTACGTATTCGACACCGTAAATTGAAATTAAATACCAATTCAGAAAAAGTACGTATACGACACCGTAAATAGAAATGATATATCAATTCAGAAAAAGTACGTATACGCCACCGTATATTGAAATTAAATACCAATTCCGAAAAAGTACGTATACAACACAGTAAATTGAAATTAAATACCAATTCAGAAAAAGTACGTATACGACACCGTAAATGGAAATTAAATACCAATTCAGAAAAAGTACGTATTCGACACCGTAAATTGAAATTAAATACCAATTCAGAAAAAGTACGTATACGACACCGTAAATTGAAATTTATAACCAATTCAGAAAAAGTACGTATACGACACCGTAAATTGAAATTAAATACCAATTCAGAAAAAGTACGTATACGACACCGTAAATAGAAATGATATATCAATTCAGAAAAAGTACGTATACGCCACCGTAAATTGAAATTTAAAACCAATTCAGAAAAAGTACGTATACGCCACCGTAAATTGAAATTTAAAACCAATTCAGAAAAAGTACGTATACGACACCGTAAATGGAAATGAAATACCAATTCAGAAAAAGTACGTATTCGACACCGTAAATTGAAATTAAATACCAATTCAGAAAAAGTACGTATACGACACCGTAAATAGAAATGATATATCAATTCAGAAAAAGTACGTATACGCCACCGTATATTGAAATTAAATACCAATTCCGAAAAAGTACGTATACAACACAGTAAATTGAAATTAAATACCAATTCAGAAAAAGTACGTATACGACACCGTAAATGGAAATTAAATACCAATTCAGAAAAATTACGTATACGACACCGTAAATATAAATGATATATCAATTTAGAAAAAGAACGTATACGACACCGTAAATGGAAATTAAATACCAATTCAGAAAAAGTACGTATTCGACACCGTAAATTGAAATTAAATACCAATTCAGAAAAAGTTCGTATACGACACCGTAAATAGAAATGATATATCAATTCAGAAAAAGTACGTATACGCCACCGTAAATTGAAATTTAAAACCAATTCAGAAAAAGTACGTATACGACACCGTAAATTGAAATTTAAAACCAATTCAGAAAAAGTACGTATACGACACCGTAAATGGAAATGAAATACCAATTCAGAAAAAGTACGTATTCGACACCGTAAATTGAAATTAAATACCAATTCAGAAAAAGTACGTATACGACACCGTAAATGGAAATGAAATACCAATTCAGAAAAAGTACGTATTCGACACCGTAAATTGAAATTTAAAAACAATTCAGAAAAAGTACGTATACGACACCGTAAATGGAAATGAAATACCAATTCAGAAAAAGTACGTATTCGACACCGTAAATTGAAATTAAATACCAATTCAGAAAAAGTACGTATACGACACCGTAAATAGAAATGATATATCAATTCAGAAAAAGTACGTATACGCCACCGTATATTGAAATTAAATACCAATTCCGAAAAAGTACGTATACGACACAGTAAATTGAAATTAAATACCAATTCAGAAAAAGTACGTATACGACACCGTAAATAGAAATGATATATCAATTCAGAAAAAGTACGTATACGCCACCGTAAATTGAAATTAAATACCAATTCCGAAAAAGTACGTATACGACACCGTAAATTGAAATTAAATACCAATTCAGAAAAAGTACGTATACGACACCGTAAATAGAAATGATATATCAATTCAGAAAAAGTACGTATACGCCACCGTAAATTGAAATTAAATACCAATTCCGAAAAAGTACGTATACAACACAGTAAATTGAAATTAAATACCAATTCAGAAAAAGTACGTATACGACACCGTAAATGGAAATTAAATACCAATTCAGAAAAATTACGTATACGACACCGTAAATATAAATGATATATCAATTTAGAAAAAGAACGTATACGACACCGTAAATGGAAATTAAATACAAACTCAGAAATTAATGAATTTTTTTAATTGGTCCATTAGTGTTTTGCTTGGTTTTTCCAAAACATGTATCTATTCACTCACGTCCGAGGTTAGAAGTATTATCTTGTAGAATAACATTAAAAGGTACATTTATCGTGGAAAGAGGTTGCAAAAAGTGGCCTCAAACAGGTGACAAAAATACAAATTCAAAATCGTAGACAATGAAATAACAATTGATGAATCAGGCCAAAAGAGGGCGTTGCCAACAACACGCGGTGTTCCCAAGCGGTCCCCCATCTAAGTACTAACCGCGCCCGACTCTTGTTAATTGCGGTGATCGGACGAGAACCGATTGTTTCAGCGTGGTATGGTCGTTGGCGAAGATTTAATTTATAAATTTTTTTTTGTACTTACACATACCATACAAAATTATTTACCTTCCAAAACAAAGCAACGCATTGCATCGTTAATATTTGGACTAAAAACATATAACAAAATATTACAAATTATGTCTTTCCTGTGCGGAAAAAGAAAAAAAAAAGTATTAAAAAATTTTTTTCTTAAAATATTTTTTTTTATATTTTAGAACATTTATCCTAGTTTGCCCTTGGAAAAAAGAATGAATAAGTATGTATGTATAAATTATATATATTTAAAAACAAAAAAACTTAGGAAAAATTACGTATACTCAGAAAAAGTACGTATACGACACCGTAAATTGAAATTTATAACCAATTCAGAAAAAGTACGTATACGACACCGTAAATTGAAATTTAAAACCAATTCAGAAAAAGTACGTATACGACACCGTAAATGGAAATGAAATACCAATTCAGAAAAAGTACGTATTCGACACCGTAAATTGAAATTAAATACCAATTCAGAAAAAGTACGTATACGACACCGTAAATGGAAATGAAATACCAATTCAGAAAAAGTACGTATTCGACACCGTAAATTGAAATTTAAAAACAATTCAGAAAAAGTACGTATACGACACCGTAAATGGAAATGAAATACCAATTCAGAAAAAGTACGTATTCGACACCGTAAATTGAAATTAAATACCAATTCAGAAAAAGTTCGTATACGACACCGTAAATAGAAATGATATATCAATTCAGAAAAAGTACGTATACGCCACCGTATATTGAAATTAAATACCAATTCCGAAAAAGTACGTATACGACACAGTAAATTGAAATTAAATACCAATTCAGAAAAAGTACGTATACGACACCGTAAATAGAAATGATATATCAATTCAGAAAAAGTACGTATACGCCACCGTAAATTGAAATTTAAAACCAATTCAGAAAAAGTACGTATACGACACCGTAAATTGAAATTTAAAACCAATTCAGAAAAAGTACGTATACGACACCGTAAATGGAAATGAAATACCAATTCAGAAAAAGTACGTATTCGACACCGTAAATTGAAATTAAATACCAATTCAGAAAAAGTACGTATACGACACCGTAAATGGAAATGAAATACCAATTCAGAAAAAGTACGTATTCGACACCGTAAATTGAAATTTAAAAACAATTCAGAAAAAGTACGTATGCGACACCGTAAATGGAAATGAAATACCAATTCAGAAAAAGTACGTATTCGACACCGTAAATTGAAATTAAATACCAATTCAGAAAAAGTACGTATACGACACCGTAAATAGAAATGATATATCAATTCAGAAAAAGTACGTATACGCCACCGTATATTGAAATTAAATACCAATTCCGAAAAAGTACGTATACGACACAGTAAATTGAAATTAAATACCAATTCAGAAAAAGTACGTATACGACACCGTAAATAGAAATGATATATCAATTCAGAAAAAGTACGTATACGCCACCGTAAATTGAAATTAAATACCAATTCCGAAAAAGTACGTATACGACACCGTAAATTGAAATTAAATACCAATTCAGAAAAAGTACGTATACGACACCGTAAATAGAAATGATATATCAATTCAGAAAAAGTACGTATACGCCACCGTAAATTGAAATTAAATACCAATTCCGAAAAAGTACGTATACAACACAGTAAATTGAAATTAAATACCAATTCAGAAAAAGTACGTATACGACACCGTAAATGGAAATTAAATACCAATTCAGAAAAATTACGTATACGACACCGTAAATATAAATGATATATCAATTTAGAAAAAGAACGTATACGACACCGTAAATGGAAATTAAATACAAACTCAGAAATTAATGAATTTTTTTAATTGGTCCATTAGTGTTTTGCTTGGTTTTTCCAAAACATGTATCTATTCACTCACGTCCGAGGTTAGAAGTATTATCTTGTAGAATAACATTAAAAGGTACATTTATCGTGGAAAGAGGTTGCAAAAAGTGGCCTCAAACAGGTGACAAAAATACAAATTCAAAATCGTAGACAATGAAATAACAATTGATGAATCAGGCCAAAAGAGGGCGTTGCCAACAACACGCGGTGTTCCCAAGCGGTCCCCCATCTAAGTACTAACCGCGCCCGACTCTTGTTAATTGCGGTGATCGGACGAGAACCGATTGTTTCAGCGTGGTATGGTCGTTGGCGAAGATTTAATTTATAAATTTTTTTTTTTACTTACACATACCATACAAAATTATTTACCTTCCAAAACAAAGCAACGCATTGCATCGTTAATATTTGGACTAAAAACATATAACAAAATATTACAAATTATGTCTTTCCTGTGCGGAAAAAGAAAAAAAAAAGTATTAAAAAATTTTTTTCTTAAAATATTTTTTTTATATTTTAGAACATTTATCCTAGTTTGCCCTTGGAAAAAAGAATGAATAAGTATGTATGTATAAATTATATATATTTAAAAACAAAAAAACTTAGGAAAAATTACGTATACTCAGAAAAAGTACGTATACGACACCGTAAATTGAAATTTAAAACCAATTCAGAAAAAGTACGTATACGACACCGTAAATTGAAATTTAAAACCAATTCAGAAAAAGTACGTATACGACACCGTAAATGGAAATGAAATACCAATTCAGAAAAAGTACGTATTCGACACCGTAAATTGAAATTAAATACCAATTCAGAAAAAGTACGTATACGACACCGTAAATGGAAATGAAATACCAATTCAGAAAAAGTACGTATTCGACACCGTAAATTGAAATTAAATACCAATTCAGAAAAAGTACGTATACGACACCGTAAATGGAAATGAAATACCAATTCAGAAAAAGTACGTATTCGACACCGTAAATTGAAATTTAAAAACAATTCAGAAAAAGTACGTATACGACACCGTAAATGGAAATGAAATACCAATTCAGAAAAAGTACGTATTCGACACCGTAAATTGAAATTAAATACCAATTCAGAAAAAGTTCGTATACGACACCGTAAATAGAAATGATATATCAATTCAGAAAAAGTACGTATACGCCACCGTATATTGAAATTAAATACCAATTCCGAAAAAGTACGTATACGACACAGTAAATTGAAATTAAATACCAATTCAGAAAAAGTACGTATACGACACCGTAAATAGAAATGATATATCAATTCAGAAAAAGTACGTATACGCCACCGTAAATTGAAATTTAAAACCAATTCAGAAAAAGTACGTATACGACACCGTAAATTGAAATTTAAAACCAATTCAGAAAAAGTACGTATACGACACCGTAAATGGAAATGAAATACCAATTCAGAAAAAGTACGTATTCGACACCGTAAATTGAAATTAAATACCAATTCAGAAAAAGTACGTATACGACACCGTAAATGGAAATGAAATACCAATTCAGAAAAAGTACGTATTCGACACCGTAAATTGAAATTTAAAAACAATTCAGAAAAAGTACGTATACGACACCGTAAATGGAAATGAAATACCAATTCAGAAAAAGTACGTATTCGACACCGTAAATTGAAATTAAATACCAATTCAGAAAAAGTACGTATACGACACCGTAAATAGAAATGATATATCAATTCAGAAAAAGTACGTATACGCCACCGTATATTGAAATTAAATACCAATTCCGAAAAAGTACGTATACAACACAGTAAATTGAAATTAAATACCAATTCAGAAAAAGTACGTATACGACACCGTAAATGGAAATTAAATACCAATTCAGAAAAATTACGTATACGACACCGTAAATATAAATGATATATCAATTTAGAAAAAGAACGTATACGACACCGTAAATGGAAATTAAATACCAATTCAGAAAAAGTACGTATTCGACACCGTAAATTGAAATTAAATACCAATTCAGAAAAAGTTCGTATACGACACCGTAAATAGAAATGATATATCAATTCAGAAAAAGTACGTATACGCCACCGTAAATTGAAATTTAAAACCAATTCAGAAAAAGTACGTATACGACACCGTAAATTGAAATTTAAAACCAATTCAGAAAAAGTACGTATACGACACCGTAAATGGAAATGAAATACCAATTCAGAAAAAGTACGTATTCGACACCGTAAATTGAAATTAAATACCAATTCAGAAAAAGTACGTATACGACACCGTAAATGGAAATGAAATACCAATTCAGAAAAAGTACGTATTCGACACCGTAAATTGAAATTTAAAAACAATTCAGAAAAAGTAAGTATACGACACCGTAAATGGAAATGAAATACCAATTCAGAAAAAGTACGTATTCGACACCGTAAATTGAAATTAAATACCAATTCAGAAAAAGTACGTATACGACACCGTAAATAGAAATGATATATCAATTCAGAAAAAGTACGTATACGCCACCGTATATTGAAATTAAATACCAATTCCGAAAAAGTACGTATACGACACAGTAAATTGAAATTAAATACCAATTCAGAAAAAGTACGTATACGACACCGTAAATAGAAATGATATATCAATTCAGAAAAAGTTCGTATACGCCACCGTAAATTGAAATTAAATACCAATTCCGAAAAAGTACGTATACGACACCGTAAATTGAAATTAAATACCAATTCAGAAAAAGTACGTATACGACACCGTAAATAGAAATGATATATCAATTCAGAAAAAGTACGTATACGCCACCGTAAATTGAAATTAAATACCAATTCCGAAAAAGTACGTATACAACACAGTAAATTGAAATTAAATACCAATTCAGAAAAAGTACGTATACGACACCGTAAATGGAAATTAAATACCAATTCAGAGAAATTACGTATACGACACCGTAAATATAAATGATATATCAATTTAGAAAAAGAACGTATACGACACCGTAAATGGAAATTAAATACAAACTCAGAAATTAATGAATTTTTTTAATTGGTCCATTAGTGTTTTGCTTGGTTTTTCCAAAACATGTATCTATTCACTCACGTCCGAGGTTAGAAGTATTATCTTGTAGAATAACATTAAAAGGTACATTTATCGTGGAAAGAGGTTGCAAAAAGTGGCCTCAAACAGGTGACAAAAATACAAATTCAAAATCGTAGACAATGAAATAACAATTGATGAATCAGGCCAAAAGAGGGCGTTGCCAACAACACGCGGTGTTCCCAAGCGGTCCCCCATCTAAGTACTAACCGCGCCCGACTCTTGTTAATTGCGGTGATCGGACGAGAACCGATTGTTTCAGCGTGGTATGGTCGTTGGCGAAGATTTAATTTATAAATTTTTTTTTTTACTTACACATACCATACAAAATTATTTACCTTCCAAAACAAAGCAACGCATTGCATCGTTAATATTTGGACTAAAAACATATAACAAAATATTACAAATTATGTCTTTCCTGTGCGGAAAAAGAAAAAAAAAAGTATTAAAAAATTTTTTTCTTAAAATATTTTTTTTATATTTTAGAACATTTATCCTAGTTTGCCCTTGGAAAAAAGAATGAATAAGTATGTATGTATAAATTATATATATTTAAAAACAAAAAAACTTAGGAAAAATTACGTATACTCAGAAAAAGTACGTATACGACACCGTAAATTGAAATTTATAACCAATTCAGAAAAAGTACGTATACGACACCGTAAATTGAAATTTAAAACCAATTCAGAAAAAGTACGTATACGACACCGTAAATGGAAATGAAATACCAATTCAGAAAAAGTACGTATTCGACACCGTAAATTGAAATTAAATACCAATTCAGAAAAAGTACGTATACGACACCGTAAATGGAAATGAAATACCAATTCAGAAAAAGTACGTATTCGACACCGTAAATTGAAATTTAAAAACAATTCAGAAAAAGTACGTATACGACACCGTAAATGGAAATGAAATACCAATTCAGAAAAAGTACGTATTCGACACCGTAAATTGAAATTAAATACCAATTCAGAAAAAGTTCGTATACGACACCGTAAATAGAAATGATATATCAATTCAGAAAAAGTACGTATACGCCACCGTATATTGAAATTAAATACCAATTCCGAAAAAGTACGTATACGACACAGTAAATTGAAATTAAATACCAATTCAGAAAAAGTACGTATACGACACCGTAAATAGAAATGATATATCAATTCAGAAAAAGTACGTATACGCCACCGTAAATTGAAATTAAATACCAATTCCGAAAAAGTACGTATACGACACCGTAAATTGAAATTAAATACCAATTCAGAAAAAGTACGTATACGACACCGTAAATAGAAATGATATATCAATTCAGAAAAAGTACGTATACGCCACCGTAAATTGAAATTAAATACCAATTCCGAAAAAGTACGTATACAACACAGTAAATTGAAATTAAATACCAATTCAGAAAAAGTACGTATACGACACCGTAAATGGAAATTAAATACCAATTCAGAAAAATTACGTATACGACACCGTAAATATAAATGATATATCAATTTAGAAAAAGAACGTATACGACACCGTAAATGGAAATTAAATACAAACTCAGAAATTAATGAATTTTTTTAATTGGTCCATTAGTGTTTTGCTTGGTTTTTCCAAAACATGTATCTATTCACTCACGTCCGAGGTTAGAAGTATTATCTTGTAGAATAACATTAAAAGGTACATTTATCGTGGAAAGAGGTTGCAAAAAGTGGCCTCAAACAGGTGACAAAAATACAAATTCAAAATCGTAGACAATGAAATAACAATTGATGAATCAGGCCAAAAGAGGGCGTTGCCAACAACACGCGGTGTTCCCAAGCGGTCCCCCATCTAAGTACTAACCGCGCCCGACTCTTGTTAATTGCGGTGATCGGACGAGAACCGATTGTTTCAGCGTGGTATGGTCGTTGGCGAAGATTTAATTTATAAATTTTTTTTTTTACTTACACATACCATACAAAATTATTTACCTTCCAAAACAAAGCAACGCATTGCATCGTTAATATTTGGACTAAAAACATATAACAAAATATTACAAATTATGTCTTTCCTGTGCGGAAAAAGAAAAAAAAAGTATTAAAAAATTTTTTTCTTAAAATATTTTTTTTATATTTTAGAACATTTATCCTAGTTTGCCCTTGGAAAAAAGAATGAATAAGTATGTATGTATAAATTATATATATTTAAAAACAAAAAAACTTAGGAAAAATTACGTATACTCAGAAAAAGTACGTATACGACACCGTAAATTGAAATTTAAAACCAATTCAGAAAAAGTACGTATACGACACCGTAAATTGAAATTTAAAACCAATTCAGAAAAAGTACGTATACGACACCGTAAATGCAAATGAAATACCAATTCAGAAAAAGTACGTATTCGACACCGTAAATTGAAATTAAATACCAATTCAGAAAAAGTACGTATACGACACCTTAAATGGAAATGAAATACCAATTCAGAAAAAGTACGTATTCGACACCGTAAATTGAAATTTAAAAACAATTCAGAAAAAGTACGTATACGACACCGTAAATGGAAATGAAATACCAATTCAGAAAAAGTACGTATTCGACACCGTAAATTGAAATTAAATACCAATTCAGAAAAAGTACGTATACGACACCGTAAATAGAAATGATATATCAATTCAGAAAAAGTACGTATACGCCACCGTATATTGAAATTAAATACCAATTCCGAAAAAGTACGTATACGACACAGTAAATTGAAATTAAATACCAATTCAGAAAAAGTACGTATACGACACCGTAAATAGAAATGATATATCAATTCAGAAAAAGTACGTATACGCCACCGTAAATTGAAATGAAATACCAATTCCGAAAAAGTACGTATACGACACCGTAAATTGAAATTAAATACCAATTCAGAAAAAGTACGTATACGACACCGTAAATAGAAATGATATATCAATTCAGAAAAAGTACGTATACGCCACCGTAAATTGAAATTAAATACCAATTCCGAAAAAGTACGTATACAACACAGTAAATTGAAATTAAATACCAATTCAGAAAAAGTACGTATACGACACCGTAAATGGAAATTAAATACCAATTCAGAAAAATTACGTATACGACACCGTAAATATAAATGATATATCAATTTAGAAAAAGAACGTATACGACACCGTAAATGGAAATTAAATACAAACTCAGAAATTAATGAATTTTTTTAATTGGTCCATTAGTGTTTTGCTTGGTTTTTCCAAAACATGTATCTATTCACTCACGTCCGAGGTTAGAAGTATTATCTTGTAGAATAACATTAAAAGGTACATTTATCGTGGAAAGAGGTTGCAAAAAGTGGCCTCAAACAGGTGACAAAAATACAAATTCAAAATCGTAGACAATGAAATAACAATTGATGAATCAGGCCAAAAGAGGGCGTTGCCAACAACACGCGGAGTTCCCAAGCGGTCCCCCATCTAAGTACTAACCGCGCCCGACTCTTGTTAATTGCGGTGATCGGACGAGAACCGATTGTTTCAGCGTGGTATGGTCGTTGGCGAAGATTTAATTTATAAATTTTTTTTTTTACTTACACATACCATACAAAATTATTTACCTTCCAAAACAAAGCAACGCATTGCATCGTTAATATTTGGACTAAAAACATATTACAAAATATTACAAATTATGTCTTTCCTGTGCGGAAAACGAAAAAAAAATGTATTAAAAAATTTTTTTCTTAAAATATTTTTTTTATATTTTAGAACATTTATCCTAGTTTGCCCTTGGAAAAAAGAATGAATAAGTATGTATGTATAAATTATATATATTTAAAAACAAAAAAACTTAGGAAAAATTACGTATACTCAGAAAAAGTACGTATACGACACCGTAAATTGAAATTTATAACCAATTCAGAAAAAGTACGTATACGACACCGTAAATTGAAATTTAAAACCAATTCAGAAAAAGTACGTATACGACACCGTAAATGGAAATGAAATACCAATTCAGAAAAAGTACGTATTCGACACCGTAAATTGAAATTAAATACCAATTCAGAAAAAGTACGTATACGACACCGTAAATGGAAATGAAATACCAATTCAGAAAAAGTACGTATTCGACACCGTAAATTGAAATTTAAAAACAATTCAGAAAAAGTACGTATACGACACCGTAAATGGAAATGAAATACCAATTCAGAAAAAGTACGTATTCGTCACCGTAAATTGAAATTAAATACCAATTCAGAAAAATGTCGTATACGACACCGTAAATAGAAATGATATATCAATTCAGAAAAAGTACGTATACGCCACCGTATATTGAAATTAAATACCAATTCCGAAAAAGTACGTATACGACACAGTAAATTGAAATTAAATACCAATTCAGAAAAAGTACGTATACGACACCGTAAATAGAAATGATATATCAATTCAGAAAAAGTACGTATACGCCACCGTAAATTGAAATTTAAAACCAATTCAGAAAAAGTACGTATACGACACCGTAAATTGAAATTTAAAACCAATTCAGAAAAAGTACGTATACGACACCGTAAATGGAAATGAAATACCAATTCAGAAAAAGTACGTATTCGACACCGTAAATTGAAATTAAATACCAATTCAGAAAAAGTACGTATACGACACCGTAAATAGAAATGATATATCAATTCAGAAAAAGTACGTATACGCCACCGTATATTGAAATTAAATACCAATTCCGAAAAAGTACGTATACGACACAGTAAATTGAAATTAAATACCAATTCAGAAAAAGTACGTATACGACACCGTAAATAGAAATGATATATCAATTCAGAAAAAGTACGTATACGCCACCGTAAATTGAAATTAAATACCAATTCAGAAAAAGTACGTATACGACACCGTAAATGGAAATGAAATACCAATTCAGAAAAAGTACGTATTCGACACCGTAAATTGAAATTTAAAAACAATTCAGAAAAAGTACGTATACGACACCGTAAATGGAAATGAAATACCAATTCAGAAAAAGTACGTATTCGACACCGTAAATTGAAATTAAATACCAATTCAGAAAAAGTTCGTATACGACACCGTAAATAGAAATGATATATCAATTCAGAAAAAGTACGTATACGCCACCGTATATTGAAATTAAATACCAATTCCGAAAAAGTACGTATACGACACAGTAAATTGAAATTAAATACCAATTCAGAAAAAGTACGTATACGACACCGTAAATAGAAATGATATATCAATTCAGAAAAAGTACGTATACGCCACCGTAAATTGAAATTTAAAACCAATTCAGAAAAAGTACGTATACGACACCGTAAATTGAAATTTAAAACCAATTCAGAAAAAGTACGTATACGACACCGTAAATGGAAATGAAATACCAATTCAGAAAAAGTACGTATTCGACACCGTAAATTGAAATTAAATACCAATTCAGAAAAAGTACGTATACGACACCGTAAATGGAAATGAAATACCAATTCAGAAAAAGTACGTATTCGACACCGTAAATTGAGATTTAAAAACAATTCAGAAAAAGTACGTATACGACACCGTAAATGGAAATGAAATACCAATTCAGAAAAAGTACGTATTCGACACCGTAAATTGAAATTAAATACCAATTCAGAAAAAGTACGTATACGACACCGTAAATAGAAATGATATATCAATTCAGAAAAAGTACGTATACGCCACCGTATATTGAAATTAAATACCAATTCCGAAAAAGTACGTATACGACACAGTAAATTGAAATTAAATACCAATTCAGAAAAAGTACGTATACGACACCGTAAATAGAAATGATATATCAATTCAGAAAAAGTACGTATACGCCACCGTAAATTGAAATTAAATACCAATTCCGAAAAAGTACGTATACGACACCGTAAATTGAAATTAAATACCAATTCAGAAAAAGTACGTATACGACACCGTAAATAGAAATGATATATCAATTCAGAAAAAGTACGTATACGCCACCGTAAATTGAAATTAAATACCAATTCCGAAAAAGTACGTATACAACACAGTAAATTGAAATTAAATACCAATTCAGAAAAAGTACGTATACGACACCGTAAATGGAAATTAAATACCAATTCAGAAAAATTACGTATACGACACCGTAAATATAAATGATATATCAATTTAGAAAAAGAACGTATACGACACCGTAAATGGAAATTAAATACAAACTCAGAAATTAATGAATTTTTTTAATTGGTCCATTAGTGTTTTGCTTGGTTTTTCCAAAACATGTATCTATTCACTCACGTCCGAGGTTAGAAGTATTATCTTGTAGAATAACATTAAAAGGTACATTTATCGTGGAAAGAGGTTGCAAAAAGTGGCCTCAAACAGGTGACAAAAATACAAATTCAAAATCGTAGACAATGAAATAACAATTGATGAATCAGGCCAAAAGAGGGCGTTGCCAACAACACGCGGTGTTCCCAAGCGGTCCCCCATCTAAGTACTAACCGCGCCCGACTCTTGTTAATTGCGGTGATCGGACGAGAACCGATTGTTTCAGCGTGGTATGGTCGTTGGCGAAGATTTAATTTATAAATTTTTTTTTTTACTTACACATACCATACAAAATTATTTACCTTCCAAAACAAAGCAACGCATTGCATCGTTAATATTTGGACTAAAAACATATAACAAAATATTACAAATTATGTCTTTCCTGTGCGGAAAAAGAAAAAAAAAAGTATTAAAAAATTTTTTTCTTAAAATATTTTTTTTTATATTTTAGAACATTTATCCTAGTTTGCCCTTGGAAAAAAGAATGAATAAGTATGTATGTATAAATTATATATATTTAAAAACAAAAAAACTTAGGAAAAATTACGTATACTCAGAAAAAGTACGTATACGACACCGTAAATTGAAATTTAAAACCAATTCAGAAAAAGTACGTATACGACACCGTAAATTGAAATTTAAAACCAATTCAGAAAAAGTACGTATACGACACCGTAAATGGAAATGAAATACCAATTCAGAAAAAGTACGTATTCGACACCGTAAATTGAAATTAAATACCAATTCAGAAAAAGTACGTATACGACACCGTAAATGGAAATGAAATACCAATTCAGAAAAAGTACGTATTCGACACCGTAAATTGAAATTTAAAAACAATTCAGAAAAAGTACGTATACGACACCGTAAATGGAAATGAAATACCAATTCAGAAAAAGTACGTATTCGACACCGTAAATTGAAATTAAATACCAATTCAGAAAAAGTACGTATACGACACCGTAAATAGAAATGATATATCAATTCAGAAAAAGTACGTATACGCCACCGTATATTGAAATTAAATACCAATTCCGAAAAAGTACGTATACGACACAGTAAATTGAAATTAAATACCAATTCAGAAAAAGTACGTATACGACACCGTAAATAGAAATGATATATCAATTCAGAAAAAGTACGTATACGCCACCGTAAATTGAAATGAAATACCAATTCTGAAAAAATACGTATACGACACCGTAAATTGAAATTAAATAACAATTCAGAAAAAGTACGTATACGACACCGTAAATAGAAATGATATATCAATTCAGAAAAAGTACGTATACGCCACCGTAAATTGAAATTAAATACCAATCCCAAAAAGGACCTATACAACACAGTAAATTGAAATTAAATACCAATTCAGAAAAAGTACGTATACGACACCGTAAATGGAAATTAAATACCAATTCAGAAAAATTACGTATACGACACCGTAAATATAAATGATATATCAATTTAGAAAAAGAACGTATACGACACCGTAAATGGAAATTAAATACAAACTCAGAAATTAATGAATTTTTTTAATTGGTCCATTAGTGTTTTGCTTGGTTTTTCCAAAACATGTATCTATTCACTCACGTCCGAGGTTAGAAGTATTATCTTGTAGAATAACATTAAAAGGTACATTTATCGTGGAAAGAGGTTGCAAAAAGTGGCCTCAAACAGGTGACAAAAATCCAAATTCAAAATCGTAGACAATGAAATAACAATTGATGAATCAGGCCAAAAGAGGGCGTTGCCAACAACACGCGGTGTTCCCAAGCGGTCCCCCATCTAAGTACTAACCGCGCCCGACTCTTGTTAATTGCGGTGATCGCAATACCATACCATACAAAATTATTTACCTTCCAAAACAAAGCAACGCATTGCATCGTTAATATTTGGACTAAAAACATATAACAAAATATTACAAATTATGTCTTTCCTGTGCGGAAAAAGAAAAAAAAAAGTATTAAAAAATTTTTTTCTTAAAATATTTTTTTTATATTTTAGAACATTTATCCTAGTTTGCCCTTGGAAAAAAGAATGAATAAGTATGTATGTATAAATTATATATATTTAAAAACAAAAAAACTTAGGAAAAATTACGTATACTCAGAAAAAGTACGTATACGACACCGTAAATTGAAATTTAAAACCAATTCAGAAAAAGTACGTATACGACACCGTAAATTGAAATTTAAAACCAATTCAGAAAAAGTACGTATACGACACCGTAAATGGAAATGAAATACCAATTCAGAAAAAGTACGTATTCGACACCGTAAATTGAAATTAAATACCAATTCAGAAAAAGTACGTATACGACACCGTAAATGGAAATGAAATACCAATTCAGAAAAAGTACGTATTCGACACCGTAAATTGAAATTTAAAAACAATTCAGAAAAAGTACGTATACGACACCGTAAATGGAAATGAAATACCAATTCAGAAAAAGTACGTATTCGACACCGTAAATTGAAATTAAATACCAATTCAGAAAAAGTACGTATACGACACCGTAAATAGAAATGATATATCAATTCAGAAAAAGTACGTATACGCCACCGTATATTGAAATTAAATACCAATTCCGAAAAAGTACGTATACGACACAGTAAATTGAAATTAAATACCAATTCAGAAAAAGTACGTATACGACACCGTAAATAGAAATGATATATCAATTCAGAAAAAGTACGTATACGCCACCGTAAATTGAAATTAAATACCAATTCCGAAAAAGTACGTATACGACACCGTAAATTGAAATTAAATACCAATTCAGAAAAAGTACGTATACGACACCGTAAATAGAAATGATATATCAATTCAGAAAAAGTACGTATACGCCACCGTAAATTGAAATTAAATACCAATTCCGAAAAAGTACGTATACAACACAGTAAATTGAAATTAAATACCAATTCAGAAAAAGTACGTATACGACACCGTAAATGGAAATTAAATACCAATTCAGAAAAATTACGTATACGACACCGTAAATATAAATGATATATCAATTTAGAAAAAGAACGTATACGACACCGTAAATGGAAATTAAATACAAACTCAGAAATTAATGAATTTTTTTAATTGGTCCATTAGTGTTTTGCTTGGTTTTTCCAAAACATGTATCTATTCACTCACGTCCGAGGTTAGAAGTATTATCTTGTAGAATAACATTAAAAGGTACATTTATCGTGGAAAGAGGTTGCAAAAAGTGGCCTCAAACAGGTGACAAAAATCCAAATTCAAAATCGTAGACAATGAAATAACAATTGATGAATCAGGCCAAAAGAGGGCGTTGCCAACAACACGCGGTGTTCCCAAGCGGTCCCCCATCTAAGTACTAACCGCGCCCGACTCTTGTTAATTGCGGTGATCGGACGAGAACCGATTGTTTCAGCGTGGTATGGTCGTTGGCGAAGATTTAATTTATAAATTTTTTTTTTTACTTACACATACCATACAAAATTATTTACCTTCCAAAACAAAGCAACGCATTGCATCGTTAATATTTGGACTAAAAACATATAACAAAATATTACAAATTATGTCTTTCCTGTGCGGAAAAAGAAAAAAAAAGTATTAAAAAATTTTTTTCTTAAAATATTTTTTTTATATTTTAGAACATTTATCCTAGTTTGCCCTTGGAAAAAAGAATGAATAAGTATGTATGTATAAATTATATATATTTAAAAACAAAAAAACTTAGGAAAAATTACGTATACTCAGAAAAAGTACGTATACGACACCGTAAATTGAAATTTAAAACCAATTCAGAAAAAGTACGTATACGACACCGTAAATTGAAATTTAAAACCAATTCAGAAAAAGTACGTATACGACACCGTAAATGCAAATGAAATACCAATTCAGAAAAAGTACGTATTCGACACCGTAAATTGAAATTAAATACCAATTCAGAAAAAGTACGTATACGACACCTTAAATGGAAATGAAATACCAATTCAGAAAAAGTACGTATTCGACACCGTAAATTGAAATTTAAAAACAATTCAGAAAAAGTACGTATACGACACCGTAAATGGAAATGAAATACCAATTCAGAAAAAGTACGTATTCGACACCGTAAATTGAAATTAAATACCAATTCAGAAAAAGTACGTATACGACACCGTAAATAGAAATGATATATCAATTCAGAAAAAGTACGTATACGCCACCGTATATTGAAATTAAATACCAATTCCGAAAAAGTACGTATACGACACAGTAAATTGAAATTAAATACCAATTCAGAAAAAGTACGTATACGACACCGTAAATAGAAATGATATATCAATTCAGAAAAAGTACGTATACGCCACCGTAAATTGAAATGAAATACCAATTCCGAAAAAGTACGTATACGACACCGTAAATTGAAATTAAATACCAATTCAGAAAAAGTACGTATACGACACCGTAAATAGAAATGATATATCAATTCAGAAAAAGTACGTATACGCCACCGTAAATTGAAATTAAATACCAATTCCGAAAAAGTACGTATACAACACAGTAAATTGAAATTAAATACCAATTCAGAAAAAGTACGTATACGACACCGTAAATGGAAATTAAATACCAATTCAGAAAAATTACGTATACGACACCGTAAATATAAATGATATATCAATTTAGAAAAAGAACGTATACGACACCGTAAATGGAAATTAAATACAAACTCAGAAATTAATGAATTTTTTTAATTGGTCCATTAGTGTTTTGCTTGGTTTTTCCAAAACATGTATCTATTCACTCACGTCCGAGGTTAGAAGTATTATCTTGTAGAATAACATTAAAAGGTACATTTATCGTGGAAAGAGGTTGCAAAAAGTGGCCTCAAACAGGTGACAAAAATACAAATTCAAAATCGTAGACAATGAAATAACAATTGATGAATCAGGCCAAAAGAGGGCGTTGCCAACAACACGCGGAGTTCCCAAGCGGTCCCCCATCTAAGTACTAACCGCGCCCGACTCTTGTTAATTGCGGTGATCGGACGAGAACCGATTGTTTCAGCGTGGTATGGTCGTTGGCGAAGATTTAATTTATAAATTTTTTTTTTTACTTACACATACCATACAAAATTATTTACCTTCCAAAACAAAGCAACGCATTGCATCGTTAATATTTGGACTAAAAACATATTACAAAATATTACAAATTATGTCTTTCCTGTGCGGAAAACGAAAAAAAAATGTATTAAAAAATTTTTTTCTTAAAATATTTTTTTTATATTTTAGAACATTTATCCTAGTTTGCCCTTGGAAAAAAGAATGAATAAGTATGTATGTATAAATTATATATATTTAAAAACAAAAAAACTTAGGAAAAATTACGTATACTCAGAAAAAGTACGTATACGACACCGTAAATTGAAATTTATAACCAATTCAGAAAAAGTACGTATACGACACCGTAAATTGAAATTTAAAACCAATTCAGAAAAAGTACGTATACGACACCGTTAATGGAAATGAAATACCAATTCAGAAAAAGTACGTATTCGACACCGTAAATTGAAATTAAATACCAATTCAGAAAAAGTACGTATACGACACCGTAAATGGAAATGAAATACCAATTCAGAAAAAGTACGTATTCGACACCGTAAATTGAAATTTAAAAACAATTCAGAAAAAGTACGTATACGACACCGTAAATGGAAATGAAATACCAATTCAGAAAAAGTACGTATTCGTCACCGTAAATTGAAATTAAATACCAATTCAGAAAAATGTCGTATACGACACCGTAAATAGAAATGATATATCAATTCAGAAAAAGTACGTATACGCCACCGTATATTGAAATTAAATACCAATTCCGAAAAAGTACGTATACGACACAGTAAATTGAAATTAAATACCAATTCAGAAAAAGTACGTATACGACACCGTAAATAGAAATGATATATCAATTCAGAAAAAGTACGTATACGCCACCGTAAATTGAAATTTAAAACCAATTCAGAAAAAGTACGTATACGACACCGTAAATTGAAATTTAAAACCAATTCAGAAAAAGTACGTATACGACACCGTAAATGGAAATGAAATACCAATTCAGAAAAAGTACGTATTCGACACCGTAAATTGAAATTAAATACCAATTCAGAAAAAGTACGTACATATACGACACCGTAAATAGAAATGATATATCAATTCAGAAAAAGTACGTATACGCCACCGTATATTGAAATTAAATACCAATTCCGAAAAAGTACGTATACGACACCGTAAATGGAAATGAAATACCAATTCAGAAAAAGTACGTATTCGTCACCGTAAATTGAAATTAAATACCAATTCAGAAAAATGTCGTATACGACACCGTAAATAGAAATGATATATCAATTCAGAAAAAGTACGTATACGCCACCGTAAATTGAAATTAAATACCAATTCAGAAAAAGTACGTATACGACACCGTAAATGGAAATGAAATACCAATTCAGAAAAAGTACGTATTCGACACCGTAAATTGAAATTTAAAAACAATTCAGAAAAAGTACGTATACGACACCGTAAATGGAAATGAAATACCAATTCAGAAAAAGTACGTATTCGACACCGTAAATTGAAATTAAATACCAATTCAGAAAAAGTTCGTATACGACACCGTAAATAGAAATGATATATCAATTCAGAAAAAGTACGTATACGCCACCGTATATTGAAATTAAATACCAATTCCGAAAAAGTACGTATACGACACAGTAAATTGAAATTAAATACCAATTCAGAAAAAGTACGTATACGACACCGTAAATAGAAATGATATATCAATTCAGAAAAAGTACGTATACGCCACCGTAAATTGAAATTTAAAACCAATTCAGAAAAAGTACGTATACGACACCGTAAATTGAAATTTAAAACCAATTCAGAAAAAGTACGTATACGACACCGTAAATGGAAATGAAATACCAATTCAGAAAAAGTACGTATTCGACACCGTAAATTGAAATTAAATACCAATTCAGAAAAAGTACGTATACGACACCGTAAATGGAAATGAAATACCAATTCAGAAAAAGTACGTATTCGACACCGTAAATTGAGATTTAAAAACAATTCAGAAAAAGTACGTATACGACACCGTAAATGGAAATGAAATACCAATTCAGAAAAAGTACGTATTCGACACCGTAAATTGAAATTAAATACCAATTCAGAAAAAGTACGTATACGACACCGTAAATAGAAATGATATATCAATTCAGAAAAAGTACGTATACGCCACCGTATATTGAAATTAAATACCAATTCCGAAAAAGTACGTATACGACACAGTAAATTGAAATTAAATACCAATTCAGAAAAAGTACGTATACGACACCGTAAATAGAAATGATATATCAATTCAGAAAAAGTACGTATACGCCACCGTAAATTGAAATTAAATACCAATTCCGAAAAAGTACGTATACGACACCGTAAATTGAAATTAAATACCAATTCAGAAAAAGTACGTATACGACACCGTAAATAGAAATGATATATCAATTCAGAAAAAGTACGTATACGCCACCGTAAATTGAAATTAAATACCAATTCCGAAAAAGTACGTATACAACACAGTAAATTGAAATTAAATACCAATTCAGAAAAAGTACGTATACGACACCGTAAATGGAAATTAAATACCAATTCAGAAAAATTACGTATACGACACCGTAAATATAAATGATATATCAATTTAGAAAAAGAACGTATACGACACCGTAAATGGAAATTAAATACAAACTCAGAAATTAATGAATTTTTTTAATTGGTCCATTAGTGTTTTGCTTGGTTTTTCCAAAACATGTATCTATTCACTCACGTCCGAGGTTAGAAGTATTATCTTGTAGAATAACATTAAAAGGTACATTTATCGTGGAAAGAGGTTGCAAAAAGTGGCCTCAAACAGGTGACAAAAATACAAATTCAAAATCGTAGACAATGAAATAACAATTGATGAATCAGGCCAAAAGAGGGCGTTGCCAACAACACGCGGTGTTCCCAAGCGGTCCCCCATCTAAGTACTAACCGCGCCCGACTCTTGTTAATTGCGGTGATCGGACGAGAACCGATTTCATTTTTTTTTTTCATTTTAAATTCATTTTTATTGTATTCTTAATTAAACTTATATACTAGACAAAAACGATTAAATCTAATTTAAAACTAACATTTATCTTAATCTAGCTTACTGGCTCCAAGCGAGCGCTCTAAACTAAACCATATACTTAAAATTATTGCCTTTCGGCCTTAGATCTATCTATATTTAATTTTGTTTGTTTTTTATTCTTCAAGAAACTTTGAAAAACTTGAATTCTTTATTATTTTAATTTTATTTAAAACTACTTAAAACTACCTAAGCTACTTAACCTAAATTACCTATAATCAGGGTGGTGAGCAATCAAATCGATTGGTCACCATCCTGATCGCGTCCATGGGCGCCTGACAGCCGCCCACAAGGGTTCATCAGTGCCTCTGAGACTCGAGCGAGGCTATAAGCGCCGCTCGAGTCTCGGCAGCACTATCATGCTGGCTAGCCCGGCACCTCCCAAAGACCCCCTACTCTAAGCCTAAACCTACAAACTAATAACTACCTTAAAACTAGGGAGGATGCTACGTTAGTAGCGCACCGGCCCGGGAGAGCGTATCAACCCTCACCTCTTCTTCAAGCCACCAAAATTCGGTGAACTGCTTTAACGTATCGACCCTGTCCCGTTCCGCAATTGCGGTGCTAAAACGGAGGAGCTCTTGAGCATTGGCGGCGGACCCGTCGTGGATGAGCCGCTTATCCCTCGCGCCGCGGTGGCTGTGGTACAATACCGGCACACCATCTTTTGTCTGGACTAACCCTTTCATGTCTACATGAAGAAATGCCTCAGGCGGAATAAAGCCAGACCGAAACGTACTCTCGTGGTACATTAAATTGGGGTAGTAAGCCCCTGAGATCAGGTTATTATCGCTGGCCATCGCCCTTGCGACGTGCCTCCGAATCACCTTAATAAGGAAATTGTCAATCCTATTCAATCGAGCCCCATTGTATAGGGTCCTGTTGGGATAGTATTTTATGTACTGCGATTCAGGAGTTCTAAACAACCCTAGACAGGCCCTGAGACATTGTCTCTCAAACACCCGAATCTTTTCCATATAGGACGGCGCTATATTGAACCACATGGGACAGCCATAAGCGATGATAGGCCTTATAAGGGCCACGTAGCAAATGACCTTCACCCTGGAATCAAGTTGACTGCTGCGAAACAGTCTCCTTGTCAGAGCGTAGGCCCTCTTAGCCCCAGCAAGACAAGCATCTATATGCTTGTCAAAATACAGATACTGGTCGAGCCAGATGCCAAGATACCGGACCACGTTTTTCACCGCCAATGGTCGCCCCTGCTGTCCAATAATTGTTAATTTTCTCCAGTTTTTTCTGGTATCCCCAGAGGCCCCAGCCAATGTTGTTCTGAACAGTATTGTTTCCGATTTTTGGAAATTGATTTTCAACTTCCAATCATCGCAATACCTCTTAATTTGCTCGAAGTCACGTTGCAGAAGGATGTTAATAACCTCGATTTTTGGTCCTGACCTGTACGCCACTAAATCGTCCGCGTACGCTATAGCATGTCTGAGGGAACCCACCAGATCACTTGTGTAGATATTAAACAGGACCGGAGAATTCACTGCTCCCTGTTGTAAGCCGTTTTTAATTTCGAAAACCCTGCTCGAAGTCACGTTGCCAGCTTTGACCACGAACTTCTTTCCCATAAGCATGTCATAAATCATATACAGCAAAGGTTTTTGAATGCCCAATCTGGTCAGCTTATAGAAGAGCCCCTCCAACCATACGGTATCGAAGGCCTTCTCAAAGTCGACCAGGCAGGCACCCGTGCATTGCTTCTTACTCTTATTCCACTGAATGTCGGAAACCAGTTTCGACGCGGCATGAATAGTGTCATGCCCCGCTCTGAAGCCAAACTGGTTGTCCGGAATAATCTTATTTTCCTCAACCCATTTTAAAAGAGATCTATTGACGACTTTCTCGAATACCTTGCTAACATTCGGAAGCAAACTAATTGACCGGAGATTAGCAGGGTTCGTCCTATCTTTATCCTTTTTCGGGATAGGGTGTACCACCGCTATTTTCCACTGCTCCGGATAATATGCATTATTCAGCGCATTGTTAAATAGCGTGGCGAAGATATCTATCGCCTCTAGCGGCAGGTGTCTTAATACGACGTTTGGGATACCGTCCACTCCCGCCGACTTTTTGTTTTTAAGTGATTCAAAGATGCACCGAAGTTCATCTCTACTCACGAACAGATGAGTATTTTCATCGGCGACTGTGCCGTTTGCACGGTTGTCGTCATTGAACCCGGTGAAACCGTTGTTCTCGGATCGCCAATCTTGAATTTCGGTCCGCAGATAAAAGTGGTTAAGAAAGGCCCTCTCTTCGAGGTCGCGGTTACGGCAAACAGGGTTGTTCACCGTATACACAGTCTCAAAGAAAGCTCCCATCAAGTTCACCCTCTCCTGCGGGTCTTCGACCACGAAAAAACCGTCGTTCGAGTCAGCACTTTCCGGACTTATGCCAGCAGTCAGTAGTGTCTGTCTGTTCTCGTTCGTCCGAGGTATTCGAACACATGAAATGTCGTAATGATCCTTCCGCCTGAACAGTTTATTTATTTGCGGGAACATTTTCGGACTACTGGCTTTTATAGCCCGAATTTTATTGCCCCAATACAAACTTACAGATTTTCTGTAATTCTCGGTGATCAACTGTTTCAAGTTTTTGATCATCGACTTCAGTGTCCTAATTTCGGGGTCGTTCCTGTCAGTAAACTGTCTGTGTAGCCGTTTAAGCCTCGAGAGCAGTCTACTTTTATGTCTGTACAGAGCATCGATTGTCGGGTTTCGATACTTTTCAGTTTGTTCTTCGTCCGTGGAACGTCCTACACGAGGGATAGTCCGTTCCATTGTCTGTTTGATGACGACATTCATTTGCCGTAAATGATTGTCGATCTCATCGTTTGTTAGGTTCCTGTTTGTCGGTGGGTCGATCTCGCATGAGCGTATGTCGCGTTTTAACACTCTGGAGAAGCGCGACCACTGCGCTTTTCGGTAATCGAAAGAACGCACTTGGTCGTACTGCTCCAGCTGCGTCTGCTCGTTCGGGATCCGTATTACGGCGGCAAGTCCGTAGTGATCACTATCGTACTCAACCGTTCGTAAACAGTTCAGCGTGCTTAGATCAATGTTTGTTAGTTCCAGTCTTTCGTCAACTAGCGCCAAGTCCAAGAAAGAACCATCTCTAGGGAAAGACGGGATATCCGTCGCGTACAACTCGAGTTTGTACTCAATCATATTATGACGCCACCAGTCGTGAAACTGGTTGCCTCTAGGGTTCGGAATATCATTTCCCCATGCCGCATGTTTAGCATTGAGGTCTCCGCCCAAAAAGTAATAATTATCTTCCGATTGAAGCTCTAAGCAACGAAAAAGCGTCTCGATCTCATTTAAAAATTCAATGCGTCGAGGAGATTCCGGTGCGTAAAGCGACACCACATACACCCGCCTCTGGGTATTGAGGGGAATGCATACGATGCATGCTTCCAACACTTGGAACCTGCGCACGTCTCCGCTATATATGACCTTATGGCGCAAGCCTTTACGTATTAAGATAGCGACACCACCTCCCTGTGTGGAGTTGGGCCGGTCTCTTCTAACTACAAAATAATTTCTATAGCCCAATTTGTGCTTCGGGGATAGCTTAGTTTCGCTAACCAGAAGCACATCTGGCTTTTCGGCTTTCAACAAATTGGAAAGATTGATCCTTCTCTCGATCCGGATTAGTGAATTAACATTCACCGCAAGGATCTTTAAGTTTACCTCGTCCAGCGTACCCATCATATTTATGGCGCGGCAGACTCGGCAAACAGCGTCGAATAGATCATGTCTATTCGAGCCGCATGCTCATTTAATTGTTTCTGGAAATTGTCGATCTTTCCGTGCAGTGACAGAAGGATCGATTTCAAATCCAGATCCGCTTCCGGTGTAGGAACCTTCGGCGCGTTTTTTGTGATTGAGCTACCCGGTCCAGATACCATTTGGGCAAAGGACACATTGGGCGCAACAAAATTAGAGAACGAGCGACTCTTTCGACCCTTCTCTTCTTCGGACCTCTGTTTTCGAGCCTGCACATTCTGTTTTACCTGCTGATACTTGGGACATCCCCTGAAATTAGCAGGATGTCCTGAGCTGTTGCAGAGTACACACGAGAGCTGGCCTCGATCTTCTACCCTATCGCTACCTAAAGCACATTCCCCATGTTTGTGGTCCTTGTTGCACTTAACGCACCTGAACTGCATGTGGCAGTTAGCTGCGGCGTGCCCGAACCTCTGGCAGCGCATACATTGAAGTACACGATCTGACCTCTTTAATTTTTCCCAACGTACTGCATGATAGTACAGGAATCTGATCCTTTTCAGACTATCTATTTTGCTGTCGGGGGTTAGTTGTACCAAAAAGAATGGTAATTTGCGGCTACCACCCCTATCCGCAGGCGAAGAAAACGGCTTGACCCCCACGAACTTAAGGTCTTCGCACTCGTAATTCTTGAGCTCGTTTTCGAGCTCCTCTATCTTAATATTGGGGTCGATACCCTTAAGCAGCACAGTTTGTCGCTTTTCTCCTTTTGGAGTGTACGTGAAGTACTCAGCTTCCGCTTTCTCCAGAGCGGTGCGCAACTTTTTGTGCTCCTCCATGTTACTGCACATAATAATGTGCTTGTTGGCGTTAAGCCTTTTAATATAGAAATCCTTACATATTAACCTACATAACTTAATGCTATCGCTTATTTCTAGATGACTTACATTAATGGGTGGTATTTTCTGCTTTTTTATCTGTTGTTGTTGTTGTTGTTGCTGCTGCGGCTGCTGCTGCTGCTGCTGATTCTGCTGCTGTTGTTGTTGTTGTTGTTGTTGTCTCTGCTGCTGCTGTTGCTGCGGCTGTTGTCTCTGCTGCTGTTGCAGCGGCTGCTGCTTCTGTGTCTGTTTCTGTTGTTGTTGTTGCTGCAGTGGCTGTTTTTTTGCCAGCTGCTTCTTCTCTTGCTGTTGTTGCTGTTGCTTAAGCAGTGCTTGTTGGTGTTGCTGCTGCTTAATTTGTTGTTGCTGCTCAGCTTGCAGTTGCTTTTGCTGGCGCAACTTTTGTCTTTTCTCGAGGAGCTCCTCGATGAGACGATCAAGCTGAGCTTCCTCGTCTTCTACTTCATCTTGTTGTTGTTGTTGTTGTTGTTGTTGCTCCGCGTCGTCTACGGCGTCCAGTAACTCTTTGAATGAGTTACCTTCGCCCTTATATCTTCCCTCGCCACCCTCGGACTCGTAGGAGTAGCTGAGAGAGTCGTCGTCTGTCTCCTGTGCTGACGAGATTGCACGTGACGTCATCTCCTCTGCCTTCGGCTTCCTCTTATGTTGGAGGTTTGGTATTGGCTTCAGTTTCCTCCGCCTTTTTTCTGTTTTTGAAATTTCAGTTGACTGTACCTGTGCACATGCTCCGGTACTTGTAGATAGTAGTGCTGGTAATGCACCGGCACTAGTTGTTGTTGATGTTGATGCTGCTGCTAATGGTGCTGCTGTAGTTGTTGTTGTTGCTGTTTTGACCTGCTTGGTCACGCGCTTTGGCAACGGGGTATCGCCTTGCGGGACCTTGGACTGGTCAGCGTCCATCGCCTTTTCACCTTGCGGCACTTCCACTGTTTTTATTGTTTTTATTAATTAATCCAATTAGAAAAAATTAATCTAATCCCCCACTAGGAAGCGAACTTCGCCCTCTCACACAAGAGCCGAAGACTTTTTTACTTTACTTTACTTTAAAAATTCATTTTTTATTTTTTCTTTCTTTAAGCTTACACACTAGACAAAAACGATTAAATCTAATTTAAAACTAACATTTATCTTATTCTAGCTTACTGGCTCCAAGCGAGCGCTCTAAACTTATCAATATCCTTAAAATTATTGCCTTTCGGCCTTAAATTTATCTATTTCTATGATTTGTTTTGTTTTTTAATTTTCAAGAAACTTTAGAAAACTTGAACTCTTTATTATTTGATTTACTTAAAACTACTTAAGACTACCTACGCTACTTAACCTAAATTACCTATAATCAGGGTGGTGAGCAATCAAATCGATTGGTCACCATCCTGATCGCGTCCATGGGCGCCTGACAGCCGCTCACAAGGGTTCATCAGTGTCACCGAGACTCAAGCGAGGCTATAAGCGTCAGAGCCGAAGACTTGCTTCTTAAGCCAAATGGCTTGCACTTTTTTGTCACTTGGGAACACTATTTAATCACTTGCCTTTGCACACGCTGCCTCACTAACCAAGTCGTCTGTCCACCACGGATGTTGAAGAGCGACTCACGAGAACCGATTGTTTCAGCGTGGTATGGTCGTTGGCGAAGATTTAATTTATAAATTTTTTTTTTTTACTTACACATACCATACAAAATTATTTACCTTCCAAAACAAAGCAACGCATTGCATCGTTAATATTTGGACTAAAAACATATAACAAAGTATTACAAATTATGTCTTTCCTGTGCGGAAAAAGAAAAAAAAAAGTATTAAAAAATTTTTTTCTTAAAATATTTTTTTTATATTTTAGAACATTTATCCTAGTTTGCCCTTGGAAAAAAGAATGAATAAGTATGTATGTATAAATTATATATATTTAAAAACAAAAAAACTTAGGAAAAATTACGCATACTCAGAAAAAGTACGTATACGACACCGTAAATTGAAATTTAAAACCAATTCAGAAAAAGTACGTATACGACACCGTAAATTGAAATTTAAAACCAATTCAGAAAAAGTACGTATACGACACCGTAAATGGAAATGAAATACCAATTCAGAAAAAGTACGTATTCGACACCGTAAATTGAAATTAAATACCAATTCAGAAAAAGTACGTATACGACACCGTAAATGGAAATGAAATACCAATTTAGAAAAAGTACGTATTCGACACCGTAAATTGAAATTTAAAAACAATTCAGAAAAAGTACGTATACGACACCGTAAATGGAAATGAAATACCAATTCAGAAAAAGTACGTATTCGACACCGTAAATTGAAATTAAATACCAATTCAGAAAAAGTACGTATACGACACCGTAAATAGAAATGATATATCAATTCAGAAAAAGTACGTATACGCCACCGTATATTGAAATTAAATACCAATTCCGAAAAAGTACGTATACGACACAGTAAATTGAAATTAAATACCAATTCAGAAAAAGTACGTATACGACACCGTAAATAGAAATGATATATCAATTCAGAAAAAGTACGTATACGCCACCGTAAATTGAAATTAAATACCAATTCCGAAAAAGTACGTATACGACACCGTAAATTGAAATTAAATACCAATTCAGAAAAAGTACGTATACGACACCGTAAATAGAAATGATATATCAATTCAGAAAAAGTACGTATACGCCACCGTAAATTGAAATTAAATACCAATTCCGAAAAAGTACGTATACAACACAGTAAATTGAAATTAAATACCAATTCAGAAAAAGTACGTATACGACACCGTAAATGGAAATTAAATACCAATTCAGAAAAATTACGTATACGACACCGTAAATATAAATGATATATCAATTTAGAAAAAGAACGTATACGACACCGTAAATGGAAATTAAATACAAACTCAGAAATTAATGAATTTTTTTAATTGGTCCATTAGTGTTTTGCTTGGTTTTTCCAAAACATGTATCTATTCACTCACGTCCGAGGTTAGAAGTATTATCTTGTAGAATAACATTAAAAGGTACATTTATCGTGGAAAGAGGTTGCAAAAAGTGGCCTCAAACAGGTGACAAAAATCCAAATTCAAAATCGTAGACAATGAAATAACAATTGATGAATCAGGCCAAAAGAGGGCGTTGCCAACAACACGCGGTGTTCCCAAGCGGTCCCCCATCTAAGTACTAACCGCGCCCGACTCTTGTTAATTGCGGTGATCGGACGAGAACCGATTGTTTCAGCGTGGTATGGTCGTTGGCGAAGATTTAATTTATAAATTTTTTTTTTTACTTACACATACCATACAAAATTATTTACCTTCCAAAACAAAGCAACGCATTGCATCGTTAATATTTGGACTAAAAACATATAACAAAATATTACAAATTATGTCTTTCCTGTGCGGAAAAAGAAAAAAAAAAGTATTAAAAAATTTTTTTCTTAAAATATTTTTTTTATATTTTAGAACATTTATCCTAGTTTGCCCTTGGAAAAAAGAATGAATAAGTATGTATGTATAAATTATATATATTTAAAAACAAAAAAACTTAGGAAAAATTACGTATACTCAGAAAAAGTACGTTTACGACACCGTAAATTGAAATTTAAAACCAATTCAGAAAAAGTACGTATACGACACCGTAAATTGAAATTTAAAACCAATTCAGAAAAAGTACGTATACGACACCGTAAATGGAAATGAAATACCAATTCAGAAAAAGTACGTATTCGACACCGTAAATTGAAATTAAATACCAATTCAGAAAAAGTACGTATACGACACCGTAAATGGAAATGAAATACCAATTCAGAAAAAGTACGTACATATTCGACACCGTAAATTGAAATTTAAAAACAATTCAGAAAAAGTACGTATACGACACCGTAAATGGAAATGAAATACCAATTCAGAAAAAGTACGTATTCGACACCGTAAATTGAAATTAAATACCAATTCAGAAAAAGTACGTATACGACACCGTAAATAGAAATGATATATCAATTCAGAAAAAGTACGTATACGCCACCGTATATTGAAATTAAATACCAATTCCGAAAAAGTACGTATACGACACAGTAAATTGAAATTAAATACCAATTCAGAAAAAGTACGTATACGACACCGTAAATAGAAATGATATATCAATTCAGAAAAAGTACGTATACGCCACCGTAAATTGAAATTAAATACCTATTCCGAAAAGGTACGTATACGACACCGTAAATTGAAATTAAATACCAATTCAGAAAAAGTACGTATACGACACCGTAAATGGAAATGAAATACCAATTCAGAAAAAGTACGTATTCGACGCCGTAAATTGAAATTTAAAACCAATTCAGAAAAAGTACGTATACGACACCGTAAATGGAAATGAAATACCAATTCAGAAAAAGTACGTATTCGACACCGTAAATTGAACTTAAATACCAATTCAGAAAAAGTACGTATACGACACCGTAAATAGAAATGATATATCAATTCAGAAAAAGTACGTATACGCCACCGTATATTGAAATTAAATACCAATTCAGAAAAAGTACGTATACGACACCGTAAATAGAAATGATATATCAATTCAGAAAAAGTACGTATACGCCACCGTAAATTGAAATTAAATACCAATTCCGAAAAAGTACGTATACGACACCGTAAATGGAAATGAAATACCAATTCAGAAAAAGTACGTATACGACACCGTAAATAGAAATGATATATCAATTCAGAAAAAGTACGTATACGACACCGTAAATGGAAATGAAATACCAATTCAGAAAAAGTACGTATTCGACACCGTAAATTGAAATTAAATACCAATTCAGAAAAAGTACGTATACGACACCGTAAATAGAAATGATATATCAATTCAGAAAAAGTACGTATACGCCACCGTATATTGAAATTAAATACCAATTCCGAAAAAGTACGTATACGACACAGTAAATTGAAATTAAATACCAATTCAGAAAAAGTACGTATACGACACCGTAAATAGAAATGATATATCAATTCAGAAAAAGTACGTATACGCCACCGTAAATTGAAATTAAATACCAATTCCGAAAAAGTACGTATACGACACCGTAAATTGAAATTAAATACCAATTCAGAAAAAGTACGTATACGACACCGTAAATAGAAATGATATATCAATTCAGAAAAAGTACGTTTACGCCACCGTAAATGGAAATTAAATACCAGTTCCGAAAAAGTACGTATACAACACAGTAAATTGAAATTAAATACCAATTCAGAAAAAGTACGTATACGACACCGTAAATGGAAATTAAATACCAATTCAGAAAAATTACGTATACGACACCGTTAATATAAATGATATATCAATTTAGAAAAAGAACGTATACGACACCGTAAATGGAAATTAAATACAAAAGAAATTAATGAATTTTTTTAATTGGTCCATTAGTGTTTTGCTTGGTTTTTCCAAAGCGTGTATCTATTCACTCACGTCCGAGGTTAGAAGTACAGTACAACTTCGACAGTCCGGACATGCGCCAGTCCGGACACTCCAATAATTCGGACGCTTCTTCATTTCGGACAACTTACAATTTTTACCTCTACAATCCGGACAACTTTTTTTTTTGGAAGAAAAAATCAATTACGGGGGTTCCCCGTTTTTATATTCTTACCTTTGTTTACATTTCGCACTATCATTACATACTTCAGTTTCGGTGCATTGTTTCGCAAGTGTGTTTGACTAATTTCATACCAAGCGCCATGTCTTTAAATAATAAACGCCAACATAAAACACTAACTTTAAAGGAAAAGTGTGATGTTTTACAAAGTCTTGATGAGGGAAAAACTATTAGGCAGGTTGCCGAAAAATTCCATGTTCCTAAATCAACGATTTGCGACATTAAAAAAAAATAAGGAGAAAATAAAACAATTTATTTCGAATACCTATAATGGACCCGGTAAAATTTGAACCAAAATAATGTAATAAACCATTTTCATAACATATGAAATATTTTTTTTAGGAATTAGAAAAGTTATGAAAAAAGCAGAATATCCAGGGTTAGAGGACGCGCTTTACACATGGTTTTTGAGGAGAATAATATAGATATGCAGGATATTCTATTGTTGAAGAGGATAGAGCAAAAAGCACAAATCATTCACCTCAACAAAGTTAGTCAGCACAAAATAACTTCATTTTTTAATAAACCATAATATGTATGTATTTAATATAATAATTTGATGCAATAATTTAATGTTTTTAAATAAATCAAAGTACATACGTACATATATATGTATTTAATTCACTTAGATTATTTTAATAATTTTCACTACTATAGTCCGGACAACTCGATAATCCGAACGTGCCCAAAACTATATGTGTCCGGATTGTCGAAGTTGTACTGTATTATCTTGTAGAATAACATTAAAAGGTACATTTATCGTGGAAAGAGGTTGCAAAAAGTGGCCTCAAACAGGTGACAAAAATACAAATTCAAAATCGTAGACAATGAAATAACAATTGATGAATCAGGCCAAAAGAGGGCGTTGCCAACAACACGCGGTGTTCCCAAGCGGTCCCCCATCTAAGTACTAACCGCGCCCGACTCTTGTTAATTGCGGACGAGAACCGATTGTTTCAGCGTGGTATGGTCGTTGGCGAAGATTTAATTTATAAATTTTTTTTTTTACTTACACATACCATACAAAATTATTTACTTCCAAAACAAAGCAACGCATTGCATCGTTAATATTTGGACTAAAAACATATTACAAAATATTACAAATTATGTCTTTCCTGTGCGGAAAACGAAAAAAAAGTATTAAACATTTTTTTTCTTAAAATATTTTTTTTTATATTTTAGAACATTTATCCTAGTTTGCCCTTGGAAAAAAGAATGAATAAGTATGTATGTATAAATTATATATATTTAAAAACAAAAAAACTTAGGAAAAATTACGTATACTCAGAAAAAGTACGTATACGACACCGTAAATTGAAATTTAAAACCAATTCAGAAAAAGTACGTATACGACACCGTAAATGGAAATGAAATACCAATTCAGAAAAAGTACGTATTCGACACCGTAAATTGAAATTAAATACCAATTCAGAAAAAGTACGTATACGACACCGTAAATAGAAATGATATATCAATTCAGAAAAAGTACGTATACGCCACCGTATATTGAAATTAAATACCAATTCAGAAAAAGTACGTATACGACACCGTAAATAGAAATGATATATCAATTCAGAAAAAGTACGTATACGCCACCGTAAATTGAAATTAAATACCAATTCCGAAAAAGTACGTATACGACACCGTAAATGGAAATGAAATACCAATTCAGAAAAAGTACGTATACGACACCGTAAATAGAAATGATATATCAATTCAGAAAAAGTACGTATACGACACCGTAAATGGAAATGAAATACCAATTCAGAAAAAGTACGTATTCGACACCGTAAATTGAAATTAAATACCAATTCAGAAAAAGTACGTATACGACACCGTAAATAGAAATGATATATCAATTCAGAAAAAGTACGTATACGCCACCGTATACTGAAATTAAATACCAATTCCGAAAAAGTACGTATACGACACAGTAAATTGAAATTAAATACCAATTCAGAAAAAGTACGTATACGACACCGTAAAAAGAAATGATATATCAATTCAGAAAAAGTACGTATACGCCACCGTAAATTGAAATTAAATACCAATTCCGAAAAAGTACGTATACGACACCGTAAATTGAAATTAAATACCAATTCAGAAAAAGTACGTATACGACACCGTAAATAGAAATGATATATCAATTCAGAAAAAGTACGTATACGCCACCGTAAATTGAAATTAAATACCAATTCCGAAAAAGTACGTATACAACACAGTAAATTGAAATTAAATACCAATTCAGAAAAAGTACGTATACGACACCGTAAATGGAAATTAAATACCAATTCAGAAAAATTACGTATACGACACCGTAAATATAAATGATATATCAATTCAGAAAAAGTACGTATACGACACCGTAAATGGAAATGAAATACCAATTCAGAAAAAGTACGTATTCGACACCGTAAATTGAAATTAAATACCAATTCAGAAAAAGTACGTATACGACACCGTAAATAGAAATGATATATCAATTCAGAAAAAGTACGTATACGCCACCGTATATTGAAATTAAATACCAATTCCGAAAAAGTACGTATACGACACAGTAAATTGAAATTAAATACCAATTCAGAAAAAGTACGTATACGACACCGTAAATAGAAATGATATATCAATTCAGAAAAAGTACGTATACGCCACCGTAAATTGAAATTAAATACCTATTCCGAAAAAGTACGTATACGACACCGTAAATTGAAATTAAATACCAATTCAGAAAAAGTACGTATACGACACCGTAAATGGAAATGAAATACCAATTCAGAAAAAGTACGTATTCGACGCCGTAAATTGAAATTTAAAACCAATTCAGAAAAAGTACGTATACGACACCGTAAATGGAAATGAAATACCAATTCAGAAAAAGTACGTATTCGACACCGTAAATTGAAATTAAATACCAATTCAGAAAAAGTACGTATACGACACCGTAAATAGAAATGATATATCAATTCAGAAAAAGTACGTATACGCCACCGTATATTGAAATTAAATACCAATTCAGAAAAAGTACGTATACGACACCGTAAATAGAAATGATATATCAATTCAGAAAAAGTACGTATACGCCACCGTATATTGAAATTAAATACCAATTCCGAAAAAGTACGTATACGACACAGTAAATTGAAATTAAATACCAATTCAGAAAAAGTACGTATACGACACCGTAAATAGAAATGATATATCAATTCAGAAAAAGTACGTATACGCCACCGTAAATTGAAATTAAATACCAATTCCGAAAAAGTACGTATACAACACAGTAAATTGAAATCAAATACCAATTCAGAAAAAGTACGTATACGACACCGTAAATGGAAATTAAATACCAATTCAGAAAAATTACGTATACGACACCGTAAATATAAATGATATATCAATTCAGAAAAAGTACGTATACGACACCGTAAATGGAAATGAAATACCAATTCAGAAAAAGTACGTATTCGACACCGTAAATTGAAATTAAATACCAATTCAGAAAAAGTACGTATACGACACCGTAAATAGAAATGATATATCAATTCAGAAAAAGTACGTATACGCCACCGTATATTGAAATTAAATACCAATTCCGAAAATGTACGTATACGACACAGTAAATTGAAATTAAATACCAATTCAGAAAAAGTACGTATACGACACCGTAAATAGCAATGATATATCAATTCAGAAAAAGTACGTATACGCCACCGTAAATTGAAATTAAATACCTATTCCGAAAAAGTACGTATACGACACCGTAAATTGAAATTAAATACCAATTCAGAAAAAGTACGTATACGACACCGTAAATGGAAATGAAATACCAATTCAGAAAAAGTACGTATTCGACGCCGTAAATTGAAATTTAAAACCAATTCAGAAAAAGTACGTATACGACACCGTAAATGGAAATGAAATACCAATTCAGAAAAAGTACGTATTCGACACCGTAAATTGAAATTAAATACCAATTCAGAAAAAGTACGTATACGACACCGTAAATAGAAATGATATATCAATTCAGAAAAAGTACGTATACGCCACCGTATATTGAAATTAAATACCAATTCAGAAAAAGTACGTATACGACACCGTAAATAGAAATGATATATCAATTCAGAAAAAGTACGTATACGCCACCGTAAATTGAAATTAAATACCAATTCCGAAAAAGTACGTATACGACACCGTAAATGGAAATGAAATACCAATTCAGAAAAAGTACGTATACGACACCGTAAATAGAAATGATATATCAATTCAGAAAAAGTACGTATACGACACCGTAAATGGAAATGAAATACCAATTCAGAAAAAGTACGTATTCGACACCGTAAATTGAAATTAAATACCAATTCAGAAAAAGTACGTATACGACACCGTAAATAGAAATGATATATCAATTCAGAAAAAGTACGTATACGCCACCGTATATTGAAATTAAATACCAATTCCGAAAAAGTACGTATACGACACAGTAAATTGAAATTAAATACCAATTCAGAAAAAGTACGTATACGACACCGTAAATAGAAATGATATATCAATTCAGAAAAAGTACGTCTACGCCACCGTAAATTGAAATTAAATACCAATTCCGAAAAAGTACGTATACGACACCGTAAATTGAAATTAAATACCAATTCAGAAAAAAAGTACGTATACGACACCGTAAATAGAAATGATATATCAATTCAGAAAAAGTACGTATACGCCACCGTAAATTGAAATTAAATACCAATTCCGAAAAAGTACGTATACAACACAGTAAATTGAAATTAAATACCAATTCAGAAAAAGTACGTATACGACACCGTAAATGGAAATTAAATACCAATTCAGAAAAATTACGTATACGACACCGTAAATATAAATGATATATCAATTTAGAAAAAGAACGTATACGACACCGTAAATGGAAATTAAATACAAACTCAGAAATTAATGAATTTTTTTAATTGGTCCATTAGTGTTTTGCTTGGTTTTTCCAAAACATGTATCTATTCACTCACGTCCGAGGTTAGAAGTATTATCTTGTAGAATAACATTAAAAGGTACATTTATCGTGGAAAGAGGTTGCAAAAAGTGGCCTCAAACAGGTGACAAAAATACAAATTCAAAATCGTAGTCAATGAAATAACAATTGATGAATCAGGCCAAAAGAGGGCGTTGCCAACAACACGCGGTGTTCCCAAGCGGTCCTCCATCTAAGTACTAACCGCGCCCGACTCTTGTTAATTGCGGTGATCAGACGAGAACCGATTTTTTTTTTTTTTTCTTTTTTTTTTTTTTTTTTTTAAATTCATTTTTTATTATCATTTTTTATACTTAAATACTAGACAAAAACGATTAAATCTAAATTAAAGCTAACATTTGTCTTAATTCTAGCTTACTGGCTCTTAGCGAGCACTCTAAACTTAACTATATCCTTAAAATTATTGCCTTTCGGCCTTAAATCTATCAATATTTATTTTTGTTTGTTTTTTTATTTCCAAGAAACTTTTAAAACTTGAATTCTTTTATTATTATTTTTTACTAACAACTACTTAAAAACTACCTAAGCTACTTAATCTAATCTACCTATAATCAGGGTGGTGAGCAATCTCATCGATTGGTCACCATCCTGATCGCGTCCATGGGCGCCTGACAGCCGCCCACAAGGGTTCATCAGTGCCACCGAGACTCGAGCGAGGCTATAAGCGTCGCTCGAGTATCAGCAGCACTATCATGCTGGCTAGCCCGGCCCCTCCCAAAGACCCCCTACTCTAAGCCTAAACCTACAAACATAATATCTATCTTAAAACTAGGGAGGATGCTACATTAGTAGCGCACCGGCCCGGGAGAGCGTATCAACCCTCACCTCTTCATTAAGCCACCAAAATTCGGTGAACTGCTTTAACGTATCGACCCTGTCCCGATCCGCAATTGCGGTACTAAAACGGAGGAGCTCCTGAGCATTGGCGGCGTACCCGTCGTGGATGAGCCGCTTATCCCTCGCGCCGCGGTGGCTGTGGTACAATACCGGCACACCATCTTTTTTCTGGACTAAGCCTTTCATATCCACATGGAGAAATGCCTCAGGCGGGATAAAGCCAGACCGAAGCGTACTCTCGTGGTACATTAAATTGGGGTAGTAAGCCCCTGAGATCAGGTTATTATCACTGGCCATCGCCCTTGCAACGTGCCTCCGGATCACCTTGATAAGGAAATTGTCAATCCTATTCAGTCGAGCCTCATTGTATAGGGTCCTGTTGGGATGATATTTTATGTACTGCGATTCAGGAGTTCTAAACAACCCTAGACAGGCCCTGAGACATTGTCTCTCAAACACCCGAATCTTTTCCATATAGAACGGCGCTATATTGAACCACATAGGACAGCCATAAGCGATGATAGGCCTTATAAGGGCCACGTAGCAAATGACCTTCACCCTAGAGTCAAGTTGACTGCTGCGAAACAGTCTCCTTGTCAGAGCGTAGGCCCTCTTAGCCCCAGCAAGACAAGCATCTATATGTTTGTCAAAATACAGATACTGGTCGAGCCAGATGCCAAGATACCGGACCACGTTTTTCACCGCCAACGGCCGCCCCTGCTGTCCAATAATTGTTAATTTTCTCCAGTTTTTTCTGGTATCCCTAGGGGCCCCAGCCAATGGAGTTCTGAACAGGATTGTTTCCGATTTTTGGAAATTGATTTTCAACTTCCAATCATCGCAATACCTCTTAATTTGCTCGAAGTCACGCTGCAGAAGGATCTTGATGACCTCGATTTTTGGTCCTGACCTGTACGCCACTAAATCGTCTGCGTACGCTATAGCATGTCTGAGGGAACCCACCAGATCACTTGTGTAAATATTAAACAGGATCGGAGAATTCACTGCTCCCTGTTGTAAGCCGTTTTTAATTTCGAAAACCTTGCTTGAAGTCACGTTGCCAGCTTTGACAACGAACTTCTTTCCCATAAGCATGTCATAAATTATATATAGCAAAGGTTTTTGAATGCCCATTCTGGTCAGCTTATAAAAGAGCCCCTCCAACCATACGGTATCAAAGGCCTTCTCAAAGTCGACCAGGCAGGCACCCGTGCATTGATTCTTACTTTTATTCCACTGAATGTCGGAAACCAGTTTCGACGCGGCATGAATAGTGTCATGCCCCGCTCTGAAGCCAAACTGGTTGTCCGGAATGATCTTGTTTTCCTCAACCCATTTTAAAAGAGATCTATTGACGACTTTCTCGAATACCTTGCTAACATTCGGAAGCAAACTAATTGACCGGAGATTAGCAGGGTTCGTCCTATCTTTATCCTTTTTCGGGATAGGGTGTACCACCGCTATTTTCCACTGCGCCGGATAATATGCATTATTCAGCGCATTGTTAAATAGCGTGGCGAAGATATCTATCGCCTCTAGCGGCAGGTGTCTTAATACGACGTTTGGGACACCGTCAACTCCCGCCGACTTTTTGTTTTTAAGTGATTCAAAGATGCACCGAAGTTCATCTCTACTCACGAACAGATGAGTATTTGCATCGGCGATTGTGCCATTTGCACGGTTGTCGTCATTGAACCCGGTGAAACCGTTGTTCTCGGATCGCCAATCTTGAATTTCGGTCCGCAGATAAAAGTGGTTAAGAAAGGCCCTCTCCTCGAGGTCGCGATTACAGCGAACAGGGTTGTTCACCGTATACACAGTCTCAAAGAAAGCTCCCATCAAATTCACCCTCTCCTGCGGGTCTTCGACCACGAAAAAACCGTCGTTCGAGTCGGCACCTTCAGGATTTATGCCAGCAGTCAGTAGTGTCTGTCTGTTCTCGTTTGTCCGAGGTATTCGAACACATGAAATGTCATTATGATCCTTCCGCCTGAACAGTTTATTTATTTGTGGGAACATATTCGGGCTACTGGTTTTTATAGCCCGAATTTTACTGCCCCAATACAAACTTACAGATTTTCTGTAATTCTCTGTGATCAACTGTTTCAAGTTTTTGATCATCGACTTCAGTGTCCTAATTTCGGGGTCGTTCCTGTCAGTAAACTGTCTGTGTAGCCGTTTAAGCCTCGAGAGCAGTCTACTTTTATGTCCGTACAGAGCATCGATTGTCGGGTTTCGATACTTTTCAGTTTGTTCTTCGTCCGTGGAACGTCCTACCCGAGGGATAGTCCGCTCCATTGTCTGTTTGATGACGACATTCATCTGCCGTAAATGATTGTCGATTTCATCGTTTGTTAAGTTCCTGTTTGTCGGTGGGTCGATCTCGCATGAGCGTATGTCGCGTTTTAACACTCTGGAGAAGCGCGACCACTGCGCTTTTCGGTAATCGAAAGAACGCACTTGGTCGTACTGCTCCAGCTGCGTCTGCTCGTTCGGGATCCGTATTACGGCGGCAAGTCCGTAGTGATCACTATCGTACTCAACCGTTCGTAAACAGTTCCGCGTGCTTAGATCAATGTTTGTTAGTTCCAGTCTTTCGTCAACTAGCGCCAAGTCCAAGAAAGAACCCTCTCTAGGGAAAGACGGGATATCCGTCGCGTACAATTCGATTTTGTACTCAATCATATTATGACGCCACCAGTCGTGAAACTGGTTGCCTCTAGGGTTCGGAATATCATTTCCCCATGCCGCGTGTTTAGCATTGAGGTCTCCGCCCAAAAAGTAATAGTTATCTTCCGATTGAAGCTGTAAGCAACGAATAAGCGTCTCGATCTCATTCAAAAATTCAATGCGTTGAGGAGATTCAGGTGCGTAAAGCGACACCACATACACCCGCCTCTGGATATTGAGGGGAATGCATACGATGCATGCTTCCAACACCTGGAACCGGCGCACTTCCCCGCTATATATAACCTTATGGCGCAAGCCTTTACGTACTAAGATAGCGACACCACCTCCCTGTGTGGAGTTGGGCCGGTCTCTTCTAACTACATGATAATTTTTATAGCCTAATTTGTGCTTCGGCGTTAGCTTAGTTTCGCTAACCAAAAGTACATCTGGCTTTTCGACTTTCAACAGATTGGAAAGATTGATCCTTCTCTCGATCCTAATTAGTGAATTAACATTCACCGCAAGGATCTTTAAGTTTACCTCACCCAGCGTACCCATCATATTTATGGCGCGGCAGACTCGGCAAACAGCGTCGAATAGATCATGTCTATTCGAGCCGCATGCTCATTTAATTGTTTCTGGAAATTGTCGATCTTTCCGTGCAGTGACAGAAGGATCGATTTCAAATCCAGATCGGCTTCCGGTGTAGGAACCTTCGGCGCGCTTTTTGTGATTGAGCTACCCGGTCCAGATACCATTTGGGCAAAGGACACATTGGGCGCAACAAAATTAGAGAACGAGCGACTCTTTCGACCCTTCTCTTCTTCGAACCTCTGTTTTCGAGCCTGCACATTCTGTTTTACCTGCTGATACTTGGGACATCCCCTGAAATTAGCAGGATGTCCTGAGCTGTTGCAGAGTACACACGAGAGCTGGCCTCGATCTTCTACCCTATCGCTACCTAAAGCACATTCCCCATGTTTGTGGTCCTTGTTGCACTTAACGCACCTGAACTGCATGTGGCAGTTAGCTGCGGCGTGCCCGAACCTCTGGCAGCGCATACATTGAAGTACACGATCTGACCTCTTTAATTTTTCCCAACGTACTGCATGATAGTACAGGAATCTGATCCTTTTCAGACTATCTATTTTGCTTTCGGGGGTTAATTGTACCAAAAAGAATGGTAATTTGCGGCTACCACCCCTGTCCGCAGGCGAAGAAAACGGCTTGACCCCCACGAACTTAAGGTCGTCGCACTCATAATTCTTGAGCTCGTTTTTGAGCTCCTCTATTTTTATATTGGGATCGATACCCTTAAGCAGCACAGTTTGTCGCTTTTCTCCTTTTGGAGTGTACGTGAAGTACTCAGCTTGCGCTTTCTCCAGAGCGGTGCGCAACTTTTTGTGCTCCTCCATGTTACTGCACATAATAATGTGCTTATTGGCGTTAAGCCTTTTAATGTAAAAATCCTTACAAATTAACCTACATAACTTAATGCTATCGCTTATCTCTAGATGACTCACATTTATTGGTGGTACCTTTTGTTTTTTCTTCTGTTGTTCTTGCTGTTGCTGCTGCTGTTGTTGTTGTTGTTGTTGTTGTTGCTGCTGCTGCTGCTGCTGTTGCTGCGGCTGTTGTCTCTGCTGCTGCTGTTGCTGCGGCTGTTGTCTCTGCTGCTGCTGTTGCTGCGGCTGTTGTCTCTGCTGCTGCTGCAGCGGTTGCTGTTTCTGTGTCTGTTTTTGTTGTTGTTGTTGTTGTTGTTGTTGTTGTTGCTGCAGTGGCTGTGGTTGTGCCATCTGCTTCTTCTGTTGCTGTTGTTGCTACTGCTTAAGCAGTGCTTGTTGTTGTTGCTGCTGCTTAAGCTGTTTTTGTTGGTTTTTCTGTTGTTGCTGCTCAGCTTGCAACTGCTTCAGCTTTTGTTGTTGCTGTTGTAGTTTTTTCTGGCGCAATATCTCCCTTTTGTGTAGGAGCTCTTTGATTAGCCTATCTAGCTCGGCTTCCTCGTTGTCGTCGTCGCTTTGTTTTTTTTCTTCATCTTCGGCGTCCAGTAAATGGAAGGCATTACCTTCGCCTTTGTACCTTCCCTCGCCCCCCTCGGACTCGTAGGAGTAGCTGAGTATATCAGAGTCGTCTGTTTCCTGTGCTGACGAGGTAGCACGTGACGTCACCTCCTCTGCCTTGGGCTTCCTCTTGTGTTGGAGGTTTGGAGTTGGCTTCAGTTTCCTCCGTCTTTTTTCGGTTTTTGTCCCTTGTGTTGACTGTACTTTTGTCGCTGCTGCGGTACTTGTAGATGCGCCCATTGTTGTTTGTGCTGGTAGCGCTGCCGCACTTGTTATTGATGTTGATGCAGCTGCTATTGGTGTTGCTGTAGTTGTAGTTGTTGTTGCTACTGCTTCTACTTGCTGCAGTCTTACTTTCTCCTGCCTGGTCACGCGTTTTGGCAACGGGGTATCGCCTTGCGGGACCATGGGCTGGTCAGCGTCCATCGCCTGATCGCGTTGCGACACTGTCACTATTGTCTTTTTTTTTGTTTTTAAAAATTAAATATAAAAATTAATCCCCCACTGGGAAACGAACTTGGCTCCTCTTTCACAAGAGCCGAAGACTCGCATTTTTTTTCATTTTAAATTCATTTTTATTGTATTCTTAATTAAACTTATATACTAGACAAAAACGATTAAATCTAATTTAAAACTAACATTTATCTTAATCTAGCTTACTGGCTCCAAGCGAGCGCTCTAAACTAAACCATATACTTAAAATTATTGCCTTTCGGCCTTAGATCTATCTATATTTAATTTTGTTTGTTTTTTATTCTTCAAGAAACTTTGAAAAACTTGAATTCTTTATTATTTTAATTTTATTTAAAACTACTTAAAACTACCTAAGCTACTTAACCTAAATTACCTATAATCAGGGTGGTGAGCAATCAAATCGATTGGTCACCATCCTGATCGCGTCCATGGGCGCCTGACAGCCGCCCACAAGGGTTCATCAGTGCCTCCGAGACTCGAGCGAGGCTATAAGCGCCGCTCGAGTCTCGGCAGCACTATCATGCTGGCTAGCCCGGCACCTCCCAAAGACCCCCTACTCTAAGCCTAAACCTACAAACTAATAACTACCTTAAAACTAGGGAGGATGCTACGTTAGTAGCGCACCGGCCCGGGAGAGCGTATCAACCCTCACCTCTTCTTCAAGCCACCAAAATTCGGTGAACTGCTTTAACGTATCGACCCTGTCCCGTTCCGCAATTGCGGTGCTAAAACGGAGGAGCTCTTGGGCATTGGCGGCGGACCCGTCGTGGATGAGCCGCTTATCCCTCGCGCCGCGGTGGCTGTGGTACAATACCGGCACACCATCTTTTGTCTGGACTAACCCTTTCATGTCTACATGAAGAAATGCCTCAGGCGGAATAAAGCCAGACCGAAGCGTACTCTCGTGGTACATTAAATTGGGGTAGTAAGCCCCTGAGATCAGGTTATTATCGCTGGCCATCGCCCTTGCGACGTGCCTCCGAATCACCTTAATAAGGAAATTGTCAATCCTATTCAATCGAGCCCCATTGTATAGGGTCCTGTTGGGATAGTATTTTATGTACTGCGATTCAGGAGTTCTAAACAACCCTAGACAGGCCCTGAGACATTGTCTCTCAAACACCCGAATCTTTTCCATATAGGACGGCGCTATATTGAACCACATGGGACAGCCATAAGCGATGATAGGCCTTATAAGGGCCACGTAGCAAATGACCTTCACCCTGGAATCAAGTTGACTGCTGCGAAACAGTCTCCTTGTCAGAGCGTAGGCCCTCTTAGCCCCAGCAAGACAAGCATCTATATGCTTGTCAAAATACAGATACTGGTCGAGCCAGATGCCAAGATACCGGACCACGTTTTTCACCGCCAATGGTCGCCCCTGCTGTCCAATAATTGTTAATTTTCTCCAGTTTTTTCTGGTATCCCCAGAGGCCCCAGCCAATGTTGTTCTGAACAGTATTGTTTCCGATTTTTGGAAATTGATTTTCAACTTCCAATCATCGCAATACCTCTTAATTTGCTCGAAGTCACGTTGCAGAAGGATGTTAATAACCTCGATTTTTGGTCCTGACCTGTACGCCACTAAATCGTCCGCGTACGCTATAGCATGTCTGAGGGAACCCACCAGATCACTTGTGTAGATATTAAACAGGACCGGAGAATTCACTGCTCCCTGTTGTAAGCCGTTTTTAATTTCGAAAACCCTGCTCGAAGTCACGTTGCCAGCTTTGACCACGAACTTCTTTCCCATAAGCATGTCATAAATCATATACAGCAAAGGTTTTTGAATGCCCAATCTGGTCAGCTTATAGAAGAGCCCCTCCAACCATACGGTATCGAAGGCCTTCTCAAAGTCGACCAGGCAGGCACCCGTGCATTGCTTCTTACTCTTATTCCACTGAATGTCGGAAACCAGTTTCGACGCGGCATGAATAGTGTCATGCCCCGCTCTGAAGCCAAACTGGTTGTCCGGAATAATCTTATTTTCCTCAACCCATTTTAAAAGAGATCTATTGACGACTTTCTCGAATACCTTGCTAACATTCGGAAGCAAACTAATTGACCGGAGATTAGCAGGGTTCGTCCTATCTTTATCCTTTTTCGGGATAGGGTGTACCACCGCTATTTTCCACTGCTCCGGATAATATGCATTATTCAGCGCATTGTTAAATAGCGTGGCGAAGATATCTATCGCCTCTAGCGGCAGGTGTCTTAATACGACGTTTGGGATACCGTCCACTCCCGCCGACTTTTTGTTTTTAAGTGATTCAAAGATGCACCGAAGTTCATCTCTACTCACGAACAGATGAGTATTTTCATCGGCGACTGTGCCGTTTGCACGGTTGTCGTCATTGAACCCGGTGAAACCGTTGTTCTCGGATCGCCAATCTTGAATTTCGGTCCGCAGATAAAAGTGGTTAAGAAAGGCCCTCTCTTCGAGGTCGCGGTTACGGCAAACAGGGTTGTTCACCGTATACACAGTCTCAAAGAAAGCTCCCATCAAGTTCACCCTCTCCTGCGGGTCTTCGACCACGAAAAAACCGTCGTTCGAGTCAGCACTTTCCGGACTTATGCCAGCAGTCAGTAGTGTCTGTCTGTTCTCGTTCGTCCGAGGTATTCGAACACATGAAATGTCGTTATGATCCTTCCGCCTGAACAGTTTATTTATTTGCGGGAACATTTTCGGACTACTGGCTTTTATAGCCCGAATTTTATTGCCCCAATACAAACTTACAGATTTTCTGTAATTCTCGGTGATCAACTGTTTCAAGTTTTTGATCATCGACTTCAGTGTCCTAATTTCGGGGTCGTTCCTGTCAGTAAACTGTCTGTGTAGCCGTTTAAGCCTCGAGAGCAGTCTACTTTTATGTCTGTACAGAGCATCGATTGTCGGGTTTCGATACTTTTCAGTTTGTTCTTCGTCCGTGGAACGTCCTACCCGAGGGATAGTCCGTTCCATTGTCTGTTTGATGACGACATTCATTTGCCGTAAATGATTGTCGATCTCATCGTTTGTTAGGTTCCTGTTTGTCGGTGGGTCGATCTCGCATGAGCGTATGTCGCGTTTTAACACTCTGGAGAAGCGCGACCACTGCGCTTTTCGGTAATCGAAAGAACGCACTTGGTCGTACTGCTCCAGCTGCGTCTGCTCGTTCGGGATCCGTATTACGGCGGCAAGTCCGTAGTGATCACTATCGTACTCAACCGTTCGTAAACAGTTCCGCGTGCTTAGATCAATGTTTGTTAGTTCCAGTCTTTCGTCAACTAGCGCCAAGTCCAAGAAAGAACCATCTCTAGGGAAAGACGGGATATCCGTCGCGTACAACTCGAGTTTGTACTCAATCATATTATGACGCCACCAGTCGTGAAACTGGTTGCCTCTAGGGTTCGGAATATCATTTCCCCATGCCGCATGTTTAGCATTGAGGTCTCCGCCCAAAAAGTAATAATTATCTTCCGATTGAAGCTCTAAGCAACGAAAAAGCGTCTCGATCTCATTTAAAAATTCAATGCGTCGAGGAGATTCCGGTGCGTAAAGCGACACCACATACACCCGCCTCTGGGTATTGAGGGGAATGCATACGATGCATGCTTCCAACACTTGGAACCTGCGCACGTCTCCGCTATATATGACCTTATGGCGCAAGCCTTTACGTATTAAGATAGCGACACCACCTCCCTGTGTGGAGTTGGGCCGGTCTCTTCTAACTACAAAATAATTTCTATAGCCCAATTTGTGCTTCGGGGATAGCTTAGTTTCGCTAACCAGAAGCACATCTGGCTTTTCGGCTTTCAACAAATTGGAAAGATTGATCCTTCTCTCGATCCGGATTAGTGAATTAACATTCACCGCAAGGATCTTTAAGTTTACCTCGTCCAGCGTACCCATCATATTTATGGCGCGGCAGACTCGGCAAACAGCGTCGAATAGATCATGTCTATTCGAGCCGCATGCTCATTTAATTGTTTCTGGAAATTGTCGATCTTTCCGTGCAGTGACAGAAGGATCGATTTCAAATCCAGATCCGCTTCCGGTGTAGGAACCTTCGGCGCGTTTTTTGTGATTGAGCTACCCGGTCCAGATACCATTTGGGCAAAGGACACATTGGGCGCAACAAAATTAGAGAACGAGCGACTCTTTCGACCCTTCTCTTCTTCGGACCTCTGTTTTCGAGCCTGCACATTCTGTTTTACCTGCTGATACTTGGGACATCCCCTGAAATTAGCAGGATGTCCTGAGCTGTTGCAGAGTACACACGAGAGCTGGCCTCGATCTTCTACCCTATCGCTACCTAAAGCACATTCCCCATGTTTGTGGTCCTTGTTGCACTTAACGCACCTGAACTGCATGTGGCAGTTAGCTGCGGCGTGCCCGAACCTCTGGCAGCGCATACATTGAAGTACACGATCTGACCTCTTTAATTTTTCCCAACGTACTGCATGATAGTACAGGAATCTGATCCTTTTCAGACTATCTATTTTGCTGTCGGGGGTTAGTTGTACCAAAAAGAATGGTAATTTGCGGCTACCACCCCTATCCGCAGGCGAAGAAAACGGCTTGACCCCCACGAACTTAAGGTCTTCGCACTCGTAATTCTTGAGCTCGTTTTCGAGCTCCTCTATCTTAATATTGGGGTCGATACCCTTAAGCAGCACAGTTTGTCGCTTTTCTCCTTTTGGAGTGTACGTGAAGTACTCAGCTTCCGCTTTCTCCAGAGCGGTGCGCAACTTTTTGTGCTCCTCCATGTTACTGCACATAATAATGTGCTTGTTGGCGTTAAGCCTTTTAATATAGAAATCCTTACATATTAACCTACATAACTTAATGCTATCGCTTATTTCTAGATGACTTACATTAATGGGTGGTATTTTCTGCTTTTTTATCTGTTGTTGTTGTTGTTGTTGCTGCTGCGGCTGCTGCTGCTGCTGCTGATTCTGCTGCTGTTGTTGTTGTTGTTGTTGTTGTCTCTGCTGCTGCTGTTGCTGCGGCTGTTGTCTCTGCTGCTGTTGCAGCGGCTGCTGCTTCTGTGTCTGTTTCTGTTGTTGTTGTTGCTGCAGTGGCTGTTTTTTTGCCAGCTGCTTCTTCTCTTGCTGTTGTTGCTGTTGCTTAAGCAGTGCTTGTTGGTGTTGCTGCTGCTTAATTTGTTGTTGCTGCTCAGCTTGCAGTTGCTTTTGCTGGCGCAACTTTTGTCTTTTCTCGAGGAGCTCCTCGATGAGACGATCAAGCTGAGCTTCCTCGTCTTCTACTTCATCTTGTTGTTGTTGTTGTTGTTGTTGTTGCTCCGCGTCGTCTACGGCGTCCAGTAACTCTTTGAATGAGTTACCTTCGCCCTTATATCTTCCCTCGCCACCCTCGGACTCGTAGGAGTAGCTGAGAGAGTCGTCGTCTGTCTCCTGTGCTGACGAGATTGCACGTGACGTCATCTCCTCTGCCTTCGGCTTCCTCTTATGTTGGAGGTTTGGTATTGGCTTCAGTTTCCTCCGCCTTTTTTCTGTTTTTGAAATTTCAGTTGACTGTACCTGTGCACATGCTCCGGTACTTGTAGATAGTAGTGCTGGTAATGCACCGGCACTAGTTGTTGTTGATGTTGATGCTGCTGCTAATGGTGCTGCTGTAGTTGTTGTTGTTGCTGTTTTGACCTGCTTGGTCACGCGCTTTGGCAACGGGGTATCGCCTTGCGGGACCTTGGACTGGTCAGCGTCCATCGCCTTTTCACCTTGCGGCACTTCCACTGTTTTTATTGTTTTTATTAATTAATCCAATTAGAAAAAATTAATCTAATCCCCCACTAGGAAGCGAACTTCGCCCTCTCACACAAGAGCCGAAGACTTTTTTACTTTACTTTACTTTAAAAATTCATTTTTTATTTTTTCTTTCTTTAAGCTTACACACTAGACAAAAACGATTAAATCTAATTTAAAACTAACATTTATCTTATTCTAGCTTACTGGCTCCAAGCGAGCGCTCTAAACTTATCAATATCCTTAAAATTATTGCCTTTCGGCCTTAAATTTATCTATTTCTATGATTTGTTTTGTTTTTTAATTTTCAAGAAACTTTAGAAAACTTGAACTCTTTATTATTTGATTTACTTAAAACTACTTAAGACTACCTACGCTACTTAACCTAAATTACCTATAATCAGGGTGGTGAGCAATCAAATCGATTGGTCACCATCCTGATCGCGTCCATGGGCGCCTGACAGCCGCTCACAAGGGTTCATCAGTGTCACCGAGACTCAAGCGAGGCTATAAGCGTCAGAGCCGAAGACTTGCTTCTTAAGCCAAATGGCTTGCACTTTTTTGTCACTTGGGAACACTATTTAATCACTTGCCTTTGCACACGCTGCCTCACTAACCAAGTCGTCTGTCCACCACGGATGTTGAAGAGCGACTCACGAGAACCGATTGTTTCAGCGTGGTATGGTCGTTGGCGAAGATTTAATTTATAAATTTTTTTTTTTTACTTACACATACCATACAAAATTATTTACCTTCCAAAACAAAGCAACGCATTGCATCGTTAATATTTGGACTAAAAACATATAACAAAGTATTACAAATTATGTCTTTCCTGTGCGGAAAAAGAAAAAAAAAAGTATTAAAAAATTTTTTTCTTAAAATATTTTTTTTATATTTTAGAACATTTATCCTAGTTTGCCCTTGGAAAAAAGAATGAATAAGTATGTATGTATAAATTATATATATTTAAAAACAAAAAAACTTAGGAAAAATTACGTATACTCAGAAAAAGTACGTATACGACACCGTAAATTGAAATTAAATACCAATTCAGAAAAAGTACGTATTCGACACCGTAAATTGAAATTAAATACCAATTCCGAAAAAGTACGTATACGACACCGTAAATTGAAATTAAATACCAATTCAGAAAAAGTACGTATACGACACCGTAAATGGAAATGAAATACCAATTCAGAAAAAGTACGTATTCGACACCGTAAATTGAAATTAAATACCAATTCAGAAAAAGTACGTATACGACACCGTAAATTGAAATTAAATACCAAATCAGAAAAAGTACGTATACGACACCGTAAATAGAAATGATATATCAATTCAGAAAAAGTACGTGTACGCCACCGTAAATTGAAATTAAATACCAATTCCGAAAAAATACGTATACGACACAGTAAATTGAAATTAAATACCAATTCAGAAAAAGTACGTATACGACACCGTAAATAGAAATGATATATCAATTCAGAAAAAGTACGTATACGACACCGTAAATGGAAATGAAATACCAATTCAGAAAAAGTACGTATTCGACACCGTAAATTGAAATTAAATACCAATTCAGAAAAAGTACGTATACGACACCGTAAATAGAAATGATATATCAATTCAGAAAAAGTACGTATACGCCACCGTATATTGAAATTAAATACCAATTCCGAAAAAGTACGTATACGACACAGTAAATTGAAATTAAATACCAATTCAGAAAAAGTACGTATACGACACCGTAAATAGAAATGATATATCAATTCAGAAAAAGTACGTATACGCCACCGTAAATTGAAATTAAATACCAATTCAGAAAAAGTACGTATACGACACCGTAAATTGAAATTAAATACCAATTCAGAAAAAGTACGTATACGACACCGTAAATAGAAATGATATATCAATTCAGAAAAAGTACGTATACGCCACCGTAAATTGAAATTAAATACCAATTCCGAAAAAGTACGTATACGACACCGTAAATGGAAATTAAATACCAATTCAGAAAAATTACGTATACGACACCGTAAATATAAATGATATATCAATTTAGAAAAAGAACGTATACGACACCGTAAATGGAAATTAAATACAAACTCAGAAATTAATGAATTTTTTTAATTGGTCCATTAGTGTTTTGCTTGGTTTTTCCAAAACATGTATCTATTCACTCACGTCCGAGGTTAGAAGTATTATCTTGTAGAATAACATTAAAAGGTACATTTATCGTGGAAAGAGGTTGCAAAAAGTGGCCTCAAACAGGTGACAAAAATACAAATTCAAAATCGTAGACAATGAAATAACAATTGATGAATCAGGCCAAAAGAGGGCGTTGCCAACAACACGCGGTGTTCCCAAGCGGTCCCCCATCTAAGTACTAACCGCGCCCGACTCTTGTTAATTGCGGTGATCGGACGAGAACCGATTGTTTCAGCGTGGTATGGTCGTTGGCGAAGATTTAATTTATAATTTTTTTTTTTTACTTACACATACCATACAAAATTATTTACTTCCAAAACAAAGCAACGCATTGCATCGTTAATATTTGGACTAAAAACATATTACAAAATATTACAAATTATGTCTTTCCTGTGCGGAAAACGAAAAAAAAGTATTAAACATTTTTTTTCTTAAAATATATTTTTTTATATTTTAGAACATTTATCCTAGTTTGCCCTTGGAAAACGAAAAAAGAATAAATAAGTATGTATGTATAAATTATATATATTTAAAAACAAAAAAACTTAGGAAAAATTACGTATACTCAGAAAAAGTACGTATACGCCACCGTAAATTGAAATTAAATACCAATTCCGAAAAAGTACGTATACGACACCGTAAATTGAAATTAAATACCAATTCAGAAAAAGTACGTATACGACACCGTAAATGGAAATGAAATACCAATTCAGAAAAAGTACGTATTCGACACCGTAAATTGAAATTAAATACCAATTCAGAAAAAGTACGTATACGACGCCGTAAATAGAAATGATATATAAATTCAGAAAAAGTACGTATACGCCACCGTAAATTGAAATTAAATACCAATTCCGAAAAAGTACGTATACGACACAGTAAATTGAAATTAAATACCAATTTAGAAAAAGTACGTATACGACACCGTAAATAGAAATGATATATCAATTCAGAAAAAGTACGTATACGCCACAGTAAATTGAAGTTAAATACCAATTCCGAAAAAGTACGTATACGACACCGTAAATTGAAATTAAATACCAATTCAGAAAAAGTACGTATACGACACCGTAAATAGAAATGATATATCAATTCAGAAAAAGGACGTATACGCCACCGTAAATTGAAATTAAATACCAATTCCGAAAAAATACGTATACGACACAGTAAATTGAAAGTAAATACCAATTTAGAAAAAGTACGTATACGACACCGTAAATAGAAATGATATATCAATTCAGAAAAAGTACGTATACGCCACCGTAAATTGAAGTTAAATACCAATTCCGAAAAAGTACGTATACGACACCGTAAATTGAAATTAAATACCAATTCAGAAAAAGTACGTATACGACACAGTAAATTGAAAGTAAATACCAATTCAGAAAAAGTACGTATACGACACCGTAAATTGAAATTAAATACCAATTCAGAAAAAGTACGTGTACGCCACCGTAAATTGAAATTAAATACCAATTCAGAAAAAGTACGTATACGACACCGTAAATTGAAATCAAATACCAATTCAGAAAAAGTACGTATACGACACCGTAAATAGAAATGATATATCAATTCAGAAAAAGTACGTATTACGCCACCGTAAATTGAAATTAAATACCAATTCCGAAAAAATACGTATACGACACAGTAAATTGAAAGTAAATACCAATTCAGAAAAAGTACGTATACGCCACCGTAAATTGAAATTAAATACCAATTCCGAAAAAATACGTATACGACACAGTAAATTGAAAGTAAATACCAATTTAGAAAAAGTACGTATAAGACACCGTAAATAGAAATGATATATCAATTCAGAAAAAGTACGTATACGCCACCGTAAATTGAAGTTAAATACCAATTCCGAAAAAGTACGTATACGACACCGTAAATTGAAATTAAATACCAATTCAGAAAAAGTACGTATACGACACCGTAAATAGAAATGATATATCAATTCAGAAAAAGTACGTGTACGCCACCGTAAATTGAAATTAAATACCAATTCCGAAAAAATACGTATACGACACAGTAAATTGAAATTAAATACTAATTCAGAAAAAGTACGTATACGACACCGTAAATTGAAATTAAATACCAATTCAGAAAAAGTACGTATACGACACCGTAAATTGAAATTAAATACCAATTCAGAAAAAGTACGTATACGACACCGTAAATTGAAATTAAATACCAATTCAGAAAAAGTACGTATACAACACCGTAAATAGAAATGATATATCAATTCAGAAAAAGTACGTATACGCCACCGTAGATTGAAATTAAATACCAATTCCGAAAAAGTACGTATACGACACAGTAAATTGAAATTAAATACCAATTCAGAAAAAGTACGTATACGACACCGTAAATAGAAATGATATATCAATTCAGAAAAAGTACGTATACGCCACCGTAATTTGAAATTAAAGTACGTACACGACACCGTAAATAGAAATGATATATCAATTCAGAAAAAGTACGTATACGCAACCGTAAATTGAAATTAAATACCAATTCCGAAAAAGTACGTATACGACACCGTAAATTGAAATTAAATACCAATTCAGAAAAAGTACGTATACGACACCGTAAATGGAAATGAAATACCAATTCAGAAAAAGTACGTATTCGACACCGTAAATTGAAATTAAAAAAACAATTCAGAAAAAGTACGTATACGACACCGTAAATGGAAATGAAATACCAATTCAGAAAAAGTACGTATTCGACACCGTAAATTGAAATTAAATACCAATTCAGAAAAAGTACGTATACGACACCGTAAATAGAAATGATATATCAATTCAGAAAAAGTACGTATACGCCACCGTAATTTGAAATTAAATACCAATTCCGAAAAAGTACGTATACGACACACTAAATTGAAATTAAACACCAATTCAGAAAAAGTACGTATACGACACCGTAAATAGAAATGATATATCAATTCAGAAAAAGTACGTATACGCCACCGTAAATTGAAATTAAATACCAATTCCGAAAAAATACGTATACGACACAGTAAATTGAAAGTAAATACCAATTTAGAAAAAGTACGTATACGACACCGTAAATAGAAATGATATATCAATTCAGAAAAAGTACGTATACGCCACCGTAAATTGAAGTTAAATACCAATTCCGAAAAAGTACGTATACGACACCGTAAATTGAAATTAAATACCAATTCAGAAAAAGTACGTATATAGAAATGATATATACGACACCGTAAATTGAAATTAAATACCAATTCAGAAAAAGTACGTATACAACACCGTAAATAGAAATGATATATCAATTCAGAAAAAGTACGTATACGCCACCGTAAATTGAAATGATATATCAATTCAGAAAAAGTACGTATACGATACAGTAAATTGAAATTAAATACCAATTCAGAAAAAGTACGTATACGACACCGTAAATAGAAATGATATATCAATTCAGAAAAAGTACGTATACGCCACCGTAATTTGAAATTAAATACCAATTCCGAAAAAGTACGTATACGACACCGTAAATTGAAATTAAATACCAATTCAGAAAAAGTACGTATACGACACCGTAAATGGAAATGAAATACCAATTCAGAAAAAGTACGTATTCGACACCGTAAATTGAAATTAAAAAAACAATTCAGAAAAGGTACGTATACGACACCGTAAATGGAAATGAAAAACCAATTCAGAAAAAGTACGTATTCGACACCGTAAATTGAAATTAAATACCAATTCAGAAAAAGTACGTATACGACACCGTAAATAGAAATGATATATCAATTCAGAAAAAGTACGTATACGCCACCGTAATTTGAAATTAAATACCAATTCCGAAAAAGTACGTATACGACACACTAAATTGAAATTAAACACCAATTCAGAAAAAGTACGTATACGACACCGTAAATAGAAATGATATATCAATTCAGAAAAAGTACGTATACGCCACCGTAAATTGAAATTAAATACCAATTCCGAAAAAATACGTATACGACACAGTAAATTGAAAGTAAATACCAATTTAGAAAAAGTACGTATACGACACCGTAAATAGAAATGATATATCAATTCAGAAAAAGTACGTTACGCCACCGTAAATTGAAGTTAAATACCAATTCCGAAAAAGTACGTATACGACACCGTAAATTGAAATTAAATACCAATTCAGAAAAAGTACGTATATAGAAATGATATATACGACACCGTAAATTGAAATTAAATACCAATTCAGAAAAAGTACGTATACAACACCGTAAATAGAAATGATATATCAATTCAGAAAAAGTACGTATACGCCACCGTAAATTGAAATGATATATCAATTCAGAAAAAGTACGTATACGATACAGTAAATTGAAATTAAATACCAATTCAGAAAAAGTACGTATACGACACCGTAAATAGAAATGATATATCAATTCAGAAAAAGTACGTATACGCCACCGTAATTTGAAATTAAATACCAATTCCGAAAAAGTACGTATACGCCACCGTAAATTGAGATTAAATACCAGTTCCGAAAAAGTACGTATACGACACCGTAAATTGAAATTAAATACCAATTCAGAAAAAGTACGTATACGACACCGTAAATAGAAATGATATATCAATTCAGAAAAAGTACGTATACGCCACCGTAATTTGAAATTAAATACCAATTCCGAAAAAGTACGTATACGACACCGTAAATTGAAATTAAATACCAATTCAGAAAAAGTACGTATACGACACCGTAAATGGAAATGAAATACCAATTCAGAAAAAGTACGTATTCGACACCGTAAATTGAAATTAAAAAAACAATTCAGAAAAGGTACGTATACGACACCGTAAATGGAAATGAAAAACCAATTCAGAAAAAGTACGTATTCGACACCGTAAATTGAAATTAAATACCAATTCAGAAAAAGTACGTATACGACACCGTAAATAGAAATGATATATCAATTCAGAAAAAGTACGTATACGCCACCGTAATTTGAAATTAAATACCAATTCCGAAAAAGTACGTATACGACACAGTACATTGAAATTAAACACCAATTCAGAAAAAGTACGTATACGACACCGTAAATAGAAATGATATATCAATTCAGAAAAAGTACGTATACGCCACCGTAAATTGAAATTAAATACCAATTCCGAAAAAGTACGTATACGCCACCGTAAATTGAGATTAAATACCAGTTCCGAAAAAGTACGTATACGACACCGTAAATTGAAATTAAATACCAATTCAGAAAAAGTACGTATACGACACCGTAAATGGAAATGAAATACCAATTCAGAAAAAGTACGTATACGCCACCGTAAATATAAATGATATATCAATTTAGAAAAAGAACGTATTCGACACCGTAAATGGGAATGATATATCAATTCAGAAAAAATTCCAATCTGAGAAAAAATCAAGATTCGCAAGTGCTCTGAAATCTTTAAGAGATTGCTCTTTTTTGTACCAAACGAACATAAAAACTGTGCAACAAATGTGCGCAGAGAGTGCCCATTCAAATACCACATAAGATTTAGGAAAAAAAGTGTCCAACTTAGAAACTTATCACTTGGGCCATGGCTTGCTTTTTGAAAGCTAATCTCTCCACTAAAGTTCCATTTTAAAAAAGAGTCTGGCAGCACTTTTCACGTTTCAAAGCTGTCAGTCCACTATAAACAAACAGCAAAAATGGCCTAGTTTTGAATATGAATTCAAAATTGGATTGACTTGGAATAATTTTTTGCTGAATTCGTGAGCTTTGCGGTGACTATGGATTGTGTACCGGGAAAAATTGTTACAAGAAAGCTCAGGTTTCTAATATTTCGCCAATTGAACGCTAGGCGCTAGTTGGCAATATAATATGAATGGGAACAGGTAGCGATGTATACAAAAGATGGTGTGCCGGTATTGTACCACAGCCACCGCGGCGCGAGGGATAAGCGGCTCATCCACGACGGGTACGCCGCCAATGCTCAGGAGCTCCTCCGTTTTAGTACCGCAATTGCGGAACGGGACAGGGTCGATACGGTCAAGCAGTTCACCGAATTTTGGTGGCTTGAGGAACAGGTGAGGGTGGATACGCTCTCCCGGGCCGGTGCGCTACTTACGTAGCATCCTCCTTAGTTTTAAGCTAGATTAAGTTTGTAGGTTTAGGCTTAGAGTAGGGGGTCTTTGGGAGGTGCCGGGCTAGCCAACATGATAGTGATGCCGAGTCTCGAGCGACGCTTATAGCCTCGCTCGAGTCTTGGTGACACTGATGAACCCATGCGGACGGCCGTCAGGCGCCCATGGACGCGATCAGGATGGTGACCAATCGATGAGATTGCTCACCACCCTGATTATAGGTAATTTAGGTTAAGTAGCTTAGGTAGTTTTAAGTAGTTGTAAGTACAAACAAATAATAAAGAGTTCAAGTTTTCTAAAGTTTCTTGAAAATTAAAAAACAAAACAAATCATAGAAATAGATAAATTTAAGGCCGAAAGGCAATAATTTTAAGGATATTGATAAGTTTAGAGTGCTCGCTTGGAGCCAGTAAGCTAGAATAAGATACATGTTAGTTTTAAATTAGATTTAATCGTTTTTGTCTACTATGTAAGCTTAAAGAAAAGAAAGAAATAAAAATGAATTTTAAAGTTAAGGTAGCGATGTACATAACGTAAATTACAATTATGCCTTTACGCCTTAGGCGCTACGATTTGTATGTACATTGTAGTTGGTGTACCGCATATACCAAATGTGCTACCGAGCAAAGCGAAATAAAAGGTACTGAAGCATAAGCGGTTGGGATGTCCATTTATCAAAGGTGGATTCTCTCCTTTAACAACATAAGCTCGTCGGTGGGAGGGATCTTGCTGCTTATAATAAATACATCATATGCCTTAAACATTATCGTGCCGAAGAACAACAAAAGGAGGGGAAAAATATAATCCACAAAAGGAAAAAGTTATAAGATCCAAGCATACGCGATATGCATGTGGAACCAAAGCAAACACCAAGTGAATGGTACGGGGAAAAAAAAGGTAGTATGAACCTGCATAAACCAGTGCGAGTGACATCATGGATGGTGTTGACGTCATGGCTGACCCTCCCCAAGCGTATGCCCGAAACACATATTCACCATGGCTTTTCCCTTGCCTGAAACATTTTGAAAAAGCCCCGAAATCGATCCGTCGCTCTCTCTTCTCACATCTCAACAAATACTACCACTATAGCAATTCAATCGATCTATGATCGACTATACGAATTATGAATGATATAAATGTATAGTTTAATATGTTTATGTCTGTATGAATGCAATAAGTATTCATGTCTGTGTAATTGGGTGTATGTTTAGAATTGAATATAAAATAAGTAATCGAATATTCACGAATGTTTATATGATACACGTCAATTTTTGTTATTTATGTTATATTTAAGTAATTTTTTTGTTTGGTTAAACTTTAGATAGTTTCTATTTTGAAAGTCAAAGAAAAATGCATACAATTTTACTTACGTTTTATTGATGCGTTGCTCCAAATTTTGTGCAAAAATTTCGTTGTCTCTGCATTGGTATAGGTTATGGTTTTAAATTGTATATAAAATAGTCTTTTCCTGTACCTTTTTACACTAGTAACCAGCTGATGAGTAGTAAATTCTGAAACTAGGTTTTAATAGGGTATGGTATTGTTTCTTTTAATTTTAGGTTTGCATGTATATTTTTTTTCTTTTTTTATAGGTTTTTTTTATTCCTGTTCACACACTTTTTTGTTACACAGCTTATGTAAGCATAAATATATGTATATATCACTTTTTTTCCCATAGATTTAGGTTTAGGTTAGAGATAACTTTTTGTATAGCATGATTGTTTCGGTAAAGATGTGTTTTGTGTTGGTAAGTATGATTTATGATTTAGGGATGAATCTTGAATGTATGGTTGTAGTTTTAGGTTAGGTTTTCTTTTTGATGGTTTTGGGTAAATGAAAATCAGTTTGGCAAGTTCAGGGTAAGTATAGCGGATTTTGTACCCTACACATAAAATTATGGACACACGGTGCTAGCGAAGACAAGACGATGGGATTCTTGCGGTTCTGTTTGTTTGTGCTGTGAAATCAGGTCTATATTTGATTTTCATGATTCCAAGCGCATCTTGGCTATTAAAAAAAAACAAGAAAGGGTTAACAATCGAAAAGGATCGCAATACATACATGAGCACAGGAGTTTACCTTCAGGGTTGCACCACGCGATTATCGGGTAATCTCTAAATTGGCCGGGCATACCTGGATTTTAAACACACCAAAATCATCAGCTTCCTTCCTTAATTAATATTTTCGAGATGCGCTAAGCGTTTGGGATGGAAAATTAGTCAAATTTGAGGCGAAATATAATACTTACGGTGGCTCAGCACCACGACCGGTCGGATTTGGATGAGATTTCACTGCCAATTTATCCACAGCATTTTTACTTCCACCAATTGCTGGACTATTAATTTGACTTTAGTCACATTTCTTAGATCGTGTTTTTATTCCAATTGCGAGCTATAACATTATATAAGTCTGTTACCTATATATTTTTCTTGTGACAATAAACGTATTAATTATAGCACCACTGAGCAAGGGTGAAATATCTCGACTGTGGGAGATTTTTCATCAGGACATAGTGTTCATAACTGGTACTCAACACTTCCTTGATATCAAATTGGGCATGATGTGGACCTTTAAAAACGAAAAGCTCATGATCGGGGTTTTTCTTGTTGAATAACGTGTTTTAGAAATTTTAAAATATTTTCCGTAAACAACATTTGTATCAGAAATGTTTTCATCTATTTACTTGTGTCTAACAAACGCCTTTATTCCTGTACACGGTTACATTAGTGTGAAGTCTGTTATACAACATTAAACAAGGAAATCGTTTCCCCTACTCGTTGAATCATATTCATGTTTATGAGAACTTTACAATTCGCGTTCCAAAATGTTTATTTAAAATAATATCACTAACCATACAAAACGAACAATTTAACTTATCTAGATGCAGCCAAAATATCTCATAAGCGGAAGCGCCTAGATCGCCTAAAAAAACGCTATTAGGTACATGAAAAGTTGAATTGGGACTACCAGGTATGCAATTGGTGTGTGGTATGAGTGCTTTGAGAAGCTGTGGCTGCCATTTTGAGCATCCTCCCCACATTTTTTCATTTCATTTTAAATTTATTTTTATTACTATCATTCATTAAACTTATATGCTAGACAAAAACGATTAAATCTAATTTAAAGCTAACATTTATCTTAATCTAGCTTACTGGCTCCAACCGAGCTCTCTAAACTTAACTATATTCTTAAAACTATTGCCTTTCGGCCTTAGATCTATTTTAATTTTGCTTGTTTTTTATTTTTCCAAGAAAGTTTGAAAAACTTGAATTCTTTATTTTTGTTATTTTATTTAAAACTACTTAAAACTACCTAAGCTACTTAACCTAAATTACCTATAATCAGGGTGGTGAGCAATCTCATCGATTGGTCACCATCCTGATCGCGTCCATGGGCGCCTGATAGCCGCCCACAGGGGTTCATCAGTGCCACCGAGGCTATAAGCCTCGTTCGAGCCTCGTCAGCCCTTTTCATGTTGGCTAGCCCGGCACTTCCCAAAGACCCCCTACTCTAAGCCTAGACCTACAAACTTAGTATCTAGCTTAGAACTAAGGAGGATGCTACATAAGTAGCGCACCGGCCCGGGAGAGCGTATCCACCCTCACCTCTTCCTCAAGCCACCAAAATTCGGTGAACTGCTTTAGGATATCTGTTTTGTCCCGTTCCGCAATTGCGGTACTAAAACGGAGGAGCGCCTGAGCATTGGCGGCGTACCCGTCGTGGATGAGCCGCTTATCCCTTGCGCCGCGGTGGCTGTGGTACAATACCGGCACACCATCTTTTGTCTGGACTAACCCTTTCATATCTACATGAAGAAATGCCTCAGGCGGGATAAAGCCAGACCGAAGCGTACTCTCGTGGTACATTATATTGGGGTAGTATGCCCCTGAGATCAGGTTATTATCACTGGCCATCGCCCTTGCAACGTGCCTCCGGATCACCTTAATAAGGAAATTGTCAATCCTATTTAGTCGAGCCCCATTGTATAGGGTCCTGTTGGGATAGTATTTTATGTACTGCGATTCAGGAGTTCTAAACAACCCTAGGCAGGCCCTAAGACATTGTCTCTCAAACACCCGAATCTTTTCCATATAGGACGGCGCTATATTGAACCACATGGGACAGCCATAAGCGATGATAGGCCTTATAAGGGCCACGTAGCAAATGACCTTCACCCTAGAGTCAAGTTGACTGCTGCGAAACAGTCTCCTTGTCAGAGCGTAGGCCCTTTTAGCCCCAGCAAGACAAGCATCTATATGTTTGTCAAAATACAGATACTAGTCGAGCCAGATGCCAAGATACCTCACCACGTTTTTCACCGCCAATGGTCGCCCCTGCTGTCCAATAATTGTTAATTTTCTCCAGTTTTTTCTGGTATCCCCAGAGGCCCCAGCCAATGAAGTTCTGAACAGGATTGTTTCCGATTTTTGGAAATTGATTTTCAACTTCCAACCATCGCAATACCTCTTAATTTGCTCGAAGTCACGCTGCAGAAGGATGTTAATGACCTCGATTTTTGGTCCTGACCTGTACGCCACTAAATCGTCCGCGTACGCTATAGCATGTCTGAGGGAAAACACCAGATCACTTGTGTAAATATTAAACAGGACCGGAGAATTCACTGCTCCCTGTTGTAAGCCGTTTTTAGTTTCGAAAACCCTGCTCGAAGTCACATTGCCAGCTTTGACAACGAACTTCTTTCCCATAAGCATGTCGTAAATCATATATAGCAAAGGTTTTTGAATGCCCAATCTGGTCAGCTTATAAAAGAGCCCCTCCAACCATACGGTAACGAAGGCCTTCTCAAAGTCGACCAGGCAGGCACCCGTGCATTGCTTCTTACTTTTATTCCACTGAATGTCGGAAACCAGTTTCGACGCGGCATGAATAGTGTCATGCCCCGCTCTGAAGCCAAACTGGTTGTCCGGAATAACCTTATTTTCCTCAACCCATTTTAAAAGAGATCTATTGACGACCTTCTCGAATACCTTGCTAACATTCGGTAGCAAACTAATTGACCGGAGATTAGCAGGGTTCGTCCTATCTTTATCCTTTTTCGGGATAGGGTGTACCACCGCTATTTTCCACTGCGCCGGATAATATGCATTATTCAGCGCGTTGTTAAATAGCGTGGTGAAAATATCTATCGCCTCTAGCGGCAAGTGTCTTAATACGACGTTTGGGATACCGTCCACTCCCGCCGACTTTTTGTTTTTAAGTGATTCAAAGATGCACCGAAGTTCATCTCTACTCACGAACAGATGAGTATTTGCATCGGCGATTGTGCCATTTCCTCCCCACGTTGAAAGGTTGATGCATGCAACTGAATTATCGTCAATGGGAAAGAGACATTATTTTGCAACAGCCCGAATCAAAAGCCATTGCAGCGGTGGAAGATTTTCGTCTTTAAATACCACCATATTTCCCACTGTTAGTTGGAAGCAAATGACCACCATTTGTTTCGCTGTTGAAGAGAAGTCAAATACTCGATGCTCCGTATTTTTCAAAAGAGCTGCTGAATGTTACAAACTCGCTGCCATCTTCTAACGCGATTGATGCATTACGTTGGGTTCAACTATTGATGTTAAAGGAGCTCCTACCAGGAAGTGAGCTGAAGTGAGTATGAGAATGTCAAGATCTTCAGGATTTTCTGAATTTATAATTGGAAATATTTGACAAATTAATGTTCTAAGGTCTTCAAAATTCAAGTTTGAAAGAGCGAAATTATTTACGGCCTACTTCTACTGCAAATGAAACGTTCTAAAGCTGCAAGAAAGGTTGGGGTTGACAAGTCCGCCTCCAGTTCCAAATGTATCATCTAAGTAGCGAAGCATATAATTAAACAAATGTATCACTTTATAGAACTCTATTTCCAATTTGTAGCGTGGGCGGGTTGGTTTGGTGGAAATGACTAGACTTAGCAGCAGCTCGACGGTGGGGCGGGATATTGCTGCTGGCTACCCTTAACCTACGAAAATGATCGTGCCTTGGAGATGATTATAAATACAAATAAAGAAGAAAAATAAAGAAGACAGAGAAAGAAGAGGGAGAAATGATACTCGGGGATCCTCGCATATCTGAGGTCATTGTATGCCATTGTAGTAAATATGTATTCACGATGCAAAATGAATGAGAAAAGGGAAAAATCGTAAGATTATTTATTTAACGTTCAGATTTTTACAATAATAGATCGATCATGATTAATTCAGGACGATTAAATTCAGCAGATTTGCGTTTTGATTTGTAAAATCCAGCAGCTTATTGCGTAATTTTTATGAATCAGGTATAAGTAAGTATAAATGTACAATATTTAAGGTATGTTAATAACTTGTTTGTGGATGAATCATGTGTATTTTATTTATGCAGGTTATTCAATTTTTACATATAATAGGTATACTTAAATTAAGGTAATTTAAGCCAAAGAAAAGATAAACATTCTGTACTCACTTTGTTTCATATTGTTGATGATATCGATGCGATGAAGTTTGTGCATAAATTTAAGCAATTTCGTTGGTAGTATGCAGAATTTTTTACATTTATTTTCTCAAATTCTCTGAAGCTAAAAGTGTAAGGAAACAGCGGCAACACTTTCAATTTTTTTACTACCAACTGTAACGTTTTCTATGAGAACATTATTGTGTATCCATTTTCGAGAGCTTTTGACATACGATCTGTAATGACATATGAGTCAGTTCGATTTAAACTGGGTTGAAGAGAAGTCTACCGATGAATAAAGACTGTAAAAAAAGATATAATTGTGTTCTTTTAATATTTGACCATCCTTACAAAAGTTAATTTCTTTTCTCAAAACGTTGATAGAAATTAATTAAATATTTACCGTCTTTATATCTTATAACTCCATTCCAGGCACAGCATACATAAAGCGTTTCTCGCCCTTATTATTTCACTTAGCATTACATAAATTTGGTACCTACCGCCTTCCCTCATATGTTTTTCCAAATTCCCAAAATATGTATATTGAAAGAAACTTTCACCAAACAACAAATTTTGTGATTGTACTGTCTAAATTGAAGACACAATGTTATGGTAAAAAATAAGAAGGAATCGCTTAGGCTCGTAATTGTTATCAAGTCATTTTTCTAGATTTTCGAAGCGACGAAGTCAGGTTGAGTTTGAAGACATAGATGGGTTGGTTTTTTCTTCCGGAACTGCCGAAAGCGGTGGAGTGCCACGATGATTTAAATGGAGCAGTGAATGGTGCTTCGATGAAAATAACGACAACATCTGGACTTGCAATCTTTTAATACAAACGGTTATTATCAAATCTATTTTTAACATTGATAACGATAGATATTACATAATTATTATTACTGACTTCAAGAGAACGTATAGTATCCAACGCAGATTCTCACAAACTGGATCGTATATCCTGGAACTATTCAATTTGTGTCCAATCAGCATCATTTCCGAATACTGCCTGAAACATTGATAAGAAATCTTTTATATATATATAGTTGGCACAACAGGTCTGTAGAGACCCAAGGCCTAGCTTCTCACAACCATTCGTTTTGTGTGAGTTTCATTTTTGGAACGAATGGAAGGGATCTACAATTTTATGCCGATTCCAAATGGCTAATTGAGAAGCTCTTAAGACAGTTATACTCTCGGATGTTTGTCAGACGTTCGCGAGAGGCGGCGCAGTGGAAAAAACCTTAAGTTGAAATTTGGGTTTTTGCGGGACTCGAACCTGAGACCCCTCGCTTAGTAGTCCAACACACTAACCACTAAGCCACTGCGGCTGAAGAAATCTTTCATGCTTGAGAAATATATCCGACACAACGTGCTCGTATCCGCCAGCTATATTGTGTAAAGTCACACACGTAGTTTAGGAAAGGAAAAACCGTATGATCGCGAGAACTCTATAAGTTGATAAGAGGTTTTTTTTTTCAGCGAATCCGAACATGAATATTAATTTCGACAACATGTATAGTATGTATGTAATGTTTAATGCAGAATACTGTATTCTAAAAGGCATGACTACGATTGTAGCTACCAACGAAAATTAAATCACGTCGGGTTCACCATGAATGATGTGATATTATTTAATGCCAGATATGATGATTATATTATATTATATTATTTAATGCTAGATGTATCGATTGCAATTTTAACCAAAATGAAAAAAAAACGACTTTCTTCTTCTTAGACAAATTGTAATATAAAGAAATTACTGACTGATAGCAAGGTTTAAAAACGAATGAACAGTAATATTGTGGGGGACCACCTACAACCAGCTTTGGCAATAAAAGCCGTGTAAAAGAAATAAAGTAAAATACATTTATTCGTCCTGTTCGAAATTAGGCAAATCTTTGAGAACCGGTGCTAACCTCACACACGAAACCAAGTGTAAGTGTAAGATGGTGTACTGAACTCCATCCACCAGAATCCATCGTTCTTTTTACTTGGATCTGTAGACGATGGTGGAACTTTACAAAAAATTACCTACTGTTTTTTTTTATTTTCTTGCTTACACAAGTAAATAAGAGGTAAAACATTCAAGATTGTGCAGCAATCATATTTTTGCAACTTGTCACAACGTGTCCAGGTAATATTGTCAAAAATAAAAGAAAACTTTAAGTAAAGTGAAAATTTTCATTTACCGCCAAAAATAATTTTTGCCAAAGACCAACGCACAAAACGTACCTTATCAGTTCGTGAATTTTGTCAGAAAGTATAAAGCAAAACGCATTTTGCTGCTTCTGACCTTCCTCGATCTACCATCAAGCATCCAAAACGACACCCCAGTTTGCTCCCATCTATGATCGATCAACGCTAGTGTGCCAGTCCGTTTACGAAGATCTTATTGGAAAAAAAAACAAAAAATCTCGAACAAATCGGAGAAGAGAACCTGCATCCGATTGATCCAGCCGCGCAAGTGAGGGAAATTAATCTCGCAATACAAGTGCGCTACCAGAGCGGCCGTCAGATCGAAGTTCAAGCGTTCAAGCAACGGCTGCATATAATACGCGTCATCGAAACAACCATCTCTCGTACACTATCTCGAGTTATTGATTATTGACTGTTAATCATCAATTTTGGCGGGTTAATCGGCGAATGTTACCGATAGACGATCTGATCAGCAGCCCACTAGCCGATCAGTAACAGCAAATTACCCCATTTGCTTCAGACAGCCACGGCCAAGTAGCCTAGTGGTCGTTAACCGCAGCACAGTCACCAAGAGTATGTGGGATGAACGAAAGACCACGCTCCTATGCACCAAGCAGTTAACCGTAACACAACAAACTATCCCAAATTCTCCAGCCACTCTTATCTTTGCATAGCAAAGTTTGTAGGTACTTGCTCATAGTGATAGCAGGTATATTTTGTAATACCTAATTATATGTATCGCGGATTTGTCAGTGTATCGGTAGCCTAGGTAGTCCCTATTCCTTTAAGGGTAGTAGAACAGGGAGTGTCACACTAAAGAGGAACCAACTCCACCTTTCGGTTTCTCAACTTTGGATTTTTATTTTCTTCAACGTCGCTCTTCTTGAGTTTTAGTATTCTCTTATTTTTTCTCTTTTGCTAGATTAGTTGAAAGTTTTTCTATAGGCATGAAATTGATGTATGGTAGTTGGGAGACGTGTGTAAGAACCCAACCATTTCGACGAGCTAGTTCTGTGCTTAAAGCAAGCATGCCCACAGCACAACGCCCACTGAACCCCCTGTCAGGTGACCCTTTGACTTCTGCAAGATTTCCTGTGATCCTAGGAATTACAAGGAGAGCATAACATCGCTTTCATTTTTGCTTCACTTGACCAACTTCCGGTACAAGATAAGATTTTACAGAAAGAAAACTTTGTTTCAGTATATAGAATAAAGATGACAGTTTTTAAGTTGAAATGGGGTTGCCAAGTTTGCAGTTGGTGTGTGGTATAAGTGCTTTGAGAAGTTATAGCTGTTATTCTGAACAACTACTAAGGACGAAAATGAAAAAAAAAAAAAAAACATCCAACTGAACACTGAAAGCAAACGAAAAAAGGGGAAAAGGTACAGTAAACAAAAGTACTTGATCTTCACTATACTATTTTATTTAATAACAAAACACAAACTCTGAACTACGTTATTATTATTATTATTATTATGTGGCGCAAATTAGTCATCGAATTTCGTTTTAAAATTACTTTTTTACTAAATAAAAAAAAAAAGATTTTGGGTGATGGGGATCTTTATTTGGACCTTAGATATGTTGTCTGTTAAGTGGAAAAGATGATGTCCGTCAAGTGGCTGCCGCCAGTGTAGATACACATCGGTGCCCGTTTTATCGCATTTTCCATGACTTTACGCAAGATTTCCGGTGATAACTGTTCACATTCCTGTCGAATCGCCAAAATGGGATACTACGCGACCAGGAAAAGCAGTTGCACCGGCTTGGTTAAAACAAATGTTCACCAGATGGTCATTCCTAACTTAATAGCAAGCTCAGTTTTTCTCTAAACGATTGCACAATTCATTTTGGAAAAAAGATATTTTAAATTAATTTTTTTATAGTTTACTTGAAAACGCACAAACCAATCCTTCATTTTCCATTCGAATCACCGATAGCGGTACTTTTAAAAATATTTTATCTCGAAAGCCGCATAATGTTGATATTTTGAGGAGATATTAAAAACCAAGTAAAGTTCTTAGCCTTATAAAGGGTTTTCCAATAAGTGGTGTTATTGTGAATGACCCGCTATTTCGGTAGCTGCCACATTTGAAGCTTTTATTCTTTGACATTTGACAAGTAGAAACTACGCCATTACTAAAAATGGAGCGATACACGCTTCAAAAATGTATTGAGATTATTAAAATTCACAACAAAAATGGTGAAAATCTTGCAGCATTTTTTGGCCGTCGTGAAGCACCTTGTCGGACCGCAATACAGAAATTGGTGGAAAAATTCGAGCTGTTGGGACAAGTTAGCGATGTGAAGAATAAAACCCGTGCTCGTCGCTCAAGAACAACTGAGAATATTGCTGCTGTAGCCCAAAGTGTTGAAGAGAACCCAGGTTTGTCCATTCCTCGCCGTTCTTTGGAATTGGGCATTCCACAAACGTCATTACACCGTATTTTGCATAAAGAGTTGGATGGTATTTATCTAGACAACGTTTACTTTCAACAAGACGGCGCTACGTGCCACACAAGCAACGAAAAGGAAAAGTTTCCGGACCGTGTTATCTCTCGAAGAGGTGATCACAATTGGCCACAGAGATCTTGTTATTCAACACCTTGCGACTTCTTCCTTTGGGGCCACGTGAAAGATAAGGTCCACGCCAACAGCCCAGCGTCGATTCAGAACCTCAAAGATAAAATTCGTGAGGCTATCGAGGACATAGGGCAGCCACTTTGCGATTTGGTTATGGAAAATTTCATGAAAAGTATATGGTCCTGTACGCGTGCTCGTGGTGAATATTTGGCTGATGTTGTTTTTCATTATTCACGGCATCTTAATTATGAAATAAACATCCGATTATTTATCTCAAAAAATGGCATTTTTCTTTGAATACGAAAATAACACCTGTTATTGGAAAACCCTTACATAGTATCGCAACATTGCAATACATATTACAATTTTCTCAGTATAACTTTACAAGAACAGCTCTATAGATTTTGATCGAAATACATAAATTTAGGGTAATAAAAGATTTCCAATCTGTAGCGTAACCCTTCCCACAATAATGAAAATATTTCTTTATTTTTTTTTTTTTGGTTATTTTTGTTTGGTTTTTTCACTTCCCAAAATTCAAAATTAACTGACAAACTGCCTTATCATAGCGTATATGGCGCACTCCTACAGGAAACGCCACTGTACACAATTAAAACCCACCCCATCCATAGTGGAGAGTTATCGGCTGTGGAATCGTCTATGTCTATAAAAAGCCTTGTGAACACGCGCTCGATCTTTTTATTTGACAAAAGTTTAGCGAGAGTGTGAGCGTATCAGAGCCCGCGAATTAAATCGTGTGAGAATTTTTCCCGAAAGAAAAAAAAAAATTTATTTTAAAATTTATAAAGTTTGTGATATACAACCAAATTTGAAAAAGTTGAATCCCCTTGGATTTTCATTCTTTAACAATTTTCATCCTAATAATATCGAGGGTAAGTTTCAGTGGTCTCCCCAAAAATAAGGCAACGAGCTAATTAGTGTCGTTTTTAGTATTTGCACGTGCTTTCATTGCACTTGTGCAGGTCATTATTCCGACGTATGCCACCAGTCGCGAAGCGCACCGCTCTACACGCAACCCAGCACCCTACAATATCAGAGTTTGCCACGTTTTTAAGACACCGGGTGTGACGTCCAGTTCGCCGTAACCTCCCACTAACCTATGAGATCAACCACAGACCACGAGACCAATCGAACCAGATTGCAGAGGAAAGTTCGGAACCCGCATCTTCCGTTTACCGCCTGGATCCTTCATTCAATAGTTGAATAACCCATCTGTATGAAATTCGTGCGCAGGAGTAAACGAAAAGATCCTTCGTTTCCCTGCGTGCCGTCAAAGTACGTACTGGGACACCTAAACTACGTCCATAACGCAACCGTTGTGGGTGATTAATCACCACGTGTCGTGTCGAGCGAGTACGCTTTCTACCCACCCAGAACAGCATTGGTATTGACCACAAGGGTCTCGGCGGCGACATTGTGGAGACAGTAATGTCATTCACCCTAACCCTGCATCAGTGTGCCCATCAAGCGGTGTTACCAAAAGAGGACCCCACAGCCAATCTATCTTACGGGCCACACAATTCGGCTTCGGCTAGCATACGAGTGCACCCCTGCAGTGACCGCACTACGAATCACCAGCACTTCACAACGCACCGCCTGCCGCAGAAACCAGCGAACCACGAGGTCTCCCCGACATTCCGTCGATTCATGGGACTATTGTCAACGATTTTAGATAATTAGTTTTAGTTAGTTTAGATTTAGGTTAGTAGATTTGTCTTTAGTTTTAGTTAATTTCGGTATAAGAATGATTCATCCCAGGTAATGCCAAACCAAAAGATCATACAATTTTCCGTTTCTTTAATCAACTATATTCCACACAGCTTATCAACAACATACATACATTAAAAACTAATCAACATACATCCCCTAGACGACAACCAATTGTGCGCACATGCGGAGTCTGCTGCTAAGAACATCTTAAATTTCCATCCTTTCATCGCTATACCTCAACGAAAATTTAAAACGTCCGTAAGTCAATTTAAAATTGTACTATCTTTTGGCAAAAAGAGAAAAAAAATAAATACCGTTCCATTATTATCATTAATCCTATATATCATATTTATTGAACTTAATTCCTGAACTACATTACTATATCATATACTGAAATCAGAATTGAAATCTCTTACGATATAATTAATTCTACTATACCTATCCTATGCATATATAAACATATGGTCTACGAGTTGATATAATCTCATAAATAATAATTATTATTATATCAACTCGTAGACCATATGTTTATATATGCATAGGATAGGTATAGTAGAATTAATTAAGGATAACAAGCTTAGGCAGATGTCAACTGCAAATTTTATTGATTCCTCACTTCTTTTCATATTCATTGCGCTTCTATGCGATGAAGCATGTAAGTGAGAATGGATATACATTTTTCGTAATTTTACTTTTATTTAAATGAATAAATATTGTATCGCCTTGGAATTTAAGTAAGATCATTTATTTGAGTAACTATGCTGGGTTAGTAGCGATATTGTGCGATGAAGAGGTGTGAAAGGTGATTGAACATGATATAGGCGGACGTCACATTCACCTCACGGGGCTACTTATAAACATTTTCGGCGTAAAGTAGCCATGGAGCTGCTGAGCACTTTCTGCAGTAGGGCGGGTAGAGCCGAGGTTACGGTAGTACATAGGAGCATACTCTTACCACAACACCGTACGATCATTGACAGCTGATCATTCTCTTCTTCTCTCTTCACTCTCTTATCTTTTCCTATTAGCACTTTCCCTTCCGTTTCAAGATTATGTTTCTCGTAAGTTTGTTTACCTATTTTTTTGTTTTCTCTTTTCTTGCTCTCTACTTTCTAAATTATGAAACAGTAATCATAGGATTACAACACCACCCTTGGACATGCCCATATAGATGTATTTTTCACATACAGATCAACCCCGTAAGGATATCCTTACGTTGGTACGGTAGCGTTAGCTACCGTGGCACGATATTGTATTTTGTAGTAGGTTTAGTAGCAGGAAGAACCCCCCCCAATCCGGCGAGCTTTTGCCCGGCCTTCCGCAAGCGTGCCACCCACTGCTACACGCCACCATAACATCCTCAACCCCGACCGACGCTGCAAATCCCATACTTAAAGCCGCATTCAAAATATTTCTTTGAATTTAATACCCAAGTAATACGATATTTTTTTGTCAATGCCTCACTTTAAACGGAAGTACAATAACTCTTAGCCCAGATCGATTGCAGGTGCTTTACTATTTAACGTGCATCCTTTTCCGTTGTTTGTACGTTCCCTTTCAGAGCTGTGCCATAATCATTGGGACAATAGCTAGCATGCTCTCATTTGATTTATTGCAAGACACTTGATGTTCGCTTTGCCCTCCCATGCACTCAATTGCTAGTCGGTTCTGAAGAACTGAACGCTACAAAGAAACAAATCAAAACTAAAGATAAATTTGCATATTCCATGATGCAGCCAGTGAGTGCTACTTCCAGAGCGCAGTGCTGTGCTGTGAAATTCAATTTCAACACGTTCTCCAGATTTCATGATATGCAATCTCTTCATTGCATGATATTTTTTAATGATTACCAACCCGAAATATAAACAAGCTACCAACCCTATAGGGGTTAATTTGCACGTCCTTCTCGTTTCCATTTCATTCTCCCCAAGTGCTCCAAGCGTGTAGATGTTGTTATTCTCATTGGTCGGTCAGAGAGAGGGTGGTGTAAAATTAAATCCAGCATAATGTCGTAGATATGTGTGTGTGCCTTCCACCACAGGTATCATTCAAGTTTATAACATCAAAAGTGCACACTATCAGCATGCTTAATAAGACTCTTCTAATTTCGATTCGGGTTATTTGCCGCATTCTGCATCCGCTTCTGGAATAGAAAGTGGAATTTCCACAGCCATTAGCAAAAGTTTCCACAGTCATTTCCGAAATAAATTTCGACATATTAATCCAGCCAGCGAATATTCTTCTCTCTGGCTATTCCATAATTCACCCTTCCCTCGGCTGTATGATGGGCTGAATTGGAGTCGTCCTATCTCAGTTCATATGATTAGTTTGATGTGTTGGTCGCGACACTGAGTTGCAAGTTTTACTTCATTTGTTTCGAATGGAATACGATTTTTTTTATTGTTTTTGTTCATCTTAAAGAACACATCATGCATCTTGGGATCTGAACATTTTATGTATATAGCCAAACAAATTGGGAGAAGGAATATGTCGCGACTGAAAAGCAGACTAATATTGCGACTTGGGAGCCTTTTTAAAAGTGACTGACAGGCAAAATAATTCGAGATCTTAAATCAATATTTCGGGTGGTAGATTACCTTGGTTAAATCATAATGTTCAGTGGCGTGGCGTCCATATAACTCGATTCCTACCGAGTTACCTTTTGAAATCTCCACCAGGCAACACTATCTATCTACCAAAAACCGAATACACATGAAACACTACCAAATGAATTTGAATACTCACCAAATGGTACACACACAAATGCACTCATATAAAAATTGTGTCGGTATCCATTTGCATACAACATCGTCATCGTCATCGTCTCGTCGCAACAAAGCGAAGGTAACTCAAAATATGTCGGGTTATCAAAGTTCTCACTTTATAGTTCATTTTGAGAGAAAATTTGCTTGTTATCTCTTTTTTTTTTTCCTGAGTACTTTGTCTGAGTCTGACACCTCTTTGTTCAACACCCATTGTAGCAAATAACCCGCTTTTCTTCGAGTTATTCGCGGTTCACACAAAGTTTATTTTGACTGCCGAATACTGAGTGAACATTTGTTTGTATCTCTTTTTTTCTTCCCAGAGCTGAGTACTGGTACTGGCCATGGCCACTGGGTTGTGTTTTGGGTATGTCGCATGTGTTTGTTTGGTTATGAAATGAACAAAATAACGCGCTTTTCTTCGAGTTATTCGATTTTCTTTTACTTCTTCTTTTCGTTTTGTCTCTTGTGTGAATAATTGCAGGTACAGGGTCCGCTAAATAACTTTTTTTTTTTTTTTTAAAATGCTATAAAAAAAAAACTACTGAATATTTTCTCAAAGTTCTTTTTTCATTTGAAAGTAAAATCCTTCCGGTTAATAATGGACAATAATTTCATTCAAATGGCTGCCTCGGCTGGCCATGCAGTAGCCTACACGATCGGTCCAATTTGTAAGCCCAATTATGCCTCTGGACCAAATTCCGCACCAAACAGTGACTCGTTTTGGGTATATCGGCTTTTCAATGTATGCGTGCGGGTTTTCTGTGCCCCAAATGCGACAATTTTGCTTGTTACATACCCGGCAAGATGAAAATGAGCTTCATCTGAAAAAATGATTTTTTTGGCAAAATCGGCATCTTCTCTAGGTCGATCGCAGGCCCACTTAGCGAAGCGAAAACGCATTGGATGGTCATTTGGCTTCAACTCCTGAACCAATTGGACTTTGTATGGCGTCATACCAAGGTCTTTATACAAAATTCGTCTCAATAATGTCTCCGAAATGTTGAATTGTTGAGAACGACGGTGAATTGATGTTGATCGCGCTTCACGCACACTTTCTGCCCCAGCAGCAATTTTCTCGGGTGTACGCACTGTTTTTGGTTTTTCACGCTTTGGTTTATCGATGAGGATGCCAGTTTCTTTCACTTTTTTCACAAGATAACGAACATACGGAGCTGACGGTGCTTCTCTTCGTCCAAGTTCCGTACGCAATTTTCGCACACATTCTGCAAAATTACCATGATTTTCAAAGTAATGTCGCAATATTTTCCAGCGTTGTTCAAGCGTATACACAACCATATTCGTTCAGCGGAAGGATAAAACTAATTATCTGTCGAATCAGACACGAGCTAAGTGTTACCATTCGCGAAAAAAGCACTAGTTGAAAAAAAGTTAGATGGCGGACCCTTTAGTATGTTGAGGTAGGTAAGGGTGTGTTTTGGTTTAAAAATTCAGTTGGCAGATTGCAGTGCGTAACTTAAAGTGAATTTAGTGCTGTGAACTCAATTTGCATAAAATTAAATTAAAAGCAGTGGACGTTTTTGTTCGAAAAAAAACTTTTAGTTGAAGGTGATGGTTTTAGGCTTGTATTAATAGCTGCAGTGTAAGGAATTTAATGTCATGTAATCCAAATATACCTACTGAAAATGGCATTATTAAGTGTAGATTGCTGCTTAACAGATTACCTCCTCGAGGAAGAAAATGATTTCAGTAGGCTATCATTCCCTCAAAAACAAAAATGTTATAGAGATAGGTCGCTGTACGCCTTCTATGAAAATAGATTATAAATGGAAAGATGGTTTTTCTTCTCATTTAAATGAGTCATTATACCAAAAATATACGTGGCTGACTGGTAGTTGTAAACTTAACAAAATGTTTTGCTTGCCATGCCTTCTTTTTTCCAACTCGCCAAGTGTTTGGAGTCGTGCGGGTTTCAGTGACATTAACAATTTAGTCATTTCATCTAAAAAACATATTAAGACAGAAAAACATATTCGGAGTTGTTTATCTTTGCACGAGTTCGGCTTAAATCGTATCGAAACTTCCTTAGGCAATACTTATGTAGCTCACAGTAAAAAAGTGGACAGAAATCGTAAATTAATGGAGCGTTTCATCGACACCGTTATTCTTTAAGGGAAACAAGAGCAAGCATTTGGGGAGCACGATGAAAAACCCGGTTCCGATAATCGTGGTAATTATGTCGAAACTGTGTTATACTTATCTAAGTATGACACTTTAATAGACTCTCATTTAGAGCAGTGTTCAAGTGCACAAAATCAGGTCTCTCCAATGACATTCAAAACGATTTGATTCATTGCATTGCTGCAGTAATAAAATCAGAAATTAAAACGGAATTAAATGAAACTCGGTTCGTGTCTATTATGATAGACGAAACACCAGACGTGAGTCATAGGGAACAACTAAGTACCGTGCTTCGATATTTATCAGAAGATGGCATAGAGGAGAGGTTTCTTGGATTTTCTGATGTTAGTGCAAATCGTAATGCAGATGAGTTGTCTAATGATATATTTAAAATTCTTGAGATATACACCTGTAAGAACAAGTTAATTGGATAATCTTACGATGGTGCTGCAGTTATGTCCGGCGAAGGGGGCGGTGTTAAAAAAAAGTTCTCGATGTATGTCCAATGGCTAGTTTTATTCCTTGTTATGCACACATTCGCAACTTGGTGTTGTCCCGATCGCTAGAAAACATACCTGAATTAAAAGGATTTTTTGGCTATACGAACAGCATTGTTCGTTTTTTTAATAAATCTACAAAGCGTTCTAATCTTTTAAAACAGATAGCCAACCGACGCATGCCAGGAGTTTCGGAAACACGCTGGCATTATCATTCCAGAATAATTAACGTCATTTTTAATTGCAGAGTAGATATCATAGAAACTTTTAGCAGAATATTAAATGACCCCAAGGAATGGGATTTGCAAATTTAGTTGTATTTAATTTAAAATACCTATCTTATATTTTCTTCTTATTCTTCCCTATATTACTTTATTATGTATTACATCTATATGAATTTCCATTTTTTTTAATTTCACATTTATTTAAAAAATTATATGAACACTAAAATATTTCTGAATTACATATCTTTATTTTTTATTATAATCATTATGTAATCTGAATTTGCTTTAAGTTATGGCATCATGCGTCTGTCAATAAGGGCTTCTATCGAAGCCACTTTTAGTATGCCTTAAGCTCATTGTAAATTTTAAATATTAATGACTTGAAGTATAAAAAAGGTGGCTTGAATTGATTTTGCTTAGGTGATGTGAAAGAAAATGAACAATGTATGATTTTGTGCACAGTTGTAGAGTTTTTTACATTTGAATGTGATTAATTTTGCTTCAACTTCCCATTTAAAATTGTTCACGCCACGCCACTGGTAGTGTTACAAACAATATAGGTATCCGATTGTAGCTACAAGAACAAGTAGTCGATTTGGAGTTTACCAAAACCGTTAGTACTAGGGGAATTTATAAAACAAAACTTTGTATAGGTTATGATATGTACTATATGGTATGGCATTCGTATGACTAAATAAGCGAAGTTTCTATAAGTTATGTAAGACCCTTTTTAGGTAAACATATAAACTGCAACAGAGGAACTGTACTTTCAGCCAATTTAATGAAGTTATGTGACTTAATACGCGTTTGAGGTGAGGTGCTTCACAATATGATAACATCAAGTATGTTTCTTAACGTAGCTCTTTGGCAATACTAAATTAAGAAACGTAGGTGGTTGAGAGAGAGAGGCTAGAAGAAAGACGTTCATGTAAGACGATACGTGATATAAAAGAAGTAATTAAACACGACTCGACTTAAATGCTAATGCTTTTAGCCATAACAGGTAACCGTTCTGGTTAGAGAGTTATAAGCGCCTAGCTCTTACACCTTACATGATTTTTGAGTACGAGGACAAGCGTATTAGGAGTTTCTGTTTTTGCATCTGTTAGGCCATGACAGTTTTTTTTACTAGAATAGATTAATGATGCTGGCTTAGGTTGTCAATGATTGGTTCGTGTATCAATTCAGAAATTTGTTTTTGAATTTGCGTCAGCAGCTATAAACTGAATATCCCGATGGACGTGTGAGGGTGTGCAAATGAAGTAGGATTTTCTGAATGTTTAAGCTCCAAGTGGTTGGAATTATTTTAAGGCGCATATCCAATATGGTTGAAAAACGAAGTCGGAAATATTTGTTAAAAATAAGTTTTTCGTTGCTGTAATTAAATTTAAAATTTTCAGTACGGTATTGAGTTTTAAAAAATATATGAACACAGATCTGGATTTGGGTAGTCATTTTTGATAAATAATTAGTAGGGGATCTTATTAAGAATACATTACCTATATTACCTTCAATACGTATTTTGGTCAAAACTGTTAGAGCGGTTTAAGCAAAATTGTGCAGACAATACAGTTACAAATATTGCAATATTAGTGTGAAAAATCGAAATAGTAGAGGAGAAGAAAATATAACTTTTTTTGCTAGCTTTAAAATTAATATTTATTCACTTCTTTCTTTAAACTTACATACTAGACAAAAACGATTAGATCTAATTTACAACTAACATTTATTTTATTCTAGCTTACTGGCTCCAAGCGAGCGCTCTAAACTTATCAATATCCTTAAAATTATTGCCTTTCGGCCTTAAATCTATCTATATCTATTATTTGTTTTGTTTTTTAATTTTCAAGAAACTTAAGATAACTTGATTCTGTATTATTGTTTTGTTTATAACTACTTAAAACTACCTGAGCTACTTAACCTAAAATTACCTATAATCAGGGTGGTGAGCAATCTCATCGATTGGTAACCATCCTGATCGCGTCCATGGGCCATCGAGACCCGAGGGAGGCTGTAAGCGTCAGGAGCTCCTGAGTATTGGCGGCGTACCCGTCGTGGATGAGCCGCTTATCCATAGCGCCGCGGTGGCTGTGGTACAATACCTGCACACCATCTTTTTTTGGACTAACCCTTTCATGTCAACATGGAGAAATGCCTCAGGCGGCATAGAGCCATACCGAAGCGTGCTCTCGTCGTACATTAAATTGGGGTAGTAAGCCCCTGAGAACAGGTTATTATCACTGGCCGTCGCCCTTGCAACGTGCCTCCGAATCACCTTATTAAGGAAATTGTCAATCCTATTCAGTCGAGCCTCATTGTATAGGGTCCTGTTGGGATAGTATTTTATGTACTGCGATTCAGGAGTTCTAAACAACCCTAGACAGGTCTTGAGACATTGTCTCTCAAACACCCGAATCTTTTCCATATAGGAAAAAGCCACTGCGCTGATCTTAGTGCCTTTTAATTTCCTCACGTTCTTTAGAACGTTGATAGCAGCGTTTCGTGACTTAATTTTGACCATTATTGTTGCGGAACTCTGATTTCTGGTGGAAATTCTGTGCGCATACTGAATGTGTACTGAATGTCACTATTAACATTTCCATTTTCAAGCAATTCAGCATAGAGGGACTTAGCTTTTTCTACCAAATTTGAGTTGGTCTCTGCCGGGAGATGGCCAATTAAATTGGAATCCGTACTTTTTGGCATTAGTTTGTCTACTGTACCTCAAGAATTTTGTTTCGTTTTTCCAGTCGTACAACCTTTTCAACTAAAGGGTTTTTCAACAGGGACGCTACAAAAGTAGAGCGGCAGGGACAGCAAACGCCGCCGAATTTCTTGCCGCTCTTTTGACATTTCTCTTCAGTAAGGTTTGCCATTTCATTTATGGAAAGATAAACGAGCCAACAACGAGTCGAAATTATTAAAATTTACTACCGAAATTCGGAGTCAGTGGCCTCAACGTTAAGAGAGCTACGTCCAATTTATGGTCGTCATAATCGTCGTAGCAGATCAACAATTGAGCGTCTAGTGGAAAAATTTGAATCCACAGGCACAGCACAAAATGTTCCCGTGCCAGTGAGATAAACAAGTGCCCGTAGTGTCGAGATAACCGAATATTTTTGGCCCTAATTGGATGATATGGACTTGGAGGACACGTGGTTGCAGCAGGACGGCGCAACAAGCCACACAGCGAATGTCACAATCAATTTATTGGAAACCAAGTTTGGAGAACATGTTATCTCACGAAATGGTCTAGTCGCTTGGCCGCCTTGGTCGTGCGATTTGGCGCCGTCATGTCTATGGTCTATGCCAAGAAGCCTGCGACTATCGATGAACTTCGTACGAGTATCGAACGTGAAATTGCAGCAGCATCGGCCGATTTATGCTTGAAAACCGTCGAAAATTGGGTTCAGCGTCTGGACTTCTGCAAGCGTGCCCGTGGTGGCCTTGCAAAAGAAATCGAGTTGCATACATAATGGCATCGAACGTACTTTCACAGGAATAAAAAATTTTATTGATATCCAAAACCGTTTTTGTTTTATTTAAAAAAACTTTTCTAGCACTCTCATTGAAAATCCCTTTATTTCGCCGTGTTTCGCTTTCCAACCTGACAGTTCAGAACATATATAATGGTCAGCTTTAGACGCTAGATCATTTCTAAGCTCTCTATTCTTTTCTTACAAAATCTCTTTTAACTGATCCATACTTATACCCATTTTAATATCCTTTGGCATAACGCTGGCAGATTCTTGTGGCCGACGTTTCTCACTAATACGTTGTTGCGGGGAAGTCTCTTGGAGTGTTCTTTAGTAGTTGAATGTCTTAGCTTCTAGAACTTACTCAGGTTTTACTTTAGAGTGGCGGAGTGTATACTTGTAGTGCACTTGGGCCAACTTTCCTTATTTTAGCTGTGATTTTCTGTATAGTTTTAATGTTTTCTTCAGGAGCTTTTCAATACACAAGAACACCTTCACAGATGACAGATGTCAAATTTTGATATCCATTAAAGGATCCGAAAACGTCATTTCTTTACCTTACTCTTATATTGAACTAGACGGCACAAATACATAGATGCATACGTTTGATTATTATTAAACTTAAATTCATACAAGCAATATAATACATATATCTAAAAATAAAGTAGTAAATATATAACTAATTACAAAATTTAACCTAATTTCCAAGAACAACTTAAATTGTCAAATACTTTATTCATAATTGTCCCTAAATAAATAAAACATTTTTTATAGTATTTTTTCCTAAATTAGATCTTATAAATTGCCCAGTTTGTTAATCGTTTTGATTCATTACATTTTCATACAATGAAACATGAAATACTTTTGAAAACTTAACTGCAATTCTATAAATTATCATTCATGAAATATCATATTTGCTCTAATAAAACTGTTTAATAAGTTATGTAAAATGAAGGTCTAAAACTAATTTGAATGAGGGCTGGAAAATGTTGTCCGACACCTTTTGTTAGGTAGAACTCGATATTGGATAGGGGTGAACTATTTCGACTAAGGGTATTTTATCTGCCAAAGGTGGCTCACATCAAGTGATATGGGAAGGCAAAGTGTTCCCGGTTTGGCCTAACATCTGTTGTACCACATATTGAGATAATATTGGCTGATTGCATGAATGGTCCCCGTCCGGTTTAGGAATCTTAGTTAAAAAAAAATCTTGCCATGTATAGTTTGCGGTCGATGTTAGCCCGTGCCTTGCCGCAAGCATGCCAAGAGGAATGTTTGTTAACATATAAGAGAAATTATCAGAAAACATTACAACTATCTAGAAACGCAACACAACCCACCAAGGAGCTGATACCGAGCATCCGCAACCATTTAAACCCCTACTTGCATAATTTACACAAGATGAATCCACTTTCACTCGACTATAGTAAGTAAAAATACGACATCACTTGGTAGTTATGGAAAAAGTACTAGTGAAATCGGAGCTCCACTTTAACGAGTCACTTGTTTTCTAACGATCACTAAAATGAATCAGTTGTTACTGTGATTTCCAGACCAGTTCGTTCGTTTCAAACACCATTAAGGTTCTTGAGAGCGCTTGGAAGAAATCATCGACACAAAAACGGAAAAAAAAACTATGCACCCCTTATACTCATTCTATAAAAGCAAAGTTTTATGCTTTGTTAGTCAAAGATTATGTTATACTGGTCCTATCTTGGACAGCTAGGTACAACTTACTCCGGATTCACATAAAATGTGTATTCGTTCGACGCCCAGGTGATAGGAATTGTATTTTGTAACGAATAAAGAGTATAGATACGCTCCGGTCGTTCTATTATTCCCCTAATGCACATCCTCTTACCGATTCGAATAATAGTTTGCGAGCCACTCCTGGCAAGCTTGTACCTTTCCAAGTTCAAACAACAGGCGACCACTCTACATACCTTGACTACAATTTGAGATAATGTCATCAGTGGCTCCCCCATGAGCTGTAATAGTATCAAACAGAACATTGTATAAAATGCCATTCCCTTTCCTTTTATAGGCACGTAATCTAATATACGCGATTATTATGAACAAACCCGAAATCACGAAGTTTATTAAATTATCACTATCCGTCTCTTCGTAAAAAAGGAAAACCCTCCGTGTCCAACACAAGTCTTAGCCTCAGCCACGGTGTAATCAAATAATTGATCTAATTTCCAGAGACACTCCGGGTGGCCCTCACCAATAAAAAAAGACAACCAACAAGTCTCTACGAAACATCGTAAGCTTTTGATAAAATCGTCAAAAGTTAAATAAAAAACGATATCTACACGTAGTAGATGTTCAAGCACATCCATATCCTCTAATGAGGATATCCTTTAAGTAAACCGTTTCATGTTTCTTTTTACCGAAATGGTTTATGGTTCGTTTGGGGTTCCATCTTCTCCTGCTCAAATTTGTAATTAATTATCTTAGTCACGTCTCGTAATTTTACCACCGGATTCGAGGACTATGAGTTATTGTATGTTTGTAGTGTACACTCGTACCATGTTGGTGTATATGATGTTTGCTAAAGAAAAAGCGAAAAAGGAAAAGCATTCTTGTTCGAGCAGGACATGTGTTCCCTTGAAGGATATAGTAATACGAGTAGCACGCAGCCAACCGTCCTCTGAAAGAACTGTAATAAAAGTTGTGGCTTTTAAAATGTTATGAATTAAGATGGCGTGAATAATAGTAGTCTTTTTTTCTTAGTTGTTGCTCAGCTGTAGCTTCTGGTATGGCTAACGAATGAATGACGGGTAGGTCAACAAGTTTGGCACATGGCTTTATGGCATGGGATTATTTATTTTGTATGTTTATATTCCAAAGTTAAGAACCTATCTTGAGTGTAATGGTCCAGCGAGCTTGTTTTCTATCTATCTTTTTCAGTTGCTGTGTTGCAAAATTATCCATTTTTAAACAAATAAAAAAACGCGATTGCACCCGGCGATCAAAAGTCGAGAATGTCGGATGGGAATGATGGAAAAACCAGATGGTGAAGGGCGAACAAAAGGGAAAACCGTGTGCAACAAAGCAAACTCTCGGCCACTCAGCTGGGGTGGGTCCAAAAATAAAATGCAGAAACAATGCAATAGGATGGTCGCCAAACAATTTTTGAAAGGAATTGTTAAACCTTTTGAAGAAAATGCCAACGATGATTGCTGTAGGGTAAAAGATAATCGAAGACAAGGTATATATTTTGTCTCACGCAAGCTCGATGAGAGCACCTATTTATTGAGGATATTAATTTAAGAATTGATTGCGATGTGACCAGACAGTCGTTATAAAGAAAAAAGTGTCGAGTGCGACGGATTGAATTTTCGTTTCGATGACGATTTACTAGCCCTTGGGAATTGGCTTGTTATCGGGTTGTCTTTTACGTTACGGAAGCCAATGGAGTTACTTCTTTTTTAACAAACACCTAACTAAAATGATCACTTTATTCCGCTTTACTTATCTTTCTTTTCTGTGCCCCTCTAAATTCTTCTCCTCTACACTAGATACGGGCCTGGCGTTTCATATTTTCTTCACCAGTCCTGCCACTACTCCTGATCTCTTTCCTTTTTCTTTCTACTGAACTATTGTGTCCTTTCAATTCGCACTTTTACTTCTCAAAAATTTCTATAAAATTACTCAAGAACGCAAAAAAAACTTTTCGATCCTAAAAACTTAAAACTGGCAATTCGGACACTTCCTCCTCTCTAATCACTGGCCAACCAGAAGTGATTATTTTTTCCACATTTTCCTTTGTTCCTTCTCGAACCTCACACGCTCATGCATTCGACCATTTAGCCGCAACGGGGATCATTAACAGTGTTTTTGAGCGTTTATCTTAGCTTTTTCGCCATTGCAAATGACCGTTAATGATCATGATCACCAATGCATACTCCCATTCACTCCACATTTTTCCGAATTCACCTACGCGTAGATTTTGGGTGACGAGACTCGCAAATAACGTGCCAATTCCTTACAACATAATCAGTGGATCTGGATATGGTGGGCTCTCGGCCTTTCGAGTTGGGTTTGTTTTCAGTTGTGTTTGTGTTTGTTTGTATTCTTAGTTTTTAAAGAAGATCGCATTCTTAGCGAGCGGAGATTTCGGTATCTGGACAATGCTCTCGTATTCATATCATCGTTCGAGTATCTGTTGAAGGGATCATCCTCCCCCACTCTTCATCAGTGCGTTTGCGTGTTGGTCGGTTTGAGTATTGGTTCTCGGGGAAAGCCCTCCCCCCACACATCGTTGCGAGGTTCCCGATAGTACATCTGGGCTCGACCTGCGTTTGGCGTTTTCTACGGACGCATGGCCAGCGAAAGTGCTGAATTGCAACTAATTCAGCTACACTCCCTTGGCCCCTGGTCCCTCGAAAGTGACGGGAATGACCGAATGGGTACATAAAAAGAGTGATATGGACTCGAGAGGAGGGATGGAAATGGGATTGGGTCTTTGTAGCGTTTTATAAAGCAAAAACTTACCCCAAGTTTGTTAAAGTCGCTCTCAAATTGTGTACAATCGAAATTGTGTTGCGATCATAGTCGGGCAAATTAGACTCAACGACTTATTGGGCTTCTTTTAACGATATCAGCTGAAGAATATTTTTCCATGCCTTTGGGTCATGTATCAGGACTACGAAAGTAATTTTTAATTTTCAAGGCCTCTCCTGCTAGTCCATTTAAAGGGTATTAACTGGGTCGGGAGTCGAGGCGCCTTAAGTAGATACTACATGCCCGTAGAGGAGTGTGAAGCAACCTGTGTCTACCTAGAGATGACGGGTATTCTACATGCATCCAAGGAATAAACTGTTTGCCATAAAAAGAATTACGAATCCTGCTCTTTCTTAAACTACATCTCCGATACCAGTCACACCAGAAATACAATCATGGATAATCGTTTTTCCTTCTCTCGGTCTTCTTGGTGGCAAAGGCCGCTCCCATCCTTTACTGCATAAATCCCTTCTTAGCCCAAAGGTACAACTTCAACCGTTTTAGCATCTTTGTTGGACTTAAATTTGGATGTTGTTGCCATTCTTATTTAGGTTTCGAATTGACTTCTTGGCTATTATCCATAATGCAGAATAAATGGTTTCTTCTACCCGAGAGTGAGAGATTTGGCCCATCGTCTGGTCTTTCTGCCTCAATCTGTTGTCTTAACTTTTTGGTAAAGCCCCTCTTATTTCTAAAACAGTGGACTTTATTTGTTCAAGCCGTATTCCCTTCCACCCGTGCATGTGCAGTGCCGGTATAGAAAAGTTGTTTTCCTGCATTGGCCAGCAATTTCTTTGCGTAGAAAGCTGAGTTAAATTTAGGACGATATTTCTAAGACGAACTTTTACAATGCTACAATGAAAGCTAGTAAACGGCACCCGAAAAATTATCGATATGGTAAGGATTTCAATAGTATCACCTATCTACAAATAGAAGAATTCCTTGTCGAATTATAGGTAAACGAAAGGTCGAAGATCTTGCGAATTGGGTAATCAGCCAATGAGCCTTCTTGAAAGGAGCTCCGTGGAGAGTTAAGCCTCAATGACTATTCTACACCACTGTCACCCATCTTAATGGCAGGAAGTGGAATGTATTGAAATTATTCGTAATCTTAAAATGATGCAGTTCGTCTAGGCATTCAGAGCGAACACCTAACTGAATTTCTTAATTCTAAACAGGACACTGCGGACGACAGACTTATAGCTTTGAGTAGTTTGACAATAAGTTCAAGTCTAATGGTAGAATTAGTTAATTTGGTGATCGAATCCCTAAAAGCGGCCAAATCGACGGAACTGAATGATATTTCGAGGAATGGTGTGGGTAAAGAGGGAATCCCCTTACTACCAAAGTTAATAGATACTGCATTAATTTGGTACCGCATCCATTATATTGATAATGTTCTTATCCATGTTCTTTCAAATACTTGTAAGCAAACGGATTCCTATGCGCTTTGGAACGTACCAAGCCTCACTTCCTTCTACTAATTCCTGTCCTTTACAAGTTTAAGTCTTTAACAACCGATATTACTTGCAGGAAATTATTTCGCCCCATCACTCTGAATTCACTCAAATAAGAAATCTTAACGAAGCAGCATTTCATAAACACTTGAAAATACAAAGTGAATATTGTATCTGTCAAAAACCAAATTCCATAGCTCATCGATGAAGAAGTATTTTTGACTTCAGTCATCCAACAGAATAATTGCATAGTAGCAACTCCAACTCCTCTGATATTTGAAAACAAAAGTTCTTAGTTTGGAAATTGTTTCCAATACCGGCATACCATATCAAGGAAAGAATAAGCCGAACAACAATTTCAACCAGAACACAAAACAATTACCAGAAAGGTCGGTAGAGTAAGGCACATCACACTCACTTAAGCCACAGCATCTAATGAATTTAATTTCCTTATCGCAAAATGTTTGGCAAACTACCTACACTATATCCTTCAAAATATTATTTTGTTGCAACCATAACCAAACGAAATAACATGAAACGATACGAACCTAGTGCACAATCAACTGGAGAATAAGAGAACTTTTTCAACTCGGTATTATTGTTGGTAGTACCTACCCCTATAAATGATCAGAGACTGAGACTATCCACTATCATCGCCCCAGTAACTTCTCAGAATGACAAATTCCGAAAAGTTTCCACCACCTCGCCGAGCTGTTCTGTATAATAGCACCTTTTCACTCTCCACCATTAAACAGCACATAATCGCATTTATGAATATTTTGAATTCTTTTAGCAGTTATGATGCCATCGCAGTGCACCTTAATAGCATAGCCGCGGTGTATTTTGAAGGACGAAACCAACATCTTATCGACAGGGTGTAGCATGTCCTAGAAAACCCGAGGCCACAAAACTTTCCATAGAATATTTATATATATTTGTGTGTATGCATGGAATGGATAGACATTTTCAATTGGTATACTTAGAAACCCACTTCCGCCTACAACTACTACCACTACGTCCGTGTTCGTGCGGAAAGTTTCTCCATTAAAATTTTCCAAAACGTTAACATTTAACTTTTGCGTCGAGAAAGCTGAAATTTAACAACTATTGTAATGCGCGTGCTAAGCTTAAAAGAGAAAATGGGGAATAGCAAAAAATAAAAATAAAAATATATTTCACCCATAAGAGGGTTTTTCCGACGATCGGATAATTGTCTGCACTTATTTTTAGCACGTCGATACTGTGAGACCACAAAAATTAATTCTGTATCACCGGGTTGATATAAAAATAAATCACGTCCTGAATGAGACAGGGCAGCCTTGTATAGGGGCTATTAACAACGTGCTGACCGACAATCAATATGCTACCTATTAACGGCAGATTAATGAGAACATAATCCACTTAACCACTCGCCCACTCACTTATTGTGACCATTGCATTAAATATTTTTTCTTTTGCTTTTAAATGAATTTTATGGTTCTGTCTAAAGCTTGTGTGGACACAGTTCTGCCTCCCCTCGAAGCTTTTAATCGCATCCGATAGGTTACTTTAAAAACAGTTATTTCAAAGTTTTTTTTTCTTGTAACTGTTTTGGAATAAAATAAAAGCAAATTTAACACTTACGAATAAAGGGCAACTTTCAACGGTCCAACTCACAACTTTCTGTGGACCAAGGTACAATAACATCTTGTACCTTTGACCGTTTGAGGTTGGCACATAAAAGTTGTTTAAGGAATGTTAAGCGTCATGACGTTTAGTTTTCATTATTTTTTTTTTAAATTTTAAATTTTCTTTTAGCGTGATATTAGACTATTTTTTTTTTTTTTATTTTTAATAATTGTCAAGCTATCTTGTTTCAAGTGTGATAAGCTTAAGTTTTAGCTATTTTTGATTTGGTTCGCGAAATATAGGAAGGAACTCCGCGTAATTTACAAATAGTTTCTTTTTGTTGGTAAAAAGTTCATTATAATTTTAAATGTTAAATATGGGATGCTCAAGCAGAGTTTAGTTAATTTTGTTTTTTGTTGAGGAAAATCGAGTCTTTCGAAATATCTTTTGCTGTGCTCGTCCAAATGACTTATTAAATGCGGCGCAGGGACACAAGTCCCAGTTTTAACTTTTGGGACTTATAACCCACTTAAGTGAGACATAAGTCCCAAATTCGATTTGGGATTTATGTCCATTCCTTTTATATAAGCATATCCAAACTGTTCTATGATTGTTCCGGTTTTTAACAAGGAAATAAAATAATTAAAAATACACTTAAAATAGAAACCCGCTTTTCGTCATCTAAGCGTTTTAATACCAAAACAACGGAATCCTAAACTCGTCAGGCTGGCCGAAGCATAGGTACAAAAAGCTGTGTCCTAAAACGGGTGCTCACAACAAAATGGAATTTTTTATACCTTATGTCTCTAATGATCATTTACTTTTTCCACGGTGTGCTGGGTAAATTTCTTCATCATCCCATCATGGAAACTGGAAAATCGGTCGAACATACACCATATAATTACAACACCATTTCACCGGGAACCTACAAAGCCCCCGCTCTACTCTCCACTCAAAGAGTAATTAGTTTCTCAAGTTTCTAGCAGTTTCACACCTTTCACCTTTGTTTGGTCGTAATTTTCGTGTTATCCTCACCTTTTAAAGAGTGTAAAGTTTCACATAGTAAGAGACTGCTGCCACACTAAAGTTTACTTCCACAACAGTAGATATGTACCTGCTCCTGTGTTCATATAGCGCACACAGAAACGGAAGCGAACTTCGTTATCATTTATTGCCAAAAGTATAAATCTCCCAGCCCGGTTTTTGTACCAAAATGCAAAGGCAGACAGCAGAGCTATATGCAACCGCGGCAATGTGTACAAAAGCATAAGGAGCTTCCCAAGAAATTCGTCAGAGTTTCGTTCGCTCATTTGTTCGCAGTTCCTGGTTTCCCACCTGAAAATAGAGCAATTGTCGCCGCCAGCTGGAAACTACTCTGAAAGTTAACTAAGTTAATTAGAGCGGAATCTGCACTGTGCGTAAAGTTGATGAGTTTGCCACTGGTGCAGACAACGTGATAGATAAATAGGAGGATGTACCAGGGGCAGGGTAGTACGTGATGTGTCATATTTACAGTGCGCGCTATTACATTGAGCAAATATTCTTAAATAACAGAATACAAACAGTTGTGATGTGCTGCCAGGCAAATTGAGCGACAACGATTGCATATTTACTTTATAAGACACTATAGACGAGCGGGAAATATTTGCGTTTATAATTCGCCACAGCCAGGTGAAGAAGTGGTTACACTAGACAACTCAAAGGCGGTTGGCAATCTATACAGGTTCTTGGCGGTTTATTTTATGCTTCAGTTACAATAAGGTAATGGATCGATATGATGAGTTGTTGGGCGAATTTTATTTGCTCCTTCCAAACTACTGCGAGAGAAAATGTACTGTCAACTACATTAACAAATTTATGTTTCTAAAATCGTCGGATATGTTGCCAAATGGTCTTTATGATGTCGATACATAAGACATACACAAACGTGTGCTTACGCGCCATAGGCCTTTTATAAAATTCTTGTGCTTAAAGAAGGAATTTCAGTCCATGACTTGAGATTACGATGATTACTACGGTGATTGCTATAGAGAGCATAATCCGGTATCCGGTTGTATATGGCATTTGTTATAATATGTAAGGATATAGGACGGTTTTTTTTCGTTCAGAGCTGAGAACTGAACTGAGCTCGAGGATTCTGATGTTTTTTTTTTTGTTCCTGATTTTTTTCTGTCGAATGTATACGGATAATGTAATCAGCTTTTTTTCCCTATAAGAGAAACTGGTAAAGACAACATTTTGCCAAAAGCTAAAGCTTGGATCGCAGTACAACGCAAAGGTGTGCATTTTTGAACTACCAGATCAGTACATTTTAGCCCCCACAAGTTTGATGAGGAAGCTCAAACTATTTAGTGACTTCAAAGCCACCTATAATAAAGTTTGAAGGCACGAATCTTTCAAAGTCATGGTAAATTTCAGATAAATCGCTGGGCTGTCAAAATTAGAAATAATACCACCCAAAGTGCAAAACGATATCCAGCGAAGGTTCACTCGTGCCAATCGTTGTCATAATCTCATGAAGATATAAGGTATACTTTATGCAAAAGCTTCATAATCCCAGTGTATAGACGCATGACCCTAATTTTGTAGCGGACTACCTTTGGAAAATAAATTAAAAATTGTATGTAAACGAGGACCATGTTTCGAAAAAAAGGAAAGAAAAGAGTTTAATAGTATATGAAAATAAAATTAATACCACCTTGGTACAAATAATTGAACACAAAAAGTCCGAAGGTAACTTTGCAGTCAGAGCCAAAGAAAGCAAACAAAATTACGATCACTCTGCCGATTAGTTAATCCCAGCCATCGTACAAACAAATCGATCACCAGCATTTCTGTCCAGAGAGCAGCAGCCACACTGAAAAGAGATGACATCGATTGGAAATAAAGCTTCAGCAACACCGTTTCACTTATAAGTGTCAATCATCCATTCCTTGTCGAAGGCGCTTGTTAGTCAGTTTCCGCCACAGAGTTACCTTGAATAGTTGTTGTTAGTAGTTGTAACGAAATATGGACCCTCCTCGTGAAATTGCGATGATCAGCACTCCCACTCCTCTAAAGGAATACAGGAATTCGTATAGAAGTAGTAGGTAGTAAGGAGGGTCCTGGTAGTGAAGGGCGAGTAGGAATGCTTGCACAGTGCGACTTTCGACGGAGGCGTGGGATCTTTGCGCTTCCTACCGGACGATCTTTAACCATGCCTTTAATACTTTAACTAGGAAAATAGGAGCTCAAAAACGATATCCACTAAAACATAATAAACAAACAAAAATCTGAATTTATGACCGCAAATATCTTATGATATTATGTAAAAGAATTTAGAATGAAACCTTTGCACGGAACGAAACCTGAAAAAAAAGACACGATCCACGATCTACCATCTTCTTAGAAGTAGGTAGAACCTAAGCTTACGCGGCGCTAGATCCTAGGTCAGCTCCTAATATGAACTTAAAAAACCTCTAGAGCTCACTCAAGTAGTAGTCATCATCGAAATACATCCCCTTTCACCTTTACACTCCCCTATACCTATAACACAACAAAAAATATTCACTCGAAATGCATCATTTAAATCCAACACACAATGTCAAGGAAATAGCTTAAAATTTTCATTTCAAATTACAAAGTTCTTATTTATTTCGAATGTAGATATAGATTTTACAATCATAAGCTTTAGCAAAAGAAATTGCGGCAGGAGTTCAAGAGCTTGATTACACATACTGTTCAGTCAAACATATATTTTATAACTAAATAAGGTCTCTACCATGCTTCCTTTTTTTGTGGTTATTATAGGGCTATCTAGATTTGTAATGCAATTTATCTAATTCTAGCAGGTATGATTTAGATTAAGTTCATTAGTTTTGATCCTAAGTACTCTCTGATTATTTTCCATCAACTGTCATATGCCAGCAACAAAAAAAAATTATCCGAAAAAAGGGACTGCAGTGCCTACTTTTAGACTCACTCACTTGGCCAAGACAAGAATCAAATTTAAATTTCCATGTGGATTCGCTTTACGTTACGATTACGTTAAACCAAAATTCAAAACACTGACTCTACACCTATGCAAATTAATATGCGTGTATAAACATTCAAATAAATAGATCGCTCAGTAGAAAATGGTTTGGGTGTTGTTGCCGGTCCAAGTCCGAGTTAAATAATGCATGGCACTTTAGTCACTCAAAATAGTGATTGTTAGTAGTGGCTGGTGTGGTAAAAAAAAGGTTGGATTATGCTGAGGTGGACAGAGTGGTTTGATCTTATCCGATGGAAAATCGTGGAAGGATCTGTGGTTTGTAGTCTTAGGGACACTTTTGTTGGCGCTTTCGTTTTCCTCGTCCTGTGGATTTGGGTTTTTCGTTTGCTGAGCAAAGCGTAAATATGTTTGGGTGAGTCGACAGCGTTCGGTTCGTAATGCTAACAATTTAACAAATTACTAGTGCTGGACGGTGAAAGGGCGTTTCTTTTCCTTTAGTTTGGAGATTAACCCAAAAGCAACCCTTCGAAGCACCTGCGAAAATCTCGTTCACTTATTTTGATTAATAAGTCAACTTGATGTATTATTGTACCTTGCCGATCGATTTCGATTGGTACTTAATAATATATTTAGGTATTGTCGGTGGCACCGATGATTGAAAGGCCAATGCTTTGGCACAAACGAAGAGCAAAACTTAGGCGCGTAATATCCGAGCTTTTCGAATTACTCATTACCACAAAAACATTCAAACTGTGCAGACATTAAAAAAAAAAAAAAAAAACCTCCAGACGTTAGCTGGCAGCGACTGGCTTCGTAATTCGTCACAAGTCATTTTCGATTTCTGTTTTGGCGCGTGACGTTGGATGACGTAAGTGGATATTTGCGAATGGGTAGTAGGATAATGTTTATATACAATGCTGCTAAGAACAAATTGCACACACATTTCAACTGTCACATCTGATTGACAGGCAAAGCCCCAATCGAATTAGAATATCCCGCAAGAAAAAGGGATCCGTAGTTTTGCTAAATCTTCCCCAGGCGCATACAAAGTTTTATCTACTAATGCACCAGCTATAAAGGATTCCAATTATAACAATCCAAGTGGATGACAAATGTGTTCCCCATAAGAATATTTAAAAAGCGCAATAAATCCACATTTGACAAATGAGAATACAGGAACATTTGTCATTGCCCCAAAAGCATCGCCAGGTCGAGACCATCAGCCAACCGATTCGAACAAACGCTCATGTAAATCCGCTCATCCTATTTTATAAATGTCCACTCTACCGCACTGAATTATTACCGCTTTCAAAATTTGACTTAAGTTGCGGAAACGTAATAATTCTTCTGCCACTCGCTATTCAGATCCTTCTCGACGGGAAAGCAAAAAAACAACTGAAAAGCAAAATTATAAATCTTCCCAAATTGAAAAGGACGACCCTGCGCTGCACCCGCTTCAACGGTGAAGTGGTCCCGACTCGACTCCACTAAAGCCATCCCTCGAGGGTGGACAAACACCTCATGCATCTTTCGTTACGAAAGCATATCATTGGAAACTGCATAAAATGCAAAGTCCTTTGCTTCTCTTATGCTTCTCCTTGTTTTTTGTTATAGAAGGAAGTCCAAGAGGAAGCAGCAAATAGAGACATACACTCATATACTCGTATGACACATGTTTGAATGCATGTTACCACTTATCCTCAACGTTAAGGATTTAGAAGCTCCGGCTTTGGCTGCGCTATCTGTTTTCATTAAAATGACTGCTTCACCAGAGCACTTTGTCGGTTTGGACGGATGGTTAACCCTGCATAATAAGGGACTGGGGTAGCACAGTGGACACGCTCGCGTACGTGCATGTGGTGATGTATACTATACACAGTCTTGAGGGGGCTATTGCCATTTATTTGCATAAGTCAGGACGGCTTCTTTGTGTACGAGTATGTGATGGGGCTTCTCGGAGCAGACGACCATCAGCCACCATGGAAACTCTTCACGTTAAAATAACGATTTGATTATAACCGCGCAGTGGTGCAGTAAAACGCTTATCGACAACGAAGATGCAGACTAAGACAAGAGGATGACAGTAAGGAAATCGTATTCATTGTGTGTGCACATACTAAGCCTTTAATGAGATCATGTGCGTCAATATAGTTGACCTGTTCTGACATTGTTCTAATTGATGGTCCTGTTTTTTTTTCATTCTACTCACAAATTACAAACATTCTCCGTGGACAGAAAGTAAATAAATTGCGCTACTCTTTCGGGATGTTACTCTTTACAATCGCATCCAATTCCAAGAGACATCTCGTCTCCCCTGTCTTTCTCTTTTTGACTTAGTGTCTGCCCTTTGCGTTTTGTCTGTCAGAGCATAAGTACTGTTTCTCATTAGTTTCGAGGATGCACTCGTAACTTTGGGGATTCGTTTTCAGGTTTAAAAATTTCGTTTGTACCCTGGGTCGTTGGACAGTTTTCTTGACAGCATAAACGTTGTATTGCTTGCACACTCTCTCGTGTGGTTCACAAGGAATCAGCATTCCCGAATGCATAAATATAAAGAGGAATGTTTACATGAATTCGTAATTAGAAAAATCTCAGGGAATTAATTGGAGATCTCCTCGCACAGTGGGGCTGGCTGGCGGGTCTCTTTGGCAGGACTTTGCTTAATAGGAACCAGCGTGCATGGAGGCATTTCAATGATATCCATTTAAGTCTTTTGACAGCTAATATGACTCACCGCATCCGTAACCGAGTAATTCGTGACGAAGTATATCAATGTTTTGCATGTGCAGTTCGCATTTTGTAGTGACCTATTCCAGTCTCTTTTGATCGAACTAGATTTGGATACACATTATTTTATCAATTTTCAGTGTGCAACTACCTTAAATCGATGTGAAAAGCATGTTCTACATATGATGCAAATAGTGAGACATCATGCGGCTTATAGAGCTGAAGCGGACTATCCACAATCTAGTTCGCTCAGATCTGCATCGTTCGAAAACATATTAAATTTCAACAAAATGTAATTTCGGATTAAACCTCTATTCCACCCCACTGTGCAGTTTTCAGTTTGCGTGTTGGGCATTGTTTACGTTTTGGTTTCGCTACCTCTATGTGTAGAGTTAAAAACGGGTCGGTATAAGACAGAAATGTTCAACTTCAGACAAAGTCTATGATGCTCGAACTGGCAGCCGCCTTGATTTGAGGCAAACAATACTTCAGCCTTTATGGATATATGGTTTGAAGTGGGTTTACCACCGTCCTAAGCATCTCTGAATTTTAAGATAATTTAAAGGAGAAATGTTTCCTTAAATGTGACACATGAGAGTATTGTTCATCTTAACAAAAGCAATAAACGCTTTATGGGCATGCCGTCGCATGTATGGCAAAACTTGGGGAATCTCTCCAAAGATAACCCAATGGATCTATACAATGATGATTAGACCCATTATTACATACGCTTCTTTAGTATGGTGGACTAAAACAAAACAAAAGACTGCCATTGCGAAGCTTAGAAGGGTGCAACGACTTGCATGTCTCGGTATATCCGAAGCCATGCGTACCTGTCCTACTGCGGCTATAGAAGCCTTAATAGGACTAACACCTCTCCACATTCACATAGAAAAAGTGGCAATCCGCAGTTCGGCAAGTATGTTCCAACTGAAAGAGACAAGTCTCAGTGAACATCCTGAGTTAAATGTGTTGTTCTCTGAAATTCCAGAACTTGACATGATCTGCGCGGTAACAGACCGCCTCCCAAACAAGTTATGTTTCGAAAAGGGGTTCTCTACGGAGATACCCAGCAGAGAAGCATGGGCTAGCAATAGCCCACCTACTTGCCTAAATGGCCTAAAGTGATATACGGATGGTTCCAAAATGGAAACAGGAGTGAAGCTGGCTTCCACGGACCTAACCATAATGTCTCAATACCGATGGGGGATTGCCCAAGCGTGTTCCAGGCTGAACTTCATGCCATTCAAGTATGCACTACTCAGATATACAACACAGGTATTAAAGGCATTCACATCCATATATTCACGGACAGTCAAGCAGCTGTTAACGCCTTAAGCTCAAATAATATCATTGACTCCAAATCGGTACTAAGCTGTTTCAACGCCCTTCAAATGCTTGGCCTCCGGAATAAAATCAAACTTTGGTGGATTCCGGGCCATGAGGGTTTTGAGGGAAACGAGAAAGCCGACGAAATGGCTAGAATTGGCTCTGAAACTCCTTTTACAGGACCTGAACTCCCAAATCGTCTATAAATTCAGCCATCAAAAGATGGGAACATACAAGATGTATTTCACACTGGGAGAGTATCCCAGTTCTAAGACAGGCCAAGCTTGCGATTCAACCGTTCAATAAAAACGCCGACAAAGTTTTAAAGCTAGACAGGCACGATATCAAAAACCTTACTGGTTTCCTAACAGGACACCACCACCTACGATATAATTTAAATAAAATTAATTTAACCGACTCCTCACTCTGTCGGATGTGTCTTGAAGCAGACGAAACAGCTGAACACATAATATGTGAGTGTCCAGCCCTATGTAGAATCAGAAGAACTATCTTCTACAGGGAACTTCTGAGCCCTGAAGAGATGAAAAACTCATCTGTTAGCAGCTTAATTAACTTTATTAGGAAAGCGGAGAACCTGCTAGCCTAACAATTACTCTGGCCCTATGCCCCTGTGCCCCATTTATCGCTTAGGCGAAGTCAGATGCATTACAAAAAAAAAAAAAACATTTATTATTGGGCGCATTGAACCATGAACTCAAATACTAAAACTCAAAAACACCGAAATGTCAACTGACAACTGCCTTAGTATTTAGTTGAAAAATCCTTGACTAGATTTGTCGGCTACCCCTCCGTAAACATCAACTAAAAAACTATTCACCTGACGAATCTATAGTCCAAAAAAAACTGAAACATAAAATCAGCTAATTGTAAGACTTACTGAGTTAGAGTTTTGAATCATTTTTGATGAGTACGGAAATAGACACATATAGATTTATTAAGAAACTTACAGCCTTATTTATAAGCCCAGCGTAGAGTCTGCTTATCTTTATGCACCATTTAAAATGCCTTTCCGCAGGAAACTGTAATATATTAAGATATTTCGAATTTAAGGAACCATACTTTAGGGATGTGTTGCGACATTTCTACAATCCGGATCCTATTTGCGCGGATCGCTTCGTGGCATGCTTAAATAATGCTAGGAACATCGGGTGGCGGAGAACTTTATGCGCAAATAGCCAGACACAACACGGAGAAAAAAATATCATTAAAACAAAAAGCAGACTCGAAACCGGACGGACACTATTTGACCCTCACACATTAGAACAAATTCTAGTTCCAAGCTAGATTTCATAAAATAATTAAAGAACAACTTACTTAAATTACCAATAGTCCGTCGGAGATTGTTCACAATATCCCACGTTGACTCTCAATCCCTTTCGTATTCACGAAGCTAAGTAATTATTGCTGTTAATATTTCATAAACTGTCAATAGCCCAGCGTAGAGCCTGCTTATCTTAACTCACCCTCTAGAGTGCCCTTACGCAGGAAAATCTCATTTATAAAAAATTTTCGAACCTAAGCAACTTTAGTTTAGGGTTGCGCAAATTAAACGCGAAAATTTTGCGTTTGGAGCCCTGGAGTAAATTTGATTTTGCATCAAATGTCGAAGTGTATGCGAAACCAAAATGTGGAACTAATTTTTGTTTGTACATTCATTTCGCATGCTGTGTAAACTTGCGTTAAACGAATATCGTTTCAAATGCAATTATAAAATATAAATTACCTATATTTATTTCTTCTATTTATTTCAGTTGTGTTGCTTGTATTGACTCTTTAATGATGTATTGCAGCGTAGGTCGGGGTTGAGGGTCTTATTATCCCGTGTAGCAGAGGGTGGCACGCTTGCGGAAGGCCGGGCAAAGACTTGAGGTGTATGCTACGTTTTTTTTATTAACTTAAAAAATTCATTTTTTATTCCATTCTTTCTTTAAGCTTACATACGGGACAAAAACAATTAAATCTAATTTAAAATTAACATTTATCTTATTCTAGCTTACTGGCTCCAAGCGAGCGCTCTAAACTTATCAATATGCTTAAAACTATTGCCTTTCGGCCTTGAATCTATCTATTTCTATGATTTGTTTTGTTTTTTAAATTTCAAGAAACTTTAGAAAACTTGAACTCTTTATAATTTATTTTATTTAAAATTACGTCTCGCCTATTGTCATGTTCATTCACCCTTCACACCTCTATATCCCACAATATTGTTACTAACCAATCATCTTTACTCCAATAAAAGATCTAAATTAAATTCAGTAGCGGTACAATATTTATTCATCTAAAATAAAAATAAAAAATACGAAGAAGGTTTATTAATTCTCTCTTAAATACTTCACGCAAAGAAAGCGCAGTGTGGTAGGAAACGAAGAAAGTGTCATTAAATTGGGTAATTGCAATCTGCCTAAACTTGTTATCATTCGGAGTTAATTATTAGAGAACTTATATCAACTCGTAAACCAGGTGTTTCTGTATGTATATATATTTTAGAAGTAAGGCTTTAATTCAGATTTTAGTGTATGAAATAGTGAGGTATAGTTCAGGAAAAGGGGAGTTATAATTCAGTAACTATGATAACTAAGGTAAATAATAATAAAGGATCTACAAAATATTTTTTGGTTTTGCCAAAAGATAATACAACTTTAAATTGACTTGGGTGTCGTTATGAAAGATGTTCTTAAGCAGCAGACTCCGCATGGTTTATGGTGGATTGTGGATTGACGGAAATTTCTGTCTCAACGATTTCGACGCAGAGACTATTGTGGTCAATACCAATGCTGTTCTGGGTGGGAGGAATGCGTACTAGCTCGACACGTGGTGAATAATCTCCCAAGACGGTTGCGGTATGGACGTAGTGTAGGTGTCCCAGTAAGTACTTTGAGTACTTTCATAAAGCTGGTTTGTTCAGTTATTGAAGAATGTTCCAGAAGTTAAACGGGAGATTCAGGTTCCAAGACGTTTCTCTGCAATTCGGTTCGATTGGTCTCGTGGACAGTGGTTGACCTTTGGAGGTTAGTTGGAGGTTAGGCGAACTGGACGTCACACTCGGAGTCGTAAGAACGTGGCAAACTCTGAGGTTGTGGGGTGATGGGTTGCATCTAGAGCAGTGCGCTTCGCGACTGGTGGTATACATAGGAAGAATGGATCGCACCAGTGCAATGAAAGCACGTGTAAATAATAAAAACGACAAAAAATAAGTGTGTTGCCTGAAAATGAAAATCCAAGAGGATCACCAATCCTTGGTGTTTACCGAACAATTAATGTCTTTTTCTTAAAACACTGTTTTTTTTTTTTCGGGAAAAATTCGCACTCGATCTAAATCGAGGGATCTGATACGCTGTCAAAAAAAAGATCGAACGCGTGTGCACGAGGCTTTTTATTGGCAAGCCATAGATGGTTACCTATCCGACAACTCTCCAACTATGGATGGGTAGGGTTTTAATTTCTTGCAGTGGCGTTTCATGCAGAAGTGCGCCATTTACGCGATGATAAGGCAGTTTGGCAGTTAATTTTAAATTTAGGGAAAGGAAAAAGCAACTGAAAAATAAATAAATAAAGTAATGTGTTGATTAGTAACGCTACAGTATGTGAATATGTCTACCTATGGCCAGGCATTAGATATGGTGTTGGTTGGTGAACGAGGGATGAATATGGATATGGGAAGACACATTGCAGGTAGATATTTCAGCAGTCCCTCCGAAGACATTTCAAAATCGTGCCAGATATTGTGTAAAATGATTTTACTTAAGAAGCTAATCACAGTTGATGTCGGTTTCAGAGCAAGAGTAATAGATTTCAGTGGTTTCTGTAATAGTTTATTGAAATTATTACCTTTTATACACAAACCTCGTTTAGTAAAGTTACCGCGGGAAAATGTGTATAGATATCAATTTCAGCAAAGCCACGAAGAGACTGCATAAATGTTTCCGTGATGTTTGAATAAACAGCATCGTAGTGGTGTCATAAGGCAATCTCATAAATACGGCTGTTAGTTTATAAATTAAACACATTTTAAATCGAAACACATTTCTGCAATATTCTAATCACAAATCTGTATCCAAAAAGACGCTGGTGTTGATCATGGTAGCACACACAGCTGTTTGTACAATTTCTTTCCATACTTCTTTAATTTCGTTAATTCCCTCGTCCTTTGGATGGCGGTGGTGTCAGCCTTGTACGCCTCCAATGTCTTTGTCAGTTGTTCTGCTTCACGCGTGTTCTATTAAGGGATTATATGTTCCAAAGACGCTTTCGGTGATATCGAACTTATTTCGAAATAAAATAAGAGTTAAAATTTAAATAGGTTCAGCCTTATATGAACATTAATACATTTCCCTGAAATATGAAATCCCATTTATGAATAAGGAACTCACAAAAGAGCCTTTCCACCGTAAAATAAAATGGCAATTCTCTGTACAGCTTTAAAGTCATCTTCTTAATTTCACCATCGGAAAGAGGTATACATATCCATACCTTACAACAGAGGGCAACATTTTCTGCAATCTCTTGGCGTCGCATCCCCCGAAAATAAATTAACTGCAAATATTACATACATAAAAAAGGATTAATTAACACCATCACATTTCCATAGAATATCACAAAGGGCAAATGTATCCTGAGTCTCTTTCCATTTCCCAGGTAAAATAAACAAGTGAACACAAAGATGTACGCTGATACAATTTGGAGGTTATTACGAGGAAATAACTCGTTCCGGTGAGCTCTTCCTGGTATCAGGTAGTGTCTTCTCCACTGCACAGGGCAAGTAAATTTAATTTACTTTTTTGAATGCTTCTCACACAATGTAAGTGATCTCAAGTTGGAGAACTATTAGCAATAGCTTCCATTGCAACCTGGGTAATTGCACTAAATTCGGAGAAAGGAATAAGAAAACTTAATTTACAATCTTAAATGTTTATCATCCATCCTCTTAAGGAGAGATTGCAACCTTCAGCGAGACTCTTCCACCCACCAAACGTACTAGTCCCGGCGGATGCTGCCGCCCGCCATCGCATCGTTAAGTTTACGTATCCGAACAGTAGTCAGGTGTCTTATCTGAAGAGGATGCTTTACGGTTTTCGTTTACCTACTCGCATAATGCATGGGGATCAACCCTCTGCTCTATGAATGTTGGTTGGTAAATTAGGAACCCACTTTATTTTTAAATTATTGTACCTATGTGGTTGATTACAAGATGTGTATTTCTAGAATGCAGGGTGCCGTTTACGTTTTTAGCGTCAACCATGTAAAGACTAGTGTGCTTAGTAGTAACAGAAGAATTCAGATAACAGATACATTGAACGGATGGAACACCACCAATTGGGAACGCCTCACAGAGGGTTTTGCCGACTGTATGTAGGTTACGCAATTTATAATATGAACGGTATGTGGACTATATATCTCTTACTTTCTACACAAACTTATAAAAAGTTTACACCTACCGACACCTACTGACAATATACAAAGTACCTAATTTATACAGCACTTTTTGCCTATTCTCAAAGAATGGGCAGACATTTTTCAGCTAAAGCTGAGTTGAGTTGATTTAGGTTTGCCTTACAAAGTCCCAGTTGCTTAAAAAACAAGTAAAAATTTATCGTTTCACTATTTCTTCAAAAATATCACTCTTTATTATTGAAATTTTAAGCTTTCACTGCAGGAGGAATGGCGGTAGTTGTCAATAGCAATCTCAGCCATCTGCCTTATATTTTTCAGGAGTAAGGTGTTGCGTATCTGAAGGATGACAAGGATACCTGATAAAATTTTCTAGGATTAACAAAGCATTGCAGTTGGAGGAATGCTTGCGGCAAGGCTCGGTCTAACTCGCCGGATATGGGGGGATTTCTAATGCTGGTAATAAAAAGAGCAACTTGCTGGTAAGGTGATGTTGGATTTCAATTTACCGCACCTGGCTCCGCCGCTGCAGTGAAGAACTTTTTTTTGTTGTTGTGAGTGTTGTTATCGAGCAAGAAATTGTGTTCCACTGAAGATGTTGGTTGCTAGTTAAGATGGCGAGTTGGTGGACAAGTTGGATGATGATGCTGGCCTTGAGAGTGGTGTGAGTTTGGACTCTCTCAGTGCGATCTGATGTGTGTCGGTATGACACGTGGCCGTGGCCGCACTTAGTCAGTGGCACTGGTCGATTAAATCCGTAATTTCGTAGAGAGGAGCAGTCTGGGGGGGTAGGAGGCGATAAGCAAAGTAGTCGCTGTAAGAAGTAAGCAAAGCCGGATGCACACAAAGGTGGACACAAAGGTGGAAAGGTAGGTGGAAAAGTAGGATATCTATAATTATTTTGTTGTTAATATTCGTAGCAAAAGTGTTGCGGATGCCAAAGAATAACCGTGGAATTCCACCTGTCATGTCAGATATAAAATCCCACTTCCCCCAGAAAAGAAAAGAATTCCTCCTACTGGGAGTAAAGAAAGTGCTGGAAAGAAGAACAATGTACTTATGTATAAAAAAGATTCGCCCAAAGAAGGAAAGAATAAACAAACTGGACAAGAGAAAAAAAAAACCTATGCGCCCAAAGAAGGAAAGAATAAACAAACTGGACAAGAGAAAAAAAAACCTATGCGCAGCTAACTAAACTAAGCCTTGAGCTAGTTTTCACCTATATGTTTTCCCCAAATCGCCTAACCACCAAAACCAGGAAAACCAGCTTACTGATAAGCAGCCTATTGATCGTTGATATTTCATCTACAGAAAACCTCATCTCTCCAGTCTTAGTGCACTACGGTCGAGCAGACAGCGTGTCCCCTGACAGGGAGATATTACTTTTTTGAACAAGCGTTAAAATGACTGCCACGCATTCAAGGTCAACCAATTTCTATAAACGTGAGATAAAGAAACTTCTAGATCTAAATAGTGCAGCAAAGTGTTTGATTGTGAAGAAGAGAAAAAAAATCATATAAATAGCGATCATATCAGACGTACTTACGCGTAAACTCAACTTAAAAATTCCTAGAATTAGATTTGGAATTGCTCATCATGTATATCAACTCGCAAAAGTATTGAAATAAGTTATCCGATTATAATTATTGATATAATCACTAAACATTTGAAAATGAATCTACCTAAAATAAAAGAAAAGAAAAACCTGCAACACGAACGATACAAAGATAAAATTTCTAAATTGCAACTAAAACAAACCCTTATAATTTTCTCATACCGATATTCAAATAAATTTATAAACTTAAATACATATTCATTACTAAAATCTAAAATAACATTGTTACGCAAATTTCTCAATCTGAAGCATCGACAGTCAAACAAACACACACATCTATTCATATCCTACCCGACAAACATACTATAATAAATTAATAATTGGAGTTATGTAACATATTAAGAACAATGAATTGCGCGATAAATGAATAAAATGATAAGTTTAAATTCAGACACAATGAGTGATAAGTTTTTTTTAACTATGTGGGGTGGATATTAGGTTAATCATTTTCAGGTAAAATCTGTCTGTCCGTATATCAAGTTCTATTAAGAATTTTTCTATTAAACATCGTGAATCTTGGCATCATTTCAAATGTTTTGTGTTTCGGGTGTGTTCTTTTTTTATAGCTGATGGTACATGTACCCTCCCATATCCAGCGAGCTCAGCCGTGCCTTAGCCGCAAGCATGGTAGGTGCGTACCTTTGTGGCAAAAGATAATTTCGCCTTAAATATCATCCTGTCGTAACAAAGGGTTCTTCGTTTGGCTGCTGCTGGTGAGATTAAACATGGAAAGACTTGTATATTGTCAGCCCAAGAAAATTTGTAACTTGCATAATGCATACTTGCTAAAAGCGCGGAGCAGCTTGTCGAAATGGGACTGTGGCCCTCTCACTGTTCATTATTCGGTGAGAAATAAGGACTTCCCATGCAATTACCCACTTATATTCTTGCTATCACCTCTATTGCATCGATGAGCTATCTACAAGCATTCACTCATCTTTTCATCACAACATTCCCAGTACTCCCACTTCCCCACTAACACGACACGAGTCTGCTTAGGATACATAAAAAGATTCATTCATCCTAAAATTAATACAAATTCCAAAAAAAAATTTAACTACTCTAATCAAATGTGACTCTAAACTCTTTGCCATATCCACCATCGATCTTTCCACTTAAACCATAAATGAGAACAACATAAATATGCAAATAAATATGATACATTATGTAATAATATTATATCCTAAAAACTAATCAAAATAAAGGGTTTTTCAACAGGGACGCTACAAAAGTAGAGCGACAGGGACTGCAAACGCCGCCGAATTTCTTGCCGCTCTATTGACATTTCTCTTCAGTAAGGTTTGCCATTTCATGATGGAAAGATAAACGAGCCAACAACGAGTCGAAATTATTAAAATTTACTACCGAAATTCGGAGTCAGTGGCCTCAACGGTAAGAGCGCTACGTCCAATTTATGGTCGTCATAATCGTCCTAGCAGATCAACAATTGAGCGTCTAGTGGAAAAATTTGAATCCACAGGCACAGTACAAAATGTTCCCGTGCCAGTGAGACAAAGAAGTGCCCGTAGTGTCGAGAATATTGCTGCCGCTGAGGCTTCAGTGGAAGAAAGCCCAAATGTGTCTCTCACAGGTCGTTCTCAAGCGTTGGGCATCTCTGTGACGTCGTTGTGGCGAATTTTGCGAAAATATCTCGGCCTACATCCTTACATGATTAAATTGACGCAAGAACTGAAGCCGCTTGACCACCAGAAGCGTCGTATGTTCGTGAATTGGGGTGAGCAACAACTTGAAAATGATTCGGATTTTCATCGAAAAATCATCTTCAGCGATGAGGCTCATTTCTGGCTGAATGGCTTCGTCAATAAACAAAATATGCGGTATTGGTCAGGCAGCAATCCACACGTACTCCATGAGTCATCATTGCATCCCGAAAAAATTACGGTTTGGTGTGCTTTATGGGCCGGCGGCGTTATTGGGCCGTACTTTTTCCGCGATGATCAAGACCGGCACGTTACTGTGAATGGGAATCGCTACCGTTCAATGATAACCGAATATTTTTGGCCCCAATTGGATGATATGGACTTGGAGAACATTTGGTTCCAACAGGACGGCGCCACAAGCCACACAGCGAATGTCACAATCAATTTATTGGAAACCAAGTTTGGAGAACGTGTTATCTCACGAAATGGTCCAGTCGCTTGGCCGCCTCGGTCGTGCGATTTGACGCCGTTAGACTATTTCCTGTGGGGCTACGTCAAGTCTATGGTCTATGCCAACAAGCCAGCGACGATTGATGAGCTTCGTACGAATATCGAACGTGAAATTGCAGCAGTATCGGCCGATTTATGCTTGAAAACCGTCGAAAATTGGGGTCAGCGTCTGGACTTCTGCAAGCGTGCCCGTGGTGGCCATGCAAAAGAAATCGAGTTCCATACATAATTGCATCGAACGTACTTTCACAGGAATATGGAATTTCATTGATATCCAAAACCGTTTTTGTTTTATTTAAAAAAACTTTTGTATCGCTCTTATTGAAAAACCCTTTATATCATTAAACCGAATCATTGCGAAATGATATATGGCACTATAATGTGTTCAGAATGTGTGAGTTAGTTTTGGCCGAAGTCGCTGGCCGTTTGGTTCATACAGGCAGAAGCACAGTTTGCGATTGCCAAGATCAGTAGAGAGTTGGCTAAGTACATATTATTACGTCCTAGGAACTTCACCCCAAGATGTACTTGAGGCTGTCCTTGATTTTATCGAATATCCTCCAAATAGCGGCATTTATGAAAGTTTAAAAAAAAAACTCTTATAGAACGTCATTCGCTTAGCGAAGAAAGACGGATATTGAAACTTTTGTCCAGCGAGCAGTTAGGTGATAGGAAATCCTCCGTGTTTTTAAGAGTGCTTAAGTAACTGCGTCATGTATTTTAAGTGAAGATTTAGTGCGCAAACTGTGGGTTCGTCGAATACCCCAAATACCAGTTTTTTATTGCAATCTTTTCATTTTGTATACGGTATAGGTACGGTATGGTTCACCCCACAACATAGTATGTGTTGAGAATTCACAGTATAGAAATTATTTAATTATATTACTTTAATTATTTTATTTATTTATTTTTTAAGTTTCTTTGACACATTCGGCATCTTGCAATTTTTTTTTAACTATCTGAACTCCGTAGCAGTAGTAAGAAGTAAGAATCTTACTACTATAACTAAAAACACAAATATTGCACGTATGCCTTTCCAAGGAAATATAAAACAATAATATTTGAAACGGGGTTTATAAATACTTCTACAACCAAAGCCATCAAATTTAAATACATCTATAAATTATAACCGGAAAAACACGGCTAACCGAAGCAAAATAATCGGTTTCGGTTAAAACCGGCCGGTTTTTCCCATCCCTAGCCCAGAGTCAACGTCTGCGAGTCGTTTATTAGATCCTAAAATATTCCATCAAATTCAGCGGGTCCCTGATAAAATATTAAAACCGCTATCAGCTATAATTCCAAGTGTATATTCAAAAGTAATTGATTAAGACAAAAATAATGGCACTCATCCTTCATCCATTTCGTCAGTGCGACTCTACGGCAAGTTGAATTTGGACCGATGGGTGAAGGAAGTACTCTCGCCACCATTATGCTGTATGTCTAACGGAAATTTATATAAAAAACAAATGTAAGCAATGACAAAACCTTATGGCATCTTTGGGACGGATGTAACTAACCGTTTGTCATAACTACCCGGCACAACAGAATCCTCACTTTTCTAAATCACAAACCGGAATTTATAAAAAAGGGGATCAACTACCCCCCCATGCGTAGAAATTCCACCATGCCGATGTTGACGTCTGTCGGCTGTAGCCGGAGACGAAATGCTGAAAAATCCCCAAGGAGCTGCAATAAAGTTGAAGCGAAACAAACATCCGCACTCATATAGACACGGACACAAGACAAAGTCCTGCAGCAGCAGCGGCATCACCACTTCGCAGGGATATCAAGAAAGTACACCATCCATCACGCTCTAGTCACCATGTCGTTTATATGACAATCTCTATCCCGCAGCAATAACACTGAATGGGACACGATTGTACGATGTGCTCGTGAAATGGATTGCTGGCAAGCTGTGTGATGGAGAGTTGCTGTAGCGTTCGGCAAGGCCATCGCACACATTCCTACACAAAAACTTTAGCAAATTGTAAAATAAAAACTTCCATCTGTTGTGTGGAGTGCAAGGGAACTGTTCGAATCCCCTGGATAGACAAACAATTGCTACACACTCCAGCCAAACCGATAAATCAAAGTAGGGAGTAACATTCCGAGTGCGACTGCGACTTGTTCGGATCGGAGGAGAATTATACTGTCAAACATTCAATAAAACTATTGGACAATATCCTCCCCCTGAGCTGTTTGCCGTCCTTTAGTCAAAGTCACACAGTCACATGGGCACACAGCGTTGGGCTTAACACATCGTTCCGGAATCACACACGAGAGTTGCGAAACAAATCACTAAACTTATCCTCGAAGCTTAATGAGCTCTTACGCACAAATCTCTCTCACGCCATTTTCGATAGCTCGGCTGTCGGGCCTCATATGCGTAGCGTAGCCTTTTATCTATGCGTGTCTATCTGTGGTGTTACAGCACAGATTCAGATATACTTCATTCAATTGCCCGATGCCTACGAATGTGTTCATTTTAATGGGTATCCTTTTGAGTTTCTTCTCATGGGGCAAACACGAGTGGGAGAGTGGTCCACGATTTGTTGGCCAATCTTCCCGAACAATGACAAAGGAATCCCTTCCAAATTTATTGGTTTTGTTTTTCTTTCAGCTTCAGATCGCACGCTAGACAAACCAAATGTCGTCGTCGTTGTCGCCATCGACAATGACATGGGAAAAGGGCAAGGATTGTATAAAGTCGACTTTTAACTTTGCGGCTATACAACTACGTATGTGGGGGTGTGCCGAAGCTGAAGTTGGAGGGCCCGATTTAGTTCTTTCCCAATTTATCGTTGAATCGTTTTATTGTTAAAGTTTTACGAGCGTCATTGGACGAGTGTGGCACAATGTACCTACAACCGATTTCTGTTTTTTTCTTTTCTTTTTTTTATTTTATTTTATTTTATTTTATTTCTGTTTTCTTTTTCTTTTTTTATTGTTATTTATGATAGTTTATTTTATTCCTCCGGATATGAATTCATTGGATTTTTTCCTCTTTTTATTGTTTTCTATGGAGTAAATCATCTGTCTGGAGCGAATTATATCTACAAAGACAGAGTGTGAGAGCGAAAGAGGGAGGATAAAGTTTTATGCACATAGAAACTTCTACACCGAAGAGGAATGTATTTGCCCAAAGTTTGAAGGGGATCCTATGCGTAGAATATACTTGACACACATGCACGCAGTATTGTTTGCATTAAGTCTTTTGGAAATTCCCCGATAATTTCCAAGGACGGGAATTACAGAACACCACACGCTTGATTGGAATGGGGGTGTGATATATTGACTTTGTTTTTTTGGACGACTAAGTTATTTTTTGTTGTCGAATTTAAGGTGTTAAAACTTTCACAACTGCAAATTGCCAGTCAAAAGGTACAAATAATATTGGTGCTTTGATGTGAGTTCAATACATGGGTACCTCGCTACTTTGATGGGCTTGATTCGGTTTTATGAGAGACTTCGATCCGGGATGACGCTTGACCGAGTGGCATTGTAGGAAAATTTTATTGCCGTCAATGTTTGAATAATAGAGTTGACCATTATAGTTTGGGATACGGTTGGGATTTAGTCAACAGTCAGTTCAACAACTAAAAATGAAAGTCTGTTTCTGTTCTACTTCTTTGAAAGGGACACACAGTGTTGTACGTTGTGATTAATCGTCCGGGAGATAGTTTTATTCTGGAATGCATTTTTTAACGAAATTATACAACTCGACCACTTTATGTAGCCCTTGCTTCGTTTAACCCTTTCCTTCCCAAATTATTAATATGTGTGTAAAAAAATAAGTTGGATGCTTTTAAGGTTAATATCGGCATTCTAAAGATAACTGCATATTTTATTTTTAAGTGGGAATCATCGGGTGGGCGTGGCGAAGTGGTAGTCATATGGCTACATTGGGGTGCTTAAAATTGGGGTGTTAAACCAATTATCTGTGAATACTTTATAATTTTCGTGCTATGGTAAACTCTGCCACAGTCGAATCACAACATCTCCACTTATTCCTAGTTTAGTTTTTACAAGTTCGGTTGACTTGCCTGTATACATCTCAAAATCGTACAAAAAGCCGCTTGATCCAGTTCTGGCAAACATTTTGATTCCCCATTTGTGTGGTTTATTGCGTATATATTGTTTTATGCTGTTTCTGCACTTGCTCGGAATCAATACTTCATCAATAGAATTCATTTCTTCAGGTTCGACTGATTTTATCCAGGAAAGGACGAATTTTAAAAAGTTTGTCGTATTGCATATCTGTGCGGTCTTTCATTTTGGAACTATCATTTAAGTGCAAGTTTTTCTTCAACACATCAAATCTATTTCGTGGCATTATGTCATTGGATATTGAGGTAAATGTACAATACTTGCCATTAAATTCATGCCAAGGAACTTGCAAGTTTCGCTATAATTAGTATTGAGTGGATTGCCAATATCATTTTGAACGGAGTACAGATAACTTTGGAAAACAATGTCTTCGATAATAGAGTCGTCAATAAAAAGCTTAAAATATTGAAAAGGAGTTAACTCTGGATCGGGAGGAGAAGAAAAACTTAAATTGCACTGGCTTGAAACTTCATCAATTTCTACTTTTCGCCATTTCAGTTCCTTATGTATATCTTTGCTGCAAGTAGCTATTGATGAATCTGGTTCTGGATTTGCCATCATGTCAACTATTTCGATGGCGCTCTCATCTTTAATAGATATAAGAGCAATTAGTAACCGTAGACAATTTATATGTAAAAAATACAAGACCTACCAATTTCTTCAAGAAACTGAATATCCTCAACTGGAATGTTCTCGCAATGTTTTTCTATATATTCTCATCTTCCGAACAACCACCTTCTAAAATTTTACAGATTTCTATCTCCAAGCCTCTCAAATTTCGTCTACTTGACATGTTGATCTAAAGGGTCCGCCATCTAACTTTTTTTTTCAACTAGTGCTTATTTCGCGAATGGTAACACTTAGCTCATGTCTGATTTGACAGATAATTAGTTTTATCCTTCCGCTGAACGAATATGGTTGTGTATACGCTTGAACAAAGCTGATGTCGTTTGGCCACCTCGGAGCTGCAATTTGACACCGTTGGACTATTATTTGTGGGGTGCCGTAAAAGATAAGTGTTACGCCGACAAGCCAGAGACAATTGAGGTTTTTAAGGACAATATTCGTGAAGCCATTGGTGAAATACAGCTGCACACAATCGATAATGTGCTTAAAAATTGGACCGATCGTGTAGCATGGGCAGCCGAGGCAGCCATTTGAATGAAATTATTTTCCATTATTAACCGGAAGGATTGTACTTTCAAATAAAAAAAAATAAATTTAAGAAAATATTCAGTCGTTTTTTTTATAGTATTTTCAAAAAAAAAAAAGTTATTTGGCGGACCCTGTATATTTAATGGAAATAAGTACTTAACTAATTCAAACCAAACAAAATAGCACTGTTTACATACCTGTTTTCTTTTCAAACTTTATGGAAAACGGGCTCTATTATGTTGTTTTCAATGGCTTGAAAGACATCATAGTCAATAAAAGTGAATATAAATAAAAACGCAAAGCTTTTATCGGATTACAAAGTGTTTTTGTTGTTATAAATTTATTCTAAATATAAGACAGCAAAGCAGTTATCTTTCTCGATTCAAATGCTTGATAGCACCCCAATGTAGCCAATCGGCAACCACTGGTTAATCGTGCATTTCTGCAACGTGCTATTACATTTCGTTTTATATTTTACTAAATTCATCGTAGAACAATGTTATTTACACAAAAACATTTTTTTTCGGCACCAAAACTAATATTTACCTGTTCAAATTCACGACCAAAATCCACTTTGCGTCAACAGACCACTAGAGGTTGACGTCCACGAGCAAAATGTCGAAATACATCGTTACCAGATAAAACGTATAAAATTATTTGCAATAGATTGAAAGGAAATGATCTTGCTAGATTAAAGAAACTATAATTCTTTTAATTTGGCCTGTTTTGTAATAGTTACTTTTAGAAATGCAGGCGGTAGCCAATTGGCTACCGTGGGAGGGAAAGGGTTTGGTGTACCTAGATTATAAGCCGAATGAAATATTTATTCATTCATTCGCTCATCTCCTATAGAGTATAAAGTGTTCTTCAGAAGGTGTGCTCAGAAAATATCGCCCCTGATATGAAAACTAGTGTTAAGTGGCCACAAATCGATGAACTCGCTGCCTTTCTTACATAACGAAGATTTGTCAGTGTAAAAGCCTACAAGATTTTATTAGATTGCATTCACTACCGAAGTTTCAACAGGATGTCACGAATACTCTCAACAGCAAGTTACAGTTGTCTCCGTTGTGTGGAGATCGAAAATGACTTACAAAGGTCTCGTAGGATCAGCACACCCCGACAGGTGTTGGGTAGCTAAATAACGATAAAGAGCCACTGCAACCGAAAACATAGCAGCTCTGTTAGTAAGTCCTACTCCCACCTTCTCGTGGTGCCATCTGGGAATTTCTTCGGAAATTGCGAACGGGAGAGAAAGAATGGCGAGCCTCCTGCGCCAAATAACAGAACAAGTGTCGGTTGGTCTGGGGCCCAGCGAGCCTCAACCATAAATAGAAAAATTGCTTCGAAACGGAAACATACGAATTTGGTGGCTTGAGGAAGAGGTGAGGGTGGATAGCATCCGCCTTAGTTTTAAGCTAGGTATTAAGTTCGTAGGTTTAAGTTTGGAGTAGGGGGTCTTTGGGAGGGGCCGGGCTAGCCAACATGAAAAGGCTTCCGAAAGTCGAACGACGCTTATGGCTTCACTCGAGTCTCGGCGGCACGAGTGAACCCTTGTGGGCGGCTGTCAGGTGCCCATGGATGCGATCAGGATAGTGAGCAATCGATTAGATTGCTCAAGATATTGAGCCTGCTGACTTCTAAGAACTGAGTCCCGTGTCATTGCTAAGTCACCCATATAAATAGCCTCGACTAAAACATTCAATTCGAGGTTCGATGAGCGAAAAGAGAAACAAAAAGAATAGGAAAATACGAAAGGGAGTTCCCGGACAAGTCAAGTTACTCGCGCACACGATCGATACATAAAGCGATCGTTCATATTATGGTGAGTGAAGTGCGATATCATCAGTATAACGAGTTATGCACCTAGTTGCGCAAGGGAAAAATAAAGAAAGACCATAAATAAGAATTGTTTATTTAGGTCGGCAGTGCTGGGCATTGACGCTGGAAGTGGCAAACTTAAATAGCAAATTTGGGAGGATGTTTATTTGGGACAATCAATTTATTGTTACAAAGTTGTAACATTGATCGTTGGGTTAAACATCCGCATACAAAGAAAGAGGTTGTAAGGGGGTATTAAAGTGCATCAAGTTGTACACTTTACAACAGCATATTTGGCTAGTTTATATAGTTACCTTTTCTTTTTTTTTTTTATAGAGCACTTAAAGGATTCTAGGGGTATGCGAGTGTAACTGCTCCCGGTTAATTTAGCGCCATACGACAGTAATGGGACAGATACATTTTAACACCGACACTTGATTTTCTGTTTATTTTTACGGGAATTTTCAATTGTATTTCACTGGCAATATTTAACTACACAAAATTAAGTCTTTGTGACTACATCAAACTGACTGATGGTACTGAACAAACTGTAGTACAACTTTCAAAGGGGGGGAAAAAAACAGACCACGGCTTAAAAACTCTCTTTTCTTTGAGACCTTTCTTTTCTAACACCAAGCACTGTCTGACTCCCCAATCGCTGTCCCTTCGCTATATTCACATTTGCACATCAAAATCACGCGACCACAAGAACGCTTTGACATCGGTTTTTTTTTTCGTAGTACATACGAGCAGTGTTGTTGGGATTTTCTCTTCATTTATCCCATTTTTTTCTCATTTCACAGTCCTTATTTTCCCTTAAAAATCCCATCATACTTTTTTGCCCCAAAGTAAAATTAGTAAATATTATCCCACGGAAGGGTTTCTAGACATCGAAAATACCACAAAAAGGGATACATTCCACGAAATAACAACTCTGCATACGAGTGGCCTGATTTTCTGCTCCAACCAAGATCAGTAAACATTTTCATACAGCATAGCACAATGACGGTTACGCTCCTCTTATGCTCTCATCCCATTATGCTCTACATCTGGAGCATATATTAATGTGCCAAGCCAAACCCTCAGGGGATATTTAGGAATATAGGAATTGGAGTGGTTCTTAGATAAAAATGCTGTTTTTTTGTCTCTGATAAAAGTGTCCAGTATAGCACTAAAGATTTGCCGTGATAATATACGTCAGAATATAGTGCTGATATACTGCATAGAGAACAAAACAAATTTATAAAAAAAATAATGGACTTTATAAAGCCGAGTTTCCTACAAATTCGTACGGTACAAAATATATATCTAAGGGCTGAGTGAGATTAGATGTTGAGGAGAAATCGAGCTCTCTGGAAATGAGTTGGAGGCAGCTCAAAGACGTTTCGGAAGTACTAACAAGTTGGCGCGCAGGCGTGGTTGACGTCCTATGTCAGATCCAATCCGGAGAAAAAAATCCAGAAGTTCAACACCTTATGAAGAAACTAAGATTAGGAAAATACTTTGGAATATCAGTGGATTAGTCGCTAGTGCGCCGGATTACCGAAATCTTTCATCCCAGGTTAGATCTCCGAAAAAAAAAAAACACAAATAAAATCTTTCCACGCCAACAAAATCTGATAACTATCCGAAAGTAAACCTGTTGCTCGAACAAATTTTGTTGTTAAAGTCATCAAATGCCTTTTAAATAATGTATTCGAAAATTCTAGCCCCGACAAACCGACTCATACACATACACACGCATACTACAATAATCATGGTTCCAATTACTGCCACTACACATCTATAGGCTGATTAAAGAAATTAAACAAGTCCTCATTACGCCCCAAGTTAATTACATTTCACAGTCAGTCGGCCTTACAGACTTATCAATTTAATCCTCACCCATACTACACCTCGCATTACACGGGTTGGCTTTAATAGTCGGTTTGCGAAACTGGCTATGGCAGCACACATGGAAGATTCGGCTAATTGACGACAGACTTTCAATGCGACTTAGGAAAGATATACTATACTTACATACACGTCGCCGTCATCTCGACTGGATTGTGTGTGATGATTTCCAGTAGAACAACCTGCAAACATATATAAATATACGCATCAGATAGCAAACAATGGATGCCATGTGATACACCTGTTCATATTGTTTCAAGGATGACAACAGGGTGGTAGTCTACTATTATGGAAGTTGGAATGACAACCATTTATCGAAGGCACGACAAAGCAGCTAATTTTGTGGCAAATGATTCGAAAACGACGTCAATTATTCAAATTTGCCAATGAAAAGTGTTAACACCTCTTACCCGTGTGCATGTACGACTATTCTGTCAGAAGGAAAAGTCAATACATTACTCGCAATAAGACGAGTCATTTTGGGGTGGCTTTGCGGTTCGGGTTGGCTAAAACTATCTATATTGATCGCAGTCGGGTCGGGGCGAACTCCCATATTCCGTGGGAGTTATTTCCATAATAAGGTTTCCACATCCATGGGTGCGCATGGATTGAAACTATTCCGATTAATTGCCTTTCTATAAGGTTCGAAACGGTGGTCCGGGTGTGGGTGTTATATTGTAAGGACACACTTGCCTACATTAATCTGATTATTGAATAAATTACACTGATGACGGAGTGTTATTTAATATCTCCTCTTCCAGCGTGGGTATAATCTTAACCTAGAGAACGCAAAAGGAACATGTATTCGTGTCTTTGCGCAAAAAGTAGGTAAGCAATGAAAGTACATTAAAAATTGTCATCCGCCATTAGGAGTAGGTGGTAATAGCTGCGCTCCTTTCAAGCCAATGTTTTATTGATTTCGTAGCAGTTAACATTGGCGCAGGGATTACCGAGTATATGGAACAGAGAAAGGTTGAGGGCTGCCATCTGGTGCCTGGTCTTTTGTGACGATCTCACAACCCTACTCAGCCTGGCCTAACCTAACCTAAGGGCTAGCATCAGTAAGAGAATGCTCGAAATATTTCCATTGGGTTACTTCTACAAAACTGTTGTAGTTGTTTGCATTTCCATTTCTCTTATCATTTTACTCATTCAATTTATGCTGACATTTAAACTAGGTAGCTACTTCAAACGCGTCAATTGTAAAGAAGAAGTATCATTTTTGCAACATTTCATATAGGACCAGAGATTCTCAAAACCATTTGCACTGCGTAAGTTTTTATTTCTGAGATCCAAATTTTATTTTCTAAATGTTGGATGGGTCGGAAAGAGTTATAAATATTTTTATATGTACATAAATATACATTTTTAACTTTATCGAATACTTAAGTAAGAAAAAGATATTGTTTTTGTACAAAATTTCAAACTCGAGGTATTAATCAATTCTGACTAATTAAAAAAAAGGGGGTATCGCAATTCTATCCGTCTGTGCGTATCCTCCTGATGCCGACAGCCTAAACGGCTACCCGGATTTGGTGCAAACTTCTAATCTGGGGCCAACGGGAACCATAATATTATTGGTAATTTCCATAAAAACTATTCATACCAGTTGGATTTGTTCGAAAACGGCTCATTGCAACCGAAATTGATATTTGAACTTAAGTAGGTGAGGCTAACATTGAATACCCAGTTATTCAATAAAAAAAAAATTAAAAATCGGTTCTGTTGAAATTTTGACATGTCTCATTTTTAAAGTAATATGGTTATTTCTTCCTGTCAGTAAACTGTCTGTATAGCCGTTTAAGCCTCGAGAGCAGTCTACTTTTATGTCTGTACAGAGCATCGATTGTCGCGTTTCGATACTTTTCATTTTGTTCTTCGCCTGTGGAACGTCCTACCCGGGGGATATTCCGCTCCATTGTCTGTTTGATGACGACATTCATTTGCCGTAAATGACTGTCGATCTTATCGTTCGTTAAGTTCCTGTTCGTCGGTGGGTCGATGTCGAATGAGCGTATGTCGCGCTTTAAGACTCTGGAGAAGCGCGACAACTGCGCTTTTCGGTAATCGAAAGAACGCACTTGGTCGTACTGCTCCAGCTGCGTCTGCTCGTTCGGGATCCGTATTACGGCGGCAAGTCCGTCGTGATCACTATCGTACTGAACCGTTCGTAAACAGTTCCGCGTGCTTAGATCAATGTCTGTTAGTTCTAGTCTTTCGTCAACTAGCGCCAAGTCCAAGAAAGAACCGTCTCTAGGGAAAGACGGGATATCCGTCGCGTACAAATTTAATGGTTTACTCATACCTCAAACTAAATGGACCAGGACGAACGAGTAAAACGTTAGCGTAAATCCTTGGCTGACACAAACCAGTTAACCTGATTAGCCATTTTCAGACAAGCGCCCACGTGAAGGATTATAGCATGAGGATTTGTGCCCTGGACCTTGCTGCACTAACACTTTCTTATATTTTGATCGCAATACTCCATGAGGTTGCATAAAAATACGTTTAAAAACTTTTAAAAACAACCGAGATCAATTTTGAAACCTATTACCACAAAATGCTTCCTCCTTGCAAAAGGCAATTTCAATCAAAACGAAATTTCCGAAAAATTGAAATGAATTCCCATTCAAGAACCGCTTTTACTCTCGTAATCTATAAAAAGTGAGTAGCAATCCACAAAAACAACTGAAAAAAAAAAAAAACTCAAAAAAAGGTATAATTCCCCAAAAGCCTGTTCCCTTTGGGTATAACGAATACGTTAGGAAGTGTTTCCAACCTCCAAGTACGCGCCGTAATGAGGGCAATTGTCCTGCCGCTGCCACAATTTTTTTGTTAAGTTACAATCAAAAAATTGCTGCACACTGTACCGAGTCAACATCCCGCGGCATTTGCCATTTCCTCTTCTCTATCTTTGCTTTTGCAAGCATTCCATAAGCAAATAGTACCAAAATAACGACAGGATTATTCTTTAATGTGAACGCATCAACAAAGAAAGGACTAAAACATCATCGCCATCGTCATTGTCATCAGCCATCCATCTAGCTCCAACCAGCAATCGCCGCATGACATCAACTTGAATTGAGAGTCTGATTGAATTGAATTGTTGTGAAATTAAATTCATTTCACCTCCTGCTCCTTGTTGGGCGCCCTCTCCATTCTCGAAATAAGTAGGATTTGATTTCTCAGCCATCGTTCAGCTTCTTGTTATTGCTTCCGTTTGGCGAAATTTCTGCGACTTTCTACCAATCGCTATTTTTCAAAAACATTTGCATAGGAATGAGTTTTTGTCTCGCATTTCGCCAGTCGTAGGGCACAACATGTCTTTACGTTGAGTGAATGGCAAAAAAGTTCATCATAGAAAATCTATTTTACTCTTCAAATCGGGTTTTGAGAATGCAAGAGCACACAATAATGCGGGCGTCATGGTAGATATATTGTGATGTATTTGCAAGGATTTTTCCAATCAATATTTTTAAATTTGATTCAATTTTGCTGTTGTTGTTTGTGTGGATTCTTCGTCTTTTTCTTTCTGGGAAATGGCTTTAGATTTGCATTGCCTTTTAGGGATAATTTCGACTGATGGAGTTTATTCCAATTTTTATTTATTTTTTTTTTTTTTTTTGCAGCCAAGTAATGTTCGAATTTGTCCTTATTTATGGAGATTCCAAACATATTTTTATTTTAATTTACATATTGATATTCTGATGCTTGCGTATTTGGGTTAATAGAGGCGTAGATAAGCGAGATTTAACAGCGTTACGCTTTTATTCCAAATGGATGGTTGGGTGGAAAATTGAATCAGAGGTATGGATTTTTAAGGAAGGCTTGGAAATATGCATATTTTATGGAATCCTTAGCGAGAGCAATTTTTAGAGAAGTTTGAGTTGTATACCAGGGAATTGTTGGTTAAATTTGTATCACTGCAACGATGATGGTTAAAAAGGCTGCCAAATTATCAGTAAATAAAAAATAAATGTTTACGACTGTTTACACATGGTTTTTCCACCTAAAAAATTAGACAAATTGACAAGTAAGACGTATGTCACTCTTCTAGTCTTAGAGTTTTCCGAATCTAGACTCAGATCCACTATATATGTATATCGTGGTTTCAGAAGCCTTTTCTACTACTTGGATAAGTTGATGACTTTGAAATCATTGGAGATCGGCCAAATGTCAGTGGCCCATATGCAGCTGTTGGGACAGAAGGCGCAAACACCGATTTTGTTTTTATTGAAAGCAAAACCATGTGGACACACACGATTGACGAATCAGAAACAGATGCCTATAACTATGAGCTAGTCAGGAGCTTTGTTGATCTCGGTATCTATATACAAAGATCTAAAAAATACGCTTCCCAATCGCTGTTTCTCTGACCTTAGAAGACACTTGGGTAGTGGGAAACGGTGAGGTGGAAGATTCTCTTTGGTAAAACATCTGGTTGACACACTGGCAAAGCTTGACTTAGCTCACCGGATAGTCGTAGATCTTGCCGGTAACTTCTCTCATTAAAGCAATAAAATACTTATGACAGAAGATTGTAGTTATCCTTCCTTGTCATAATTGTAGGATAATCGATAAAAGAAAAAAAAAGGTAGCTGTTAATACGTCCACTAGATCTGTACGAAATTCATTACCGCGTTGGAAAGCTATCCTTTTGGACTAACCCTCCCTAAACTCGCAGTGGCTTTTCGCCATTTTCACCTGTTTCTCCGCTGCCCCTCAATATGTTTGCGAACGAACCCTTAATCGATCTCAATACTTTCTTTCTGTTCCAGGCTGACCCTTTTCAGTTACTTTAAACAAAAATGTCCAATGTACCCGTGCCGTTTGGTAACGATTCCAGATTGTTGCTGTGGCCAAACGGCCTTGCACTCCAGCACCTAGACTCCATGAGTCTTATAGCGCTGCATATCTGTGGTGTGTACAACGAGAGGTAAAAGATACAAGAGCACAGTAAGGGCCGACCTCATTGCACCCGTGGTGCCTATACTAGCTGTTCTCTGCAGTCTTTTTAATTTTGTAAGGTTGTAGCCTTTACCCAACGCAGGCCACTATACGAGTGAACCATAGGTGAAAATTGGACGCACTACGGCCGTGTACATCCACAAGGTCATCTTTGGTTGAAGTCCCCACTTCGTTCTAAAGGTTTTGCTGCAGGCGTAGAAGGCAATGCACGCCTTCCTTACCCTGTGTTCGATGTTTTGTTTCCAGTTAAGTTTTGTAGCAAGCATAATGCTTAAATATTTACTTAGTGCTGGAGGATAGTGTGAGTGGTTGACCGTTTAGACGGGGGATAAAATCGGGTAGTTTGGTTTTGGTAGCGAACAGCGTCAGTTCAGTTTTGCTCGGGTTGACGCCGATGCCGCAGCTTGCAGCCCAGGTGTTTACCTTTTCTAGAGCGACCCCCATAATTTCGCTAATCACGGAGGGAAACTTCCCTGCCACTTGTATCGCCACGTCATCCGCATACGCGACAAATTTCACTCGTTGCCTGTCTAGTTTTACCAGAATTTTGTTTATAACCAATAGCCAGAGTTGGGAAAAAATGACGCGAAGTAGGTAGCAAATTTTTTTTTTTTTCCAAAATTGAAGTAAATCTACTTCAATTGAAGTAAAGTGGTATTGCTGTCTGTAATCGTTTGAACGGGTATTATGAATGAAAAATAGATGCGTAGTTGAAATTTAATGTAGTTAAATTCAATTTACTTTAAAAAAGTAAAAATGCAAAGATAAGCACCCAGAAAACCTCTTTTTTTGACACTTCATTTGTTATGATTCGTTGAGTGTGTGAACCGCAAAAGTAAAAATACACTACAGAGTCTCATGCTTAACGAAGGCTTAAGACGAGTTAACATTCGACCAATTAATCCTTTTGGGACAAGTTCGTTTGCTTAATGAGTATATTACATAGTGAATAGTGAGGCATTGTCAGGAAACAGCGAGACTCTATTTAAGACCCGCACCATCCCAGCGCTGCTCCACGGCATTGAAGCATGGACATTGCAGAAGGCGGTTAGGGACATACCTGGGCTATTTTGAATGCAATATCACTCTTTAGATTTGGGGTATTTAGAGCGGACTCTGAAAATTGGAAAGCAACAACTTTATTTATTTTATACAATTTCACATTAGAATGGGGAAACAAGGTATACGAATTTTTATACAATAATAGTCACTTTGGCGCAGTAAAGTCATCTGAATCAAGTTGTGCCATCGTTATTGAAGGGCAACCGTCGACAAATGTAAACAAAATTAAATATAGATAGATTTTAGGCCGAAAGGCTATAATTTCAAGTATATTGATAAGTTTAGAGCGCTCGCTCTGAGCCAGTATCTAAGCTAGAATAAGGTAAATGTTAGTTTTAAATTAGATTTAATCATTTTTGTCTAGTATGTAAGTTAAAGAAGAAACTAATAAAAATGAATTTAAAATGTGAAAAAACAACCGTCGACAACATCTTGATTAATTGCTCCGAACTAGCCCAAACAGCCATTTCTATACAAATTAAGTCGAAATGCAAATTTTGCGAAATCTCTGATCATTTCGGAAAAAGATATAACCCAGTGTAGGTATATACGATACCCACACCCACACTTTCAAACGTCTAACTAGTGTTTGACTAAGCAAAATTTCGCCCATCCCCCAGCCTAATATTCGCGACGATGAAATGTTAATCAGGTATAATTCACCACTAGAAGCCTGCATTAATTAGACGAATGAATGAGCCAAGTACCGAACATCAACTACCACACAACGGTACTTTCAAGTACTATACTAACCACAGCATGAACGTACTTCGACCCGGAGGCAGATGAAAATGAAAATTAGCAAACCAGATTAAATTAAACGTTATAACAAATCGAAGGGGGCGACCGAGATGCTAAGATGTGAATTCTGAACGAAGAAGAAAATAAAAACCGAAGGAGAATTCTCTTTCGGGCGCACAGGCACTTTTGCTAATGAATTTTCCAGGCAATAGCAGTCACTTCCGACCAACTTCTCTCCCAACCGGATTAGTGCTTTCGCATAGATATCGCTAGATTCTACGTTACTTTTGTGCTCACAGCGATCGAATGGTGCATTGAAAAGGGACAGAAATTACCATTTTCTCACATAATTAGGTGCATCAAGGAACACGTTAACTCCTCTTAATTTTTCTATTTTCCTTTTCTTGTCTACTTTCGTCCGAACGTATCTCCAAGCTGTTGAGATGTGATGTGGTGAAGGACGTAAAGTGTAGTGAAGATATTTGTATAGAAAAGGGTTGAGTGGATGAAGAGTGCGCCTTTCTTAGTGCAAAGTTTTCCTTTTTTTCTTTTTGTTCACTTCCTTAGGGTAAACGCTCTTACAATAGGCATTAATTAAACCAGTTTCAACAAGTTCTAGCCAGAAGTACTTCGGCGTCTCACTTTTATTTTATTTTTTTAGTGCTATGAATGTAGGCAATAGTTACTCCCATTATATAAAAATATTTTTTCCTCAAAATTGATTGCATTATTTTAGTTGGAAAAGGAATTGTGGTGATACATAGTTCTTCCGTAAACAGACATGGTTCCACTGCGACTTAAAGTAGTACTTAAGTAAAATTGAAGAAATGGGTTCGATGGCCTTCTAAATTAAGCTCAAAATATATGTAACGGTCGGGGTATGGATATATGATCCCCTGCGATGGCAACGGATGGCACGCTTGCGATGCCTGGACTAGCTCGCCGTATTGGGGTGGAAAATTGTTACCATGGTAAAACCCGTCAAAAAATAAAAAAGATCGTGCCAAAAAAAAAACAACATGATGTACATGATAAAAAAATAGTTTACAAACACACTATCGCGAACCTCATCATCCACACACCTGTCAGATGGCTGATGTTAAAGTTAATATAACAAAATCTAAAATAGAGAGTTACGTCTGGGTCTACCCACGTGTTTGTATGACGTATTTTTCTTTTCGTGGACGAAGTAGGAGAAATTATCTTCTCCACAAATTGCCCGCCGAAACAGAACCTGTTACCACAAGGAGAGTATTCAGTAGTTTTTGCTAGACCAAAGGGTATTTGAAGGCTACTTACTTGTTTAAAGTGCAAACAGCTGGAATAGTGCTCGTTTGCATACGATTTGTTTCCTTTTTTTTGTTTGTTTTATATAGGTTGTAAACCAATGGAATTTTAGGGTTAAGCTGATTCGACTCTGCGATTTGATGCGAATACGCAGCCCTCTAATCAGATTGAGATCAGTCTGCCCTTGAAAAATTCCTCACCTCCAAATAAATCTGTATTGACAAAAAGTATTCTTTACGCTTTGCGAAGTCTAAAGGGTAATTAGATTCTACTTACTCGTCATGTGGATGATTTAATCGTGTGATTAAAAACACCAAAATGATTTTCTTGATTTACTACGACTTTTTTGAAGGGAAAGGAAAGAACCTTTTTTCCGATTTGTCTGAGAGGCCCAGAATAAGATTTTTTTTCTTTTGTAGTTCCTTCTTCGGCTACGGCTCCAAATGAAAAGATCGATCGCGGCGATGGGAAGTCCAGATCCGCCATCACGATGTCTGGATGATATAATTGGGAGGTGTTCGTAACAGGATGGGGAAGGGGGAAGTTGCTAGAGGAGCAAAGCAAAAATCGTGTTGCGGGTGTACGCTACATATATTAACTTCAAGCAGTACACGAATCAAAGTTAACGACTTCCAATAAGTATCCCCACTCTTTTCAGTCCTACCTTCGAGAGTCTAGATCTAGAATCTGATCAGCCAATATGAGTCCCGCTTCAAGACAAAAAAGGTCAACCATCACCGTCCGCCGAATATCGAACTTCGACACATCAGGAAACAGCGAGACTCTACCCGCACCATCCCAGCGCTGCTCCACGGCATTGAAGCATGGACATTGCAGAAGGCGGTTAGGGACATACCTGGGCTATTTTGAATGCAATATCACTCTTTAGATTTGGGGTATTTAGAGCGGACTCTGAAAATTGGAAAGCAACAACTTTATTTATTTTATACAATTTCACATTAGAATGGGGAAACAAGGTATACGAATTTTTATACAATAATAGTCACTTTGGCGCAGTAAAGTCATCTGAATCAAGTTGTGCCATCGTTATTGAAGGGCAACCGTCGACAAATGTAAACAAAATTAAATATAGATAGATTTTAGGCCGAAAGGCTATAATTTCAAGTATATTGATAAGTTTAGAGCGCTCGCTCTGAGCCAGTATCTAAGCTAGAATAAGGTAAATGTTAGTTTTAAATTAGATTTAATCATTTTTGTCTAGTATGTAAGTTAAAGAAGAAATTAACAAAAAGCCGGGAGTTGCAGATCGATACACACCTTTAACATTTTATTTACAAGTTAAGTTTAGGAGGCCCTTCCAAGCTTGTTCTGTATACCACGACGAAGGATAAATATGTCTGCCTCATCAAAGTTGACAAGAATGTCTAAGAGTTTAAGATCTAGATGTGTTGTCGAAATTTACAAGCCATCATCAGAAATAACATTTTAAAAAAAGAGCGCGCAAGTATTGGAACGGAACCGACTGCTATTGCGGAGAAATCGAAGTAGTCAAACCTGGTTAACTCGAAACGTTTTCTAAATTGTTTTAATGAGCTTACTGATCAGTGGTTTTCAAATCGAAGTAATAAACTATTTCATTGTTTTCCCTAGTTTTTGTTCTTCTTCCAGTCTCACTTGTAGAAAATGCGCACTCGGTGGTTATTGTGCTGGACTACTGCACGATTAGTCTCAATTTCGATCTGGAAAGAAACACAAAATAATATCTAGATGTTTTTTCCACCGCGCCACCCCTCGCGAACATCTGAAAAACATCCGAGAGCATAACTGTCATGAAAGAAATTCTCATAACATTGTAAATATTTCCCTTCCATTCGACCAGAAAATAAAAACTCACACCAAACGAATGGCGGTTTGAATATAGGCCTATAGGTACCTACGATGACCATGTTTTGTAATTCCAAATAATGAGCAACAGAAAAAGACAAAAATTGCGACAACATTTTAAATTTTTTTTTTTTTTTTTCATAAATAGGTTTAAGAAAAACTTAAATAAAACTAATTTTTTAGTACTTAATTAATTGCTCGTTCAGCAAGTTTTAGTACTTTAGCATCGTATCATTTTGTTCATTGGATTTTGGTTTTTGGTTTTGGTTTGGTTTACGTTATTGATTTTTTTTTTTAAATTTCAATGCAATAGAGAACAAATAATGAATAATTTCTAAAACACAGAACATTTATATGTTTTCGTATACGAAATAATTCATAGTGGCCATCGTCTTCAAAAATACAGAACTGTTCATTATTGTAATGAACGGATGGTCACCATACATAAGGGGTACCTTTTTGCAGTCCTGTTGCACCAAGAGTAATTCTATTTACTGAGCTTCTAACTTATTAGGTAGAGCAAATATTTGTTTCGCTTAGTAAAATGTCTTCAAATAAAGTAAATATATGTATCGGAAAAAATATGTGAGTCTATCTCTTTTACCAGAAGTAGAAAAAAATAATTTTTCTGTTACAACAGACGTTAATTCATAAAGTTTAGGTTTTATTTATTTGAGCAAAAGAAAGGCACGATTATTATGTCAAACTTTGCTAGGGCTCACTATTATTTATTATTACCTACTTTGCTGTAGTTAAATACTTTGTCTACCTTGGTTATAGGCATGCCAGATCTGAAAAATAAGCTGGCGGGTTATACTGTTATTACAGCGACCATTTTTACACTACTTCTTCAGGCTGAGAAGCTATACCAACTTGAATATAAAATCTATCCTCTTTCAATTTATATTTATATTTATACGTGTACATCCGAAGTTTCCGTACACTTTTTTAGTATTTATTTTGAAATGAGTAGAATGAAACTTATATTATTCCAAAGGTTCTGTGCCAAAGATGTGCAGTTGAAATAAAAATAGATATTGCTATGGTAACGAACATTTTTCGATTGAGCTACTGAGGTATTGATAATGTATAATAAACCAATTAAATTGAAAAAAAAAAAACGGTACGATTTTTATTGTGGGAAAAATATACAAAAAAACCTAGATTTATTATCTCCGCTTCTTCGGAAAATACGTCTCTCTCGGACTGAGACCGATAAAGAACTAAAACTCTCACATGTCATTTTACAATATAACACGTATGGCCAGTGTTGCCATACGTGACGGTGATGTTAGAGGATATAAATGTAAGATATCTACCTCTTCAGTAAGTTACTTTACTTTATGTACAATAATAATTTAATTCCTGATTTGAGAAAGTCGACCGAAATGTTTAAATACCACGCAGAGACTGATCGGTAATATAGAATATTATCCCCTCATGTGGTTCGAATTGAGGAACGCTGTATGTGGATTTCATTGTAGGGGCAATGGGTGAATTCAGAAGTCACAATATCTTCATCTTTTTTAGACAGGGTCCAGTTTTAGCACCATAATACCGAACTGGGATTATCTTACGTAGAATTTGCTTAGTATTAGCCTTAGCCTATGGCAAAAGGCTTTACAACTTATAGCACAGAGCTATTCTCCGTTTAATTTCAGCCAAGATATGATTATTCGAATCTATATCAGAGTCGAACAAATGCAATAGATCTGACAAAAAATGTGTTAAATAAACCAATATGTAAAGCTAGATTGTAAGATAAAGAATCGCCAACTTAACTATAACATAAAAACATGTGTTGAACAGGAAAGATAAACGCCTGTTGTAATCAAATCTTTATTTGATTTATAGCCTTCTCGTAAATATACATGTACAATTGCAAAGTATGCTTCGAAATTAAAGCTCAAGACGCTTAACATAAATCCTAAATGCTTTGTATTTCCTAAATAATATATAAGCTGCTGAAACTTAATGGAGTGCCAATTCTCTAAGGTGTGTAGCAACGCTGCTGCAACACATCCGCGCTTGAGAGTTTTAGAAAAACAGAATATTAAATTCTTACAGAAATTTCTTTTGATAGGCCCGAAATTCGTAACATTTTTATGCACGTTTTAAATTCAAACAATTACTACAAAAGTGGAGAATGATGTCGATATGTTGGCTCATTTTTTTCGACTGTGCATTTTTATTTCGGGTTGACGTCTTTGACTTTTGAGCTGGATCAAGTTGCTTGGACGGTTTTCGATTTGCTAAGAACACAAATTCCAAGATCTTGGTATGATATTCACCCCTACCTTGGTTCACTGATATGCTTGGCACATCCCCGTTTGAGTTTAGAAATTGATGCAAACAATTTTAAAATGTATTTGTGTCACTCACCGAGCAATTCGGTCGAAGTCGCCGCTATGTGAACGCTACTCCACACCACCTACAATAAGGGTACGCTATAGTTCCTTTATTTCCGTCCCACCTCACCAAACAGCCATACCTTTCAATACCCAGTCTTCCTCAATCATAATGATGTGCCCACTGCCCAAAAACGAATCTAAAAAACGCCCAATTTCCTTCTCGCAATCCAATCCATCATCCAGCATCTTAATGGACTTGATTTTACTGACTTCGCTTTTGTTATTCCACCTCATTCCAAGGTAGCCGATATCTAAATAAAAACTGTTTTTCTTCATCTCTCATTGATTAATTTGAACAGTCGCTTGATAAATCGAACTCCAGTCCTGGGAAACTTAATTTTTATTTCTTGCCACCAATATCCTTACTCACGAGCACCTCGCTCTCTCAAGTTCTTCCCACTCAAATCAATCAGGATCTCAAATTACTAACTCAATCTGAAGAAAGCACATGAAAAATAAGAGGAATTCTGAATGAGGCGAACCAGATTGACGTTCCCCGCACCAATGTCGCTTTTGTTACGCAAAAAGGTCTGCTATTGAAGCATCCCCTCCATCCCCTCAACCAACTAATGCAACTACGGGCTAGCCACAAATATATTTCATTTACATTGCCAACAGGCACATTTAACAGCTCCATTGCTATATGGTCGTACTAACCATGCCTCGATGAAAACCTTCCTCAATAAATGTGTGCAGACCGCAAATCGGTATTACCGAGCGCAGTCATAAATCTTTGGAAAAAACATTTTATTGATTTAGCTGATTATATCCCATCAACCCGCAAAGTTCAACTACTACCGCTTCTGCTATGGCCACCAACATCATCGGAAAGTTCTTCCTTGCCGCGCATACCGCCAGTCAGAACAAGGGCAGCATCCCGAACTGGGAGCGATTGAGGCCAGCATCCTCAGTGGTCTGAAAGTATCTAACTTCGTGTATTCATATTCGATTGGATGTGCATGCGGTGTGGCAAAGTTGATACTTACCACCACCCACCCACACACAGAATAAGTTGTTGATGTTGAGCTACACTCTGTTTGGCTGCACAGCCTTATACCTACCCGATTGAGAACTGAAAGCCACAAAAGGGCCAAGACGCACAAATGTATTCATTGAATTTACAGAACGGGGGTGGTCCGTGCTCCGTGAAGTTCTCGAACAGTGTTCTTGGCTAGCATTTAAATTACAGAACAAAAATATGCAAATGATATTCGGTAGTCAGAAGAGTTTCGAAAGAGGGGATACTTGTGAAAATTTTCAATTTTCGCATAAACTTCTGTCGGGGAACTTTTCGTTTCTTTCTCTCTCTCTCTCTCTCTAAAATAATCATAATAATCGTAATATTACCCGGGGGTGCAATTAAAACTTCTTGGCTCTCGCAAAGTGTATTTTCTTTCACTCCAGCTCCGCCGTTGACCATGTTCAATGATTTGGATAACAGAGCTGGCATTTGTGTGGAACTGACTTGCGACTTAGTTCCTCATTTCGGGTTTTGGTTGCGGTAAAATGTGTTACATGAATCAACATCTTACGCATTTTAATGAAACTTAGCAACGCAAATAAGTAGAGGTAGTATTGTTCAGAAAGGTGACCCTGCTAACATTCAAATAATATTGTGTTTGAAAGGTTTGCTACTAGAGTGCTCTTAAATATAAGGGAAAATAGACAAAAAGAAAATGGATGTAGACCACATAGATCCTTCAGCCTAGAGCACTGGTTTCACATTAGTTGCAACTTAGAAGAGCGCACACCGATCCACTGCACAAAATGTCTGCCACCTGAATGACATGATCATGTGATGGACAATCACGCCGTCTGTCGTTCATATTATCATCACTCTCTTCAGACGTCATCGCAGATAATGGTGGTATGCAACAGTAAGTGCGTTTTTCCGTTTTGTTTTTCCCTCAAATATTGCTGACATCTTTAATATCGGGACCGGGCTTTGCATTTTTTTTTTTTGAGACCATTAATAATAATTAAGTTCACGGAAGGGTTTTTGGTGCGTTTTTTGGCGAGTTTTTACAGGCGTTTTTCGAAGCGTTTGTTGGTTATTTATTGTTCTAGCTTTTTGAGCGTTTTTCTTACGCGTTTTTGTATGGGTTTTTTGACGCCTTTTTGGAACCATTTATTGAGGGTGGGGTCAAAATTCTGGTTTTGGTTTACAATAATTATGAAAGCTTTGTGCTTTTTAACATTTCCCACACCTTTTTCTAGTTGCAGAATTTTGTAAAGCAGAGGTGTAGGAAACTCTTTTTAATTTAGTGTTTTTTTTATATTTTTTTCTCATGTTTTTTTTTATTAAATTCCGTAGATGTTTAGTTATTTTGTATTTTTGATTTTAGTTCACTTTACCTATATATTTCTATTATCATTTTTCTTTTCAATATTTAATTTTTTTCTTAGTTTAGTTTCTTAACTGACCTTTTATTCTGTATCTAACATTCTTAATAAATAAAAATTCAAAAACAACAAATCGGAACGAAATGCATTATCTAAAGTAATTGTATCTAATTCACACCGTGAAAAATAATTGTCATTAGCATTGAACGGCTCGTTACGCATTTACATGCCAAACATAATTTTTTAAATGTATCGCAAACAAAAAAGCTAGGCCTGAAATGTCCCGTTAGGCCAATTAGATTCCTCTCAGCGGGGAGAGCGACAGGTGGTAGTGCTCCCTGAGATCTTTTCCATTCGTTCCAAAAATGAAAAACTCATACAAAACGAATAGTTGTGAGAAGCTAGGCCTAGCGTCCCTACCGACCTGTTGCGCCAACTATTCACTTATTTATTTTTTATAATGAAACGAATATTTTCAAATCCATGACTTTATGATTTCTAGGTATCCTGTAAGTAATACACAATTCCTGCTGATGGATTATAGAACACCATCATGTGCCGATTTGAGAATAATAGACACAGTTTTTTTTAAATATTATTTGTATTATAAATGTCATCGAAACCTACTTATAAATAATTAATATTTTAAGAAAAATTTAACTATACCAATATCTATTTAACAATCAATTATCTTTTTCTAACTACAGGCACACATAAACGTTCCGCTTAAGCTTCCTGAAAATGATGGCATGCGTAATCCCCTTTCCACACAGAGTGTACCACGAAAACGACTTACAATCGTTGGGTTATTGAAACAAACACACCCCTTGAACTGTGAATAGGGTATATATCCTCACTGACAGCAATTCCCCACCAAGTATAAGGAAATTACAGTTTGTGATACGATTTACAGTTGGTTGTTTTATTGTGATCGAATTATACTAGAAATTACTAAAAGCATAATAAATTCCCAAGTGCTATTCGTGTACATGATGGTTGGATAGGCCCACCTGCCCATGTTGCGCCATTAGCTTCAGAGCGCACAGCAACAGTTGTTCCATAGTACGGTCTGTCTGTTACTATTCTATCTACGCTTAACTCCCACAATAGAAGTTCCTGCCATTTACGACCACATAATGGAAGGACAGTTAAACCGAGTCGGCAATAATATTTCCGCAACAGCAGTGACTTTGGCCAGCATCCATACACCTACAAACCTTTTTCTGTGGGCTCGCAGAAAAACCGTACTGCTATGTTTTATTTGTCGTTAAGAGCTATTCACAGTTTTCCCAAAAACTAAACAATAGGAATAGAAGCAAGTTCTTTGTCAAGCGTCGTCTCCTACTGGCGTTATAATATTGCATGTGAAATGAACAGCAGCATAAATAATAGCACAAAAGTAGAAGCATAATCAAGGACTCGCCAAAACCCCCGCCCCGGCCGGATCAGAAGAACCAAACCATTATCGGGTAAAGGGAACAACCAGCTGCTTGAAAGATGTTGATAATTACACTCGTAAGTTGTACAGCAGCAGCCACAACAAAAATAACAAGAACAACATCAGCAGCATTCATCTAAGGAAAATCTAATTTATTATGATAATTTATGTCTACGGATGGTTTTAGTTGAGTCACAAACTATGATGACGAAGACACACAAGAGGACCGACCACTTGATTTGAAAAGTACTGTTGCCAATTTGCCTATTAGTTGCGTACGAGGCATGGTTCGGCGGCCTCCTTAAAACGATAATGCTGTAGAATGTAAATATCTTGCTCGCTTTGACACGACCGACGGGTGGGTCAAGGTTGTTCGTCTTAGACTCAAGCGCACGGAATCAAGAGTACGGTTATATAGACGATGACATAAATCTTTTAGTGAAACTCTGTGCTGTCTAAATTTTTAATGAAAGGCAAGATTATTACCCTCATTGCAATTTTATCTGAATATAATGACAGTTTGCTTTGAGGCAACCACTTCAACTAGTTTTTACATGCAACGATGTTCTATGTATGTTTGAATGCTGGAATACATTTCATTTGTCGATTACGTAGTAAGAGAAAGATATTGCATCCGTACTAAATTTCGAACTCGAGATGATAATCAGTTCTCTGACATTACGATAATAGAGAGTATCTCTGGCTGCTATTGCTCTTCTTACCAAAAATCGGTGCTTGAACAAAATGTAAAAGGATGACAACAAGGATTCTGCAACCAAAAGATGTGATCAACTGTGTGTGATATGAAGGTATGTGTGTATTAACCTTCACTTTGTCGCTAAATAAATACTCCTTGTCCTGACAGCGAAATTGGCTTTCATCAATTTCGTTTCGTTTCGTTTTTGATTCTGGAACCCAGCTACTAACTTTCACAACATTTAATTTTTGTATACTGCCAATTTCTAGTTGCAAGTCACCTACAATAGCGGGTGACAATATATAAAAACTATTTGACGTTGTGTACCGGATTGTTCAGGAAAAGTGTTTGCCTAAATTACTTTTCCGTTCATTGCTTTTGTTCAAAGTGGAAAATGAAGGAATAAAATTTCTCACTAGTGCACAACTGCAGAGGTATTATTTACGTTAACATTTTGGGCGTTCCAGCTCAAGAACTACAAGAACCCTTCATACCAGATGATCTGACGGATCGGGATGGATCTGGTCATCCTACTCAAAAAGGGAAATGTTTTGTTGTGCTACAATATTCTTTTTCTTTTTTAGTTCAGAGCTGAGCACTGAACTGAGCTCGAGCACTATGAACGCGCTCTGAAACGATTGTGCTCAGATCATTCTGATGTTTTTTTGTCTATCCTGTTTTTTTTTTCGGTCGAATGTGACTGGAATTGTGCATGTACATAATATTTAGTGAGGAAAAAAGGAAGCGCCCCTCTAGGAAAGTTTGCAAACAGTGCAAAAAACCAGTTAGCAAACTTCACAGTCGTACGCAAACAAAATGTCAAGACTGGATTTAACAATCTTTGAAGACGAATTCTACCATACAACTTCGAGTAAATGTAGATCTACACTAAAACCGATTTTAGAATTGGTAAACAAAATAACTGAGATATTTAAAGTGGAAATCTGGGATCTACACCTGGGTATATATTGTCAAGGTGAAGGTTAAACTGTGATAATTATGTCCTAATATCACTTCATCTAGTTCTGTGTGATGGCTAGATGTTATGCCACCTTCTAGGGTCCCGCTCACTAATTACATCAGACTATAGTGGATACCCCAATGCACCATGACTATCCTACCCAAGTAACAATTTTACTTCGGTAAGGTTCAAATTTGTAATTTATGTAGGCAACGATTTCGATAGAAGACCGATTTCAAAGTAATTGTTTCCAAAATAACTTCTATACGTCCCTTGCGGAGCATGTACACAGGCTTTATAGAGAAATATGCAACTAAGTTCCGATAAGATCTCTATTAGACTTCTAAAATGTTGAGGTGATTTGTGAAAAGTTAAATTATAAGAATACTGCATTTTTTGGTCGTCGTGAAGCACCTTGTCGGACCGCAATACAGATGTGAAGAATAAAACCCGTGCACGTTGCTCAAGAACAAAGTGTTGAAGAAAACCCAGGTTTGTCCATTCCTCGATGTTCTTTGGAATTCGACATGATTAATGATTTTTTTTGGTCGGAGTTGGATGGTATTGATCTGGACAACGTTTATTTTCAACAAGACGGCGCTACGTGCCACACAAGCAACGAAAGCATTGATCTTTTACGGGAAAAGTTTCCGGACCGTGTTATCTCTCGACGAGGTGATCACAATTGACCACCGAGATCTTGTGATTTAACACCTTGCGACTTCTTCCTTTGGGGCCACGTGAAAGATAAGGTCTACGCCAACAGCCCAGCGTCGATTCAAGATAATCCGTTCGGTCAACTATGATGTTGAAGCATTATAATTATGTTGATACGTTCTCTCTAATGGTAGAGTAGATATATTTCCTATACCATAAAAAAAAAATTGAAATCGGATCTTATTATAGAACATTACAATTTCACAATCATTTCAGGGATCTATATGACGATATCGAAACTATTTAAATCAAATTTTAATAAAATGTGTATACGAACTCATTTTTGTTTTTATATATATAATGCCAAACTAGATGAACTAAGGCACTTTAGAATTAACAAATGAATATAGGTAAATAAACGTTTGGCAAAGCAAAATTAAAAAAATGGATTTTAAAATACTAAATATTGTAAGGAATGAAATAAAATCCACAAACACTTCCATTAAAACGAAGCGTATTTTAATTGACAAAAAAAAATTAATAAAAGAAGAAAACAAAAAATGTCACACGAGGATTATCAGCGTGATCGAACCGCCTGGGATACATGTAAATAAAATGTAAGCAAAAAAAAACCACATGAATTACCTTCACAACCAGACGATAATAAATAAACTACCTAACCCAAATAAATACTTTTGCATTAAACCAGCTGAGCCTTGTCCTCGGATACTGATTACAGTACTGAAGCAAAATAAAATGAATCGATCTCTGAATATTACTTCAACGAGATAAATCCCTCTCTGAAGGAGAACACCATCGCAAACAGAGAGAGTTGTTGAATATGCATTGAAGCGAGACAGAACACCATGACTCGACTTCAATCATAAAGCAATGAGCTAGAGAACACCATCACAGGAACATTCTGAAATCAACTGCGTCAAGATTCGCCTTCTAGGAAAGGGACTTCAAAACATGGACGTACCTATCTAACGCTACGATTAGCTTGCCCACATGGAACTCAAGAAACATTGATTTTTTAAATAGAAATTATATTAAGTGGGTAGGTACTGGGAAATAATAATATTTGCACTAATGAACATAAATTCCGTTCATCTTCCATTTTGGTGTAATTGGTACGGAAACAACTTCTTTGTGCTTCAGTGACGCAAAATAAACATTTGTGAGAGAAAAGCTAAATTTGAGTCTGTTTTAAACTGAAAGTGTAGGTATTTGTTTTCCAACCACGACGTACAACTTTGGTAATTGCGCTCTGCATTTGTTCCATTCAATTACACAAATTTACTTCATATTACTTTGTTCGCAGTAAATATAAAATATATTAAAAAAAAAACCGCCAATGCCAGTCATATACTCGATAAACTTGCAGCCCTCACCAGCATCAGCAGTATAGCAGCACCACCCACCTATCTTACCCATTGCAGGAGTTTATTTCCAAGCGAACACTTCACTGAGTTTGTAACCTTCAAAGAATATCGATTCCGAATAAATTGTAAAAAGCTGATGCAGCCCAACTGTATGGAGCAGCAGTCACCGAGGATGCAGGATGAGACAAGCCATCCCCTATTTATATACATATACCTAGAGACACGTCGATTAGTGAAATCACTTGATTTGAAAGCAGTGTGGCACTTTAAAGTCGCTTCTCGTAGAGAGGACTTCAAAGGACGGTATCTTTCTGGTTAATGCCCCGTAACCTAATACTCGTAGAGACAAAGCCACCGTATAGCTTTGCCGTTGTTCACTGGAGGGTTAAGTCACCAGTGCCAGTGTACACATTTCCCGGGGTTAATTTATTGGAGGATATATGGTAGATGCAGGTCGAACTGCCGTCGTTCCAACGTATACGCATACGCATATATGGTTGAAGTGTCGGATATCAGAGGTAGTTATGTTTAAGCAGTGACAAGGGTTTCACTGTTCTATTTGTATTTAGTTTTTTTGTGCGGCCATCTGGGGTTCATGAGTGTTTTATTCTACAAATGTCTGCTCGAGAGCGCTTACGTCTGTGAACTAGTTTACGGTGTGGTGAAAACATTAGAATGCGGTTGTAACCAGAGCTGTTATTAATCCATGGTCGATATCGTTTACACTTCAATATGCCGGCTTATTGGAAACTTGAATGTTTTATGGCGTCATGGCGAAAAACCAATGCGGAGTGTATTTGACAGTTGGTGGCCCTAATATTAACAGGCATATTGATAGAAGTTTTGTCTTAACCGCTGATAAGATTTGTTTAAAGGCTTAGCCATAGACCATTAACCCTTGCTACAAATGAGGGCTTATACTTTTTGTGATCGACCAACACGATCGTCTAACAAATAGAGGGTGAAATACAAAACATATTTTCCTTCTCAATGGTCATGTTCAGAGGTGTGAGGAGATTATGTAACGAAGTATACCTTCCGACTACGTCTCAAATTCTTTTGCTCATTTTGAAAGGAAAATCCGTACGTAAAAGTCCTCGCAGATGTATCAAAGTTAAACTGATTCAAGTTGTAGCAGATGGTTTAATATTGGATTCGTTTTCCATAAACGGATAAGCACTTTTCTAAAGTTATCTGCTGTGTCATCATATGCCCAATAATAGACAGAAAAGGCAGCCTCCATTTACTCTTGTCCCTAAACAAGCCCACTCTCTTACAAGACTTCGCATGACTTTCTATTTTTCTTAAAAGTCCCGAGTCATCCTTTCCTACTGGTCAAGTTCTCTTTTAACTTTAAAGAAAAAAACCAGCTTAAGCCTTAATCCAGAAAATTATCCTAATTTCTGATTTTAACAAAATTGTATCTATCTTAAGATCCTCTGCCATCAAGAGAAATGGTTTGGGTTCTAACTCCAATAATTAGCAACAGATGCGCACATTAAAAGAGAATAAACCAAAAAAAAAACCTTTGTCTTCAGTTAACCTCAAATCATATAAAACGTATCAACTGAACAAGTAAGCATTGGTAGTATAGGTACTAAGAAGTATTGCGAGAAGAAGGCAAATATAACAAATCAGATCGCTTGTAGCGTACGCCTCTAAACGAACTACAAGTCAAACGAAATATGTAATTAAACTGAATTAATTTTGCTCGTTATGTCACTACTCGCTAGGTCACCATGCCACAAAACAGCCATTGCAACTGCAAATAAATGCCACCCACTTCACGTCGGAAGTGCAACGGCCATCAATGTGCATAATGTGGTTGGTATAAAAAGCGACTTTGTTAAAGCTCGCCCTTCTTTCTCTAATTGTCAGTGGCGGTGGTCGAACGTGCGTCGCCATATTGCGAAAATCTGTACTCGCCAATTTAACTTTCACGCTGTGCGGGAATTTTTTTTAATTAAAAGTATAAAGTGAGACAGTAAGTTAAAAAAAAGACAGTAGGTTAAAGAAAAATATAAAAAAAAATTGTCTCCTGTTGCGCACATATTGCGTAGTGTGCCATCGGGTACTGCTTGGATAAATCCACCCTGCAGTGGAATCAGAAGGTTGCGACCTACTAATTGTAAGTATTCCCAGAAGAACCAAAGGTAAAATCAACTTTAATTTAGAAAAAAAAGGCGGTCTCAGGTGTCGCAATCTACCACCACGCGGATTGCTAAATCAGGTAGTGAGATACCGGCAGCGCACCTTTCTTCTTTTTTTTGCCGACGCGCAAGAAATCCCAAAATAACGCACCGCCGCGGCGGTACAACTTACCACGTGTGTTCTGGTACGAAGAGAACAGGAATACGTGCGTACTCCGATGACATAACTCTCTATAGATTTGAGCATATAGACTTATGTGCTTCGTACTGACGACAACTTTCTTGACAACTTCGATTGAGTATGGAAAAAAAAAAAAACGACACAGCTTCGTCAAAACCATTCATGTAGGTGTGGAAGGCATCAAATTGCTTGTCCAATTGCATTGATCATAAGTTTCATCTACCACACGTTGCTGCTCCTATGCTAGACTGAAAAACCAAATCCACGTGTCGTACTTCACCCCGATGCGACCCAATTCCACGTCCCCAAATACACCTCAGTTGACTTCGCAAGTGACCTGCTCTAATGAACAAGCAAGCCACCATACCAACACCTGTTTGGCTACCCCCACCGAAGGCCATGCATCGACAATTGGGACCGTAGTTTAAGATAAGCAAGAAGTTTAAGTTATTTTTTACTTCAAATGGTTTTTGTACATAAAATTGGAGTCATTAAATTTTTATTGTTAGGATGCCTAAAGAGAATATAAAAATAGTCTTAATTTCAGCCAAGGTTCAGCCTTATTGCAACACCGCAGACACATCCAGACGATTTGTGCGCACAAAGCGGAGGGGCAAGCTGTGTTTTGCCGTCCTGCAACCACAGCCTTAAGTTTAAGAAAGCCAGAGTTCCACTTCTCAACTTAAAAAAAAATAATTATAACTCACTCCGCGAAATTTTCTGATAGAAAAAGAACCATTAATATCGGTTCAACTGATATAAGTAAAGTGTAGCCAGAAACAAAGGAAACAATGACTAAGTTTTATAACAGTAGGGATTTATTAATTATGTAGGTATGTAGTAATTTTATATGAAAATCAGTAAAGGAATGGAAACTATAGAAATTAAACAAATTAAAAAGTAATACCAAAAATTATAAAGAATGTGAAGTTATAATATTTTATGTACCCCTGTGTTCGTATATAAAGAAAATAAAAGAAACAGTTTTCGCCTGCGAATTCTTTCAAAGAAACATAGGTATAATGTTAATTATCGTAAGGATACTAGAAACCAATTTACAGAATTTCTTTATTTTTTTCAATTTTTCCAAAAGGAGCTACAACGAATAAATTTTCTGCGCTAGTAATATACTAAGACTTCAGTGGAATTAAAATGATTACTTTACCCGTAAAAAGAGAAGAAAAACTGTCGGCAAAACAATCCAAACAAATAGGTAGGCTAATTTCTATTATTCCCTTTCTTATTTACATTCATAACCTATCTCTCTCAATCCCATATGCGCCAGACTCGCTCACTACTCAAACATACTCCAGTTCAAATTAAAAAAGAGCAACAAAAATCAACACAAAGCAGAAAAGGTGCAGATGCACAAACAGGTTTGAGCATGCATACGAAAAAAGAAAGAAAAAGCCACAGACGCACACACACGCACAGAACGTCTTCCGCTGAACGCCGGGAAAATCCAACGATCTAGCTTCAGTCGACAATTTAACTTTTCTTAATTGTATAAAATTTATAGTTAAATGTTTATTGTTCAACTTCAGGATAACGTACAAAGATGATTTATATCTTAAAATCTTCGTATTAAATTGAACTTTATTTAAAAAAAATCATATTTCATTTGGATGAGTCATTCCAAAGCTAAGAGCCAGAAGGCATTCGAGAATTACAACTTTTCTTAGATATCAGCTTAGATCTCCGCTTCCGGACAGCGGAAAATGATAAAACATACCCTATCTTTTAATCTCGACAATTATCAATGCAACTGTGAAAACTGGAATCAATTTCGTGCAGTACTTTTTTAATCTATTCCGGTCAAACACATTTCGGCCGGAAAAATTCTACAGTTTTATTATAAAGGGTTTTCCAATAAAAGGTGTTATTTTGGTATTCAAATAAAAATGCCATTTTTTGAGATAAATGATCGGATATTTATTTCATAATAAAGAGGAAGGTATGCCGTTAATAATGAATTCCGGATCATTTTCATGCATTTCAAGGACCCAATCAGCAAAGACACGTCGCTCTTGAAGCGTATATGGTTCCATTTTTAGTAATGTGTTACGGATGTTACACCTTCACTTCCTAATTTTGTTTGATATCCCTGCCGCTATGTATGTGGAATTCAATATGTCAAACACAGCGAAAATTCCTCTTTGCTAAGTCAGCCATTTTGAGGAAATAGGTACTGCCAACCTCAACCGTACTTACTCTACTCCACTCTCAACGAAGGCACTATTTCAAAACTCGATCTTTTCCTCACAAGCTTCCATCCAGAAAGGAACTGTAACCGTGGTGGTCACGGTGGTCACAAGATTTTTTTTTTCTTCAAGGTAATTCGGATCTTTTGGTCAGTGCTGTACCATAAGAATTCTTTTTTTTTCGACAGGCTGTCCCCTACCAGCATTATTCAGGAAATACCACGAAATATAAAAAAATTTCCCAAATCATATCGATAAGCGAAAAGAAATAAAAGAAACGACAAAACCTTCCAGGTAAATTTTTCGTAAAAGACGTGCTGCATTAGTGAAAGTTATATGTTTTTTTTGTATTTTTTCTTACCCTATCACAGGCAAATTAAAAATAATCGGTGCTTTGGAGTCACCCCGTAAGCCCTTCGTCGTGGTGGTGCCAAAAGAACGTGCATTTTAATCCGCGCATGCATGGTGGTGACACAAAAGCACCCTTATTCTCCTGCCCGCGCAACTTCGATTACTCTTTCTGCCCTCCCCCAATACACGCCGCTCGATCAAATTCGAAGCACAAACACAGGAGATAATTCTCCATCACACATTCGTTGGTGACAACATAGAAACCCCGCTTCCTCACCACCAACTATATCTACCGGGAGTATTCAACCGCTAGATCTAGCAAGTGCGCTCGTTATCCTCTCAGCACAGGCAGCTGAATTACGAATCATCATCATCACCCATTGCAACCACCTGCGCTCCTACACCCACCCAACAGTGGAGACTTTCGCACAACACACCAAGCAACGCAGACAATCACGCGAAGAGAAAACCCATAGCTCCCAATCAAGGAGCGAATCAATCGCTACCAAATTCACGGTTTTTTTCTCGTGCTGATTGCGAAAAGCGGGATCTTTTGGCCAGTAAGTGTGTGAAGATCAGCGTCCGCAGTGGTATCGGGACTTGAGCGAAGCGTGGCCGTGCGGAATCGTACTGAGTTGTGATTTGTGGTTTTTTTTTTGTGTTATTTGTGTTCTAAGAGTAGATAATCCCCAAAATGAGATCTATAATGCTATCTAGTTAAAAGATCCTAAAAGAAAGAAAAAGTTTAAAATAAGAAAAGGGAAAAGAAAGAAACAGCAAAAACAAAAGAAAAAAGGAAAAGGTAAAAAAATATGAAAATTATCTATCTTACCTAGTGATCTAAAATTACTTAATTTGCTAAAATAATTATTCTACGTAACATAAAAAAAAAAAAAAAGAAAAACTATTAATTTGATAACCTATAGTGTGGTGTAGTGGTAGTTTGGCCTATTATTTGATTTGCAACAACATCAGCAACCGCAAAAACAGCAGCAACCACCTACGAAAACGGATATTGTGCACAATCTCTGGATAGTGGTGAGTTTTTTTTTGTCTTCATTTCTTTTACTCTTTTATTGCCAAGCTATAGCTATATTTATCTATTTTTTTTTTTGGTTCTTTTAATATATAACTATCGTGACAATGTGTATTTTTTTTTTAAGAAATGAAATGATAGCATTCATATTTTGAAACCTTTGGCTTCAAATCCCGTTTCCCTTTTATATAGAATAAGTACTTTTTTTTTCCTTCCCTTGAAAAGCTTGTGATTAAATATAACTTAATTGAAATTTGAACTATCCTAACTAAAAATAATGAAACCTACTTAGATTTAGAAACAATGACTACGTTATTAATAGATATAGATTATAATAAATGAATCTTTGTTGCATTGACTAAGATGTTTTAAATTGGCAGGTTGATGGGGTTATGTGGGGTCGTGTTCGGTGTAATTAAAAATGGTCAAATAGAGTAGATAGATTACTTTCGTGATTTAGGGACAGTTTCATCAAACATCCAGAGTACGGGAGCTGTCATGGCGTTTCGCGAGTTACGTGAAGGGGAGGGAATCCAGCGTACTCAAGGCGACCTAACACCTGTTGCCCCGCGAGCAATATTGTAGGCAAAATGGTAGTGTCCGTCCGTTAATAGGGAAGCATCTCAAATCTTGGTATGAAACAAATGTTTTTACTGCGTTTGGCTATCTTGAGACAAGAATCACGCCCCATCCGACTTTACCTAGCTGTACACATACAACATACCAAGTCCGAGTCTTTTGAGGTAGTATCCAAGCGTATTTAATAATCATAAAAGCAGTAACAAACAAAAAAATGGCGCCCAACTTGTGGGGCACATAAGATCGTCGCTAGAAATTATATGCTGGTTAACTCTTGAGCTTAAAATAAAGCTCCAGCAACTGAGTAGTGTTCTTATGTGTCACCTTCCAGTTTCAAAGTTTAGTATGGAATTCAGTAGTATAGTCCCGGTATAATCGTAAATTGTTGTAATTGCTATCCGCGTTGCGACTATTGAAGGACAGAAAGATTTGAACTGGTTTTTTATATTCGTATTAGTCCAATTTTATCCATGAACAGGATAATTTGTTGCATACGAATATTTATTTTTAACTTTAATCTTTTCCAATTATAGTATAGTCCATAGTCTCGTAGGTATTACACTGGATTATGATGCTGCTAGTATACTTACCGTTTTGTCCGCGCTTTGTTTGCGATATATGCAAAACTTTGCATAGTCCGTCCGATATAAACTATCAATCTATCTTACCTAAAGCATTTTTTTTATCAGAATTTCATTGAATGACCATCGTAAGACCGACCGCACTAACCCCAAATTATGAAAGCATTAGTATTTTCCTTAAATCAGTCTTTATATTAATATTAATTTAACGAGTTTTAATTATGGATAACAGAGTTCCAAATACGCGTTCAAGAGGAAGGCCAAGTAATCTTAGGGGTAATTCCTCTCATAGGAATTCAGAAAGCTTCAGAAATACTAACAACCAGTCAGGACCAATGAATTCGAGACCAATTGTGAGTCGTACTCCACCTGGTCCTAGTTCAAACCAAAATCAGTCCCCAAATCCAAATCAGATTTTACCACAACCACAATTAATAGATACTCTTCCTGCAGCGATGCAGACCAGTCCAGTAGTTGATTCTAACGGTGATAACCACCATAATCAATCCCAGCCACTATCTACGCAAGAAGATATCGCAGGCATAGGAGCTATAACTTCAGCTTTTCAGCGAATCCTTGAGGCAAACCAGCGCGTATTTATTCGGGAAATGCAAACCATTAGAGATACCGTAGTCGAAAGGTTAGACAATTTGAATTTAAATGTACCACTTGTAAATGAGCCAGATGTACATGTGAATCCTCCAGTACCTTCAAACGCTCGTTCTGATTTTGAACAATTTTTAAATAACGCTTCGTTTTCTACCCAAAACCGGCCAGTACCACCGTTAAGTCAACAAACTTCTTCAGCTAGTTCTGTTTGCAAAATTCACCCAGCATCAGTCTCAAAGATATCCAAGTTACAGACCAGGGGTAAACGAAATTGAAGGAACGATTTTGTGCGACAAGGAAGAGCTGACAGAAAGCCCAGAAGTTGCTGCTTATGGTGCTGACAGCCGGTTCGACCGTTCGAGGTGCCCATTGGACACTTCCAAATTCAAGTGCTGGAATTGCGACCAGATTGGTCACTCTTTCTATGATTGTCAGTCAGAAGTAAGAAATCTCTTTTGTTACCGATGCGGTGAGAAAAATGTGTCAACACCCAATTGTCAAAAGCATACGGTAAACAGGAGGGTGAGCGAGTTGACCGCCGGGGACTCTCGTTCAAGGAACCAAACGCCGAGCCAATAGACCATAAAACACCATCTTTAGGTACCCATAGACCACCCAAAGACTCAAAACCAATCCACAACCAATGCCCAGTTAAACTCAAAATTATGCAGAGGGATGAACACATTAATTTAGATTCACAATCAACCAAAGTTGATGCGAGTGTTCACACTGATAATTATCCACCACTATCTCTTCATGAGCGAATTTTACGTTATCAGGATACCAAACGACGAATTTTCGGTACGCAAAATAATCGTAGAGTGTCGGATCAAATTTCAAAATGTAGAAGTCGTTATAAGAGTAGGAGATCGTATAGAAAAATACTGGAGTCAGCGATAGTTAATGATTCACACGATATGAGGCCATTTCTGCATATTAGGATAGGTAACGAACAAGTGTATGCTTTGTTAGATTCAGGTGCCTCAATCAGCGTACTTGGAAAGAACTGTTTTGACTTTTTGAAACGCAATTCGATTTCCGTAAAGCCTTTGAAGTCCAGTATTAGTACAGCTGATGGAACTAAGCAAGCAATTCATGGTTTTTGCCAGATTCCGGTACAGTTCAATAACACTACAAAAGTTATAGACTTTTACGTGGTACCGACGTTGCAACAAAATGCTTACCTGGGTATAAACTTTTGGAATAGCTTCAATATAATACCCCAAATAGTACCTGAGATAGCTGCGCTTCAAAATACTTACCTGGACTGTAAAGATTCAAATAAGCATGACCTTACACCACTTCAGACATATGAATTAGAAAAGGCCGTAGAACTTTTTCCATCTTTTGCTAAAGTAGGATTAGGAAAAACCGACGTAGAAGAACATTTAATTGACACAGGCGATGCTGTGCCAATCAAATCGAAGCATTTTCCTCTGTCTCCACCGCGTCAAGCTGAAGCGTATGCTGAGCTTGACCGCATGCTTTCACTCGGCGTTATAGTCGAAAGCAATAGTCCTTGGAGTTCACCAATCGTTTTAGTTCGAAAACCGGGAAAGATAAGATTGTGCATTGATTTTCGCAAAGTTAATGGCGTCACTAAAAAGGACGCTTATCCTCTGCCGCACATTGGTGGATTACTGAGTAGACTTAAAGACACTCACTTCATTAGTGGAATCGACCTGAAGGATGCTTATTGGCAAATTCCACTCGAACAGAGGTCCAGGGAAAAGACAGCATTTGCTGTACCCGGAAGGCCGCTGTATGAATTTACGGTAATGCCTTTCGGGCTATGCAATGCTCCTCAAAGAATGAGTCGTCTGATGGACCGAGTTATCCCATCCCGATTCCGTGAAAATGTCTTCGTCTACTTGGATGATCTGCTAGTGTGCACGGCTACCTTCGAGGAACATTTAATTCTTCTGAAAAGGATAGCGAAGTGTCTTCATGACGCGAAGTTAACGATAAACGTTGAGAAGAGCCGATTCTGTCAAAAGGAGATCATGTACCTGGGATATATTGTCGGCCAAGGTTGTCTTAAAACCGACCCTTCGAAGTTGGAAGCTATAACGGAGTTTCCATTGCCGAAAAGTGCCCGACAAATTCGTCGGTTTATCGGAATGACAGGCTGGTACCGACAATTTATTCCAAATTTTTCATCCCTCGCGGCTCCTCTCACCGATTGTCTTCGCAAATCTAAGACTTTTGCGTTAACTTCTGAGGCAGTAGATGCATTTCAGAAACTCAAAGATGCCTTAACGAGTGCTCCTGTCCTTGCACAGCCTGACTTTACAAAACCTTTCGTGGTACAGTGCAATGCTTCGAGCTCTGGTGTTGGTGGAGTACTTTTCCAAATAGATAACGAAGGTAATGAGCGTCCAATTGCGTACGTATCTCAGAAACTGAATAAAGCGCAAAAAAATTATACAGTGTCTGAACAGGAATGTTTGGCAGCAATCGTTTGTGTTCACAAGTTTAGACCTTATATAGAGGGCTTACCCTTCAAAATTGTGACAGACCACTCAAGTCTGAAGTGGCTCATGTCGCAAAAAGATTTGAGTGGCCGCCTAGCCCGTTGGAGCCTAAAGCTACAAGCATTTGACTTCACCATGGAACATCGGAAAGGATCGCTAAATGTTGTGCCAGATGCCTTGTCCAGATTAGACATGTGCGAGCTGATGCCAGTTACTAAATATCTGGAAATTGACTTACAATCGAAATATTTTACTACTACTGATTACGAAAATTTAAAGCAAACGGTTATCTCAAATCAGGCTAATTTACCAGATACTTGCGTTTCCGATGGGTATATCTATAAGCGAGTTAGATTTAGGACAGGTTCCCCTGATGAGGAAGAGAGTCTGTGGCGATTATGGCTACCTGAACAACTTACTAATAAAGTTATAGAAAATATCCATAATTCTGCATCTGGATGTCATGGTGGTTTTGAGAAAACGTTGTTTCGTGTACGTCAAAAATACTTTTGGCCAGGTATGGTAAAACAAATTAAGACATTTGTCAGCGCATGTGATACCTGCAAGGGAATTAAGCCTGCAAACTCCTCTCTTCGTCCAAAAATGGGAATTCAGATTATGACGGAGCGACCCATGCAAAGGTTATATATTGACCTTTTAGGTCCCTATCCCCGTACAAAATCCGGCAATACTACCATCTTTATTGCTATAGACCATTTCTCCAAATACATTTTCCTGAAGCCATTACGCAAAGCTTGCTCCAAAGCTATTTGCCAATACTTAGAGGAAGAGATTTTTCATCTGTTTGGTACTCCAGAATATATACATAGCGATAATGGGAGGCAATTCGTTTCCAATGAATTCGCTAAACAAATGGAAGCTTATGATATAAAACATATCAGAACGGGTCTCTACTCTCCACAGGCAAATAGCTCAGAACGTGCGAATCGCGAAATTATTTCGAAACTAAGAGTTTTCATCAAAGACAAACACACAGAATGGGACAAGTATGTATCGGTAATAGGAGCAATACTGCGAAGTGATCGTCATTCATCGACAAACTGCTCCCCTTACTATGCGCTCTTTGGTCAGCAAATGATCCTCAGCGGTCAAGAGTATCCAATTCTTAAAAGATTGAGTTGCTTAAGGGAACCTGATATCCAAACCATTCCCAACGCTGATCGAATGCAGATACGAAAACGTATTCAAGATAGCTTGTTTAATGCCCATCTGAAGGCTGAGAAAACCTACAATCTGCGAGCGAAGAATGTTAAGTTTGTGGAAGGACAGGAAGTATTTCGAAGAAACTTCGTACAAAGTTCCTTTCCACTGCAGAAAACCTCTAAGTTCCTACCCAAATTTGTGAAATGCAGAGTAAGAAAAAGAATTGGAAACTGTCTTTATGACCTTGAGAATATGCAAGGCAAACTCATCGGAAGATATCACGCCAAGGATATTAGGCAATGATTTTCTTTATAATATAACATTCTATCAGTCGCCTTCACCTTAAAGGACATACCGTGTTCCTTTTTGTTTCCCAGGTTTTGCAACATAGTAAACAAAGAAGGTTTGTTACGGATGTTACACCTTCACTTCCTAATTTTGTTTGACATCCCTGCCGCTATGTATGTGGAATTCAATATGTCAAACACAGCGAAAATTCCTCTTTGCTAAGTCAGCCATTTTGAGGAAATAGGTACTGCCAACCTCAACCGTACTTACTCTACTCCACTCTCAACGAAGGCACTATTTCAAAACTCGATCTTTTCCTCACAAGCTTCCATCCAGAAAGGAACTGTAACCGTGGTGGTCACGGTGGTCACAAGATTTTTTTTTTCTTCAAGGTAATTCGGATCTTTTGGTCAGTGCTGTACCATAAGAATTCTTTTTTTTTCGACAGGCTGTCCCCTACCAGCATTATTCAGGAAATACCACGAAATATAAAAAAATTTCCCAAATCATATCGATAAGCGAAAAGAAATAAAAGAAACGACAAAACCTTCCAGGTAAATTTTTCGTAAAAGACGTGCTGCATTAGTGAAAGTTATATGTTTTTTTTGTATTTTTTCTTACCCTATCACAGGCAAATTAAAAATAATCGGTGCTTTGGAGTCACCCCGTAAGCCCTTCGTCGTGGTGGTGCCAAAAGAACGTGCATTTTAATCCGCGCATGCATGGTGGTGACACAAAAGCACCCTTATTCTCCTGCCCGCGCAACTTCGATTACTCTTTCTGCCCTCCCCCAATACACGCCGCTCGATCAAATTCGAAGCACAAACACAGGAGATAATTCTCCATCACACATTCGTTGGTGACAACATAGAAACCCCGCTTCCTCACCACCAACTATATCTACCGGGAGTATTCAACCGCTAGATCTAGCAAGTGCGCTCGTTATCCTCTCAGCACAGGCAGCTGAATTACGAATCATCATCATCACCCATTGCAACCACCTGCGCTCCTACACCCACCCAACAGTGGAGACTTTCGCACAACACACCAAGCAACGCAGACAATCACGCGAAGAGAAAACCCATAGCTCCCAATCAAGGAGCGAATCAATCGCTACCAAATTCACGGTTTTTTTCTCGTGCTGATTGCGAAAAGCGGGATCTTTTGGCCAGTAAGTGTGTGAAGATCAGCGTCCGCAGTGGTATCGGGACTTGAGCGAAGCGTGGCCGTGCGGAATCGTACTGAGTTGTGATTTGTGGTTTTTTTTTGTGTTATTTGTGTTCTAAGAGTAGATAATCCCCAAAATGAGATCTATAATGCTATCTAGTTAAAAGATCCTAAAAGAAAGAAAAAGTTTAAAATAAGAAAAGGGAAAAGAAAGAAACAGCAAAAACAAAAGAAAAAAGGAAAAGGTAAAAAAATATGAAAATTATCTATCTTACCTAGTGATCTAAAATTACTTAATTTGCTAAAATAATTATTCTACGTAACATAAAAAAAAAAAAAAAAGAAAAACTATTAATTTGATAACCTATAGTGTGGTGTAGTGGTAGTTTGGCCTATTATTTGATTTGCAACAACATCAGCAACCGCAAAAACAGCAGCAACAACCTACGAAAACGGATATTGTGCACAATCTCTGGATAGTGGTGAGTTTTTTTTTGTCTTCATTTCTTTTACTCTTTTATTGCCAAGCTATAGCTATATTTATCTATTTTTTTTTTTGGTTCTTTTAATATATAACTATCGTGACAATGTGTATTTTTTTTTTAAGAAATGAAATGATAGCATTCATATTTTGAAACCTTTGGCTTCAAATCCCGTTTCCCTTTTATATAGAATAAGTACTTTTTTTTTCCTTCCCTTGAAAAGCTTGTGATTAAATATAACTTAATTGAAATTTGAACTATCCTAACTAAAAATAATGAAACCTACTTAGATTTAGAAACAATGACTACGTTATTAATAGATATAGATTATAATAAATGAATCTTTGTTGCATTGACTAAGATGTTTTAAATTGGCAGGTTGATGGGGTTATGTGGGGTCGTGTTCGGTGTAATTAAAAATGGTCAAATAGAGTAGATAGATTACTTTCGTGATTTAGGGACAGTTTCATCAAACATCCAGAGTACGGGAGCTGTCATGGCGTTTCGCGAGTTACGTGAAGGGGAGGGAATCCAGCGTACTCAAGGCGACCTAACACCTGTTGCCCCGCGAGCAATATTGTAGGCAAAATGGTAGTGTCCGTCCGTTAATAGGGAAGCATCTCAAATCTTGGTATGAAACAAATGTTTTTACTGCGTTTGGCTATCTTGAGACAAGAATCACGCCCCATCCGACTTTACCTAGCTGTACACATACAACATACCAAGTCCGAGTCTTTTGAGGTAGTATCCAAGCGTATTTAATAATCATAAAAGCAGTAACAAACAAATGGCGTAGTTTCTACTTAATGTCAAAGAATAAATGCTTCAAAAGTGACAGCTACCGAAATAGCGGATTATTAACAATAACACCTCTCATTGGAAAACCCCTTAGTAAGGATTACAGCGTTAGTATATTATTATGTCTCTCAGGAACTAGTTCATCGAAACTAGATATTACAAATCTAATTTTTATTTTTTTTTTTTTTTTTTTCGCAGAAAAGAATCACCTACGATTTTTCACCAGTTGAATTGAAACTCCCTGCAATCTTTCCTAATTTCCATTCCTTGATTTTGAAGAGAAACTTAATAGTGCCAAAGTCACTTCAAGCTGATCGCCAAAACCCACTTCCCCAAATGCCCTTAAAAATCTTATCACCAACTAACCAGCGAAGAAGACTCAATCGTCTAAAGGATAGCACAACTTTCTTAAGGATCAAAACTACCTAATTGCGACGAATCAAATGTATACACAAACAAATGTCAAATCATTATTCTCTCAAACATAACGTTTGATTTCCACACATAAAGTTAATTAAATTACCATGCTGTCAGCACTGAAAGTCTTGTCGCAACGCCCACCAGAGGTTGTCCTTTATAATTACCCGGCCTGGTGAGTATATCCCTACTTTTTGTGGTCAAAGCATAGATTAGTGTCGTACTGCAAGTCATCGTCATACAATCATAAAAGGAATTCCAAAACTACCCTCAACCTTCATATACCAACTTAACTAAGAGAAACTTTAATTCCTTTACACAGGACGTGGTATACATCTGCAAGATTCTCGTCTTGAGGAATATTATGCAAATTTGAGAAACAAAACAAATTTGTTTGGCAAACTTTGATAACAAAGTCATCCGCCTTCGAGAGGGGCAGGACGCAGGAGACTGCGAAACCATGAACCATGAATGTAGCCGAGAACCATCTCCTGCCATCCATAGCACTGGCACATCGAATAAAGCTGTAGCAATCCGTATGCGAAAAGGCACCACTCCAGTATGTATCTCAGTGGCTGTGAAGTCGCTCTGGCGAATATGAAGTAATAACTGCCCCTGGGGGGGGGGGGAGTAGCTGAACCCTTCAGTTGTACCGAGTAATTAAAGAAGAAAACTTTACATTGTAATGCGTAAAACTATCTGTGTAGCAACTGTGACTATCTCCACAATTGCTCTGGACACTGAAATCAAAAACTCGGAGGGTAATACAAAAAATAAAAGTAGGTATAACGACCAGAATTCTTGATGTCCTGGCATATACAGCTCAGCATTTGTCCGTTGTGTACTATCATCATCGTCCCTGTCGTTGTGTCGCTTTTTTCGATTCGGAATACATGCCGTATATAGCACAGCAGAGATACTCGTCGTACATACAACGGGTACGGACTTATCTAGTCACATAACATTAGCACTTTTGTTTATAACTTTCTGTTATCAGAGTTGCTTCGTTCGTTTGGTTGTTCGCTTGGATGTATTCTCTCAGTTGTATCTATATTCTGTGAGGATATTGAAAGCAACTGCTTTAAATTTAATCTTGATACAATAGATTCTATTTTGCATCTTTTCCCGTTGTCTAGGCAGGCTTGGTGAAGGAAAAGTTGCTCTTCGCATTGAAAACTGAATTATTTTTTTTATTTTCTCTCCTGACTGCAGTGCCCGCAAATGAAGTTACGTAGAAAAAATTTAGTCCGTATTCACGGCGACTAAAATTAACGAGGTGTCTTCAATTGCGAAATTTTCCCGAAAGTTTAACAAGCGGTAAAATGTGTATGTGGATTTATACGCGCATCAAGTTAAAATTGCCCACTCCGTTTGTATTTCTTAGACACAGCGCCGTACTAAAAATAAATTTAAGTCTCGATTTTAAATTTACTATTTATTACGAAATTTGTATGGAAAATATAGCCACTGCGATCTACTTAAATCTGAGGTCGAAACTAAAAATGTTTATTTGTTAGGCCCATAATAATTATAGGGCTTAAAATGTAACAACATTTTTAGTGTTTATTTTGCTCAAACCAGAAAACGAATTCAGATAAAACACAATGCGAATTTAAAGTCTTCTTTTTAGTACTACTCGTGGGTAAACTAACTTTGTTCTCACACAAGCCTTACAATTAGTTTCTGGCAAATGCTTGCAGACTGTTGGAGGTAATCGTGTGTCACGTTGTTGTAGTCTTTCCGCCGACGTTTAGAGTGAGAGAAGGAATAGATAAGACTTAAAGTAGATTATGCTTTGTGTGACTCGTAGGTGTAAGAATTAAAAAAAATACAAGTGTGTGACGTCATAAATACTTGTTGATAATGTTAACCCTTGTTGTACTATTTTATTATTCTATTTCCATGCAGGTCTAGGGCTTAGGAGGATATTTATAGGAACATTTTTCTCCTTCGATTTTTTTTAGGCTTCGGCAATTGCACTACTTCTCGGAAATTTTAACAAACATCGAAGAGTATAATTGTCATGAAAGAGCTTCTCAATCAAAATGAAATTGCAGGTCCCATCTATTTGTACCATAAATAAAAATACACACAAAACGAATGGCCTTGTGAGAAACTGGGCCCAGCCTACCTATATCTACAGCTCTGTTGCTCCAAATATCTGTAAATTTTTGTAGCCTATTTTATCATCTGATGGTACTATTTTCAGCGTCACTGTATCGCTTATCATATAAGGTATGCCTAATCACATAAGCCTTTGCCATACTGATCGAACGATGTAACCGAACTACTTCCAGTCGACGAATACATAAGAATTTACTGTACTTCTATTGTCTATAAAAGAGAGTCCAAATCTATTGTTCACAGAGTTCGATATTACCGATTAAAAGACACTTGTACCAGCGAACATCTTTGTTGTTTTCTCTCACGTCGTTTGTATCCGTTAAAGTTCCCCCACATTTTATTTCAGGCTTACTAGATTTTGTAGTTTCTTAGGTTATTTCATTTGTTGCTATAAGCTCGTAGATGAAAATTAAATGAAACGAACAATAATTTTCTGTTTATATACTTTCGTGGTTTTAGAGATAGATAGAAATATTCTTCATAATTATTTTGGTCCCATTTTTTTTTGTGTTGCGGGCTTTCAACGGCAAACTATACAATCTGGTGCAGCGATGTTGATCTATACCAATAGCGCATCAGTCGTCCAAGATGACTAGGGCATGTCGAGTCTAACCTGGACAGACAACCCAGTATAGTCAGACAACTCCACATATGGATCGCTCAAATAGAAAAATACCTCAATCGACTGTATGCAGTTAGCTAACTGAACTCATGATCAGGCGAACTAGATGCGGGTTTATGCCTCGCTTAAGGCCCCTCTGTTTACTCCTGTATAGCGGCCAAGTATCGGTGTTATGTCAATTTAGATCCGTGTGACAAGCAAAGACACACAAAAAATGTAAAGTAAATGCTGCCAACCGCTACTAATCATGAGGGAATGCAATAGAGTTCGGGAATACCACATTTAAACATTACTGAATTCTATTGGTTAGTTAGGCCAATACATGGTTGCGTATTTTCCGCTTTTAATTATCATTAACTTCTATTTCGTTAGTAAATTTTTCTTAAATTACTGAAAATGTTTTTATTTTCCCTCAACCAATGTGCATTACTAACATTTCATAAATATTTTAAGCAAAAGTACAAATATTTCTCAAAAAAAAAAAACTACAGGGTCCGCCAAATAACTTTTTTTTTTTTGAAAATTCTATAAAAAAAAACTACTGAATATTTTCTCAAATTTCTTTTTTTATTTGAAAGTACAATCCTTCCGGTTAAGAATGGAAAATAATTTCATTCAAATGGCTGCCTCGGCTGGCCGTGCAGTAGCCTACACGATCGGTCCAATTTTTAAGCACATTATCGATTGTGTGCAGCTGTAATTCACTAATGGCTTCACGAATATTGTCCTTTAAAGCGTCAATTGTCTCTGGCTTGTCGGCGTAACACTTATCTTTTACGGCACCCCACAAATAATAGTCCAACGGTGTCAAATCGCAGCTCCGAGGTGGCCAAACGACATCAGCTCTGCGGCTGATAATGCGATCTTCAAAAACAGGGCGCAAAACATCGAGTGTAGCCCACTTAGCGAAGCGAAAACGCATTGTATGGTCATTTGGCTTCAACTCCTGAACCAATTGGACTTTGTATGGCGTCTTTATGCAAAATTCGTCTCAAAGATGTCTCCAAAATGTTGAATTGTTGAGAACGACGGTGAATTGATGTTGATGGCGCTTCACGCACACTTTCTGCCACAGCAGCAATTTTCTCGGGTGTACGCACTCTTTTTGGCTTTTCACGCTTTGGTTTATCGATGAGGATGCCAGTTTCTTTCACTTTTTTCAGAAGATAACGAACATACGGAGCTGACGGTGCTTCTCTTCTTCCAAATTCCGTACCTATGCAATTTTCGCACACATTCTGCAACATTACCATGATTTTCAAAGTAATGTCGCAATATTTCCCAACGTTGTTCAAGCGTATACACAACCATATTCGTTCAGCGGAAGGATAAAACTAATTATCTGTCAAATCAGACATGAGCTAAGTGTTACCATTCGCGAAATAAGCACTAGTTGAAAAACAAAAGTTAGATGGCGGACCCTTTATAAACATGTAACGAATAATTTCAAATTTAACGGATAAAATTCTATGAACACTGTCAGCAACTTTGCGTAGGTGGCTCATATTTTGTGCGAGTATGTTCGTGAGCCAGAATTTTCGAAGTTACGTGTTATTTGTCAATACGAATTTCTATTTAATAATACTAGCGCACCAAATCATGGCCACTCCATAAAAATATAGTTTATTTTTCTGTATATTTGCATGGAAAAAAAAAGTGGAAAAATAAAAGTTGAGATGGAGATTCTTATGGTATACACAAAACTATACTAAGTGCACTTGCCTAGGTTGTGTTTGTTTGCCATCTAAAATTATCCTGAAAAACAGTTTCCATGTACTACCAAAATCATCAACGATTTTTTCCGGTATCCGGTTTAAGTAGTCTGCACCAAAACAGTATACAAAAACAATAGGCAGTATCAATGGATAGGAACTTTTTCTAAATATTCATATTCTCGCCTGTCTCTATTACCTACGTTTATTAGAAATTATTTTGTTTCTAATATAAATTGAATTTGTTTTTTTCTTTCTTTTTGTTTTCTGTTATTACATGGAAACTGCATGAAAAGAAAATAACTCAGAAATGGTGACATCTCTCTCCTAAACAAGAAAATATTTTAAATTTTAATATTCCTTATCGATTCTTCCCTTTCAATTCCATGCATTTTTTCTGTCGACATTCGCTGACGAAATAATTCTTAGCCAAAAACAACAAACGAAAACAGACACCATAATTGTAGGAACAAAAAGGTCTTATATTATTTCGACGAATGAGTATTTCTCAATTTATTCCTACATTTGTATGTTGGTAACATAAAACAATAAGTTTAAACTTTGGGAACGCATCCATCAGCTGATAGAAACTCATCAAATACCCTACTGTCAGTCACTGTTTTAAACACTCTCTCTTTATTTTTCCCATGAAGCGTGGGCATTTTTCCCTTTTCACCGAACTCAAATTCCCTCGATTTGTTCATAAATGTTCTTCTTAAAGTAAAATTTGTATTATTCGGAAAGTAATTCACATCAAAATTAACCTTCAGTATTAAAATCGCAGTTTGTTAACATTATAGTGATTATTTCTTTTTACTAAAAGGCAAACCTCTTTTTTTATGAACAATGAGTGTGTTGCAGTGGAGTTCGAATGTTTTTTCTTCAGATTCATGATATTTCCACAATTTTGATGCCTCATTCCTGTTTTGCACTGAAGGTTTTACGGGCAACAAACTTTCTACAAAAATAGAAATTCCACGTCGTAGGAAATTTAAGAGAGGATTTTCTTTTCAAAATTTGCGGGAGGAATCGGGTAGGTGCGCGGGAGCTGGCGGTCTATTTAATACTTACCTTATGATACTTTTGTTGCATGTTCTCATAGTTTAAAAGTATACAATTCAATAGAAACAACCAATTGAATATTACGACTCAATGATAATAATGCCTAGTTAACAGAGCAAAGGTTTGACAAATTTTCCCGCCAACATTCTGTCCAACGAGGAAAATTCCCCATTAGGTTATTCAAAGATATCTACCTCAACTATCACGGATAAGCAAATTATTCTAACAACAGACTGTACAAAACTGATGGACAATTCGAAACTTCCCCCACTAAATGTATCTAATCAAAGGAAAAAGTTGACCAACTTGTTTGCGCCATTCATCCAACTTTCATTTTGAATTTAATAAACTAGAAAACTAATTTAAGCCAATTTAAATATTAATTCCCATAAAAGCCATATGAACAATGCTTCAACGAACACATCATATTCTAACCATCTGATTCGGCATTCCTACGAATTCGTATACGTTGTGTAAATAAATATTTGTGTATGTAGTAATACCCGAAAAGTTGTTTAGCTTAAGTGATTAAATAAAACCGCATCCAAATATGCGGTTCGCATCCAAATCTCTTCCGTTGTTATATACCATCAAAACAGACAAATCGCATCTAGCCATCATAGCCACTACCTACCTAACGGAAAAGTTTAATTTTTAAATACAGCAACTTTCGTTTCAGTCCTCAACAGCCAACCGCCACCCAATTGAATCTGCTACCATTCAGACGTCAAATTTTAACAAAGCGCTTCATATTACCAGCCCTGGGCCATTCCACATTCCACTGACTGCATTCGACGATGAGAATTATACGCGATTTGGTTGCGGAAGCGCTGCAGCCTATTGTTTGAGATACTATCTATATAGATCTACCTACATCCTACACGCTACTCGTACTTCGTTCCAAATTCGAAAATGTTTAGTTTTGAACGCGCAAAGTTTAATTTAATTTTCACTCGAATTTGTGTTTCTAATAAAACGGAATTGACTTTGTGTGGCAGATATTCTTCGCTGCGGCATGGTAGTAGTAGGCGGGCGATGAGCGCTGTAGAAATTCCATTAAGCGCGCCTCTTGACGAGTGGTATGCCATCAGCTGTTGATGAAATACACACAATATTATGCTCTTTCGTTCCATCTGAGTCGCGTTTACCGATAAAGCTGGAAGTTATTAAAAAACCCTTGAAACGTACAATATACACAAGTGCCAGGCGGTGGTGGTGAGGGTGGTGTGGGCTTAATCCGCAGTAGGTGTGTTCTGCCTTGTGCAGCAGTGTTAGGCGGGTGTATATGTCGTAGACACATCCAATCGTGCGAATACAGTACACACACAGGGAACATCCTATTGCATGGGTTTAATGTAAGGCAATCAATTTAACCCCGTTAAGCACTTTGGGTGTCGTTTAGTGGAAAATTGAAAACTGCTATTTTTTTTCCGCACTTCGGTGAATTTACTAAGCGAACGCAGAAGAACAGCATCAACGACGAGCGTGACAATGTGCACACTCGCGTTGACAGAAGTAACACTGACGCTTTTAATTAATTTTTACTTTCTTTATTCTGTTGTGCATAGTTTCAAAAGGGCGCCTGCAGTAAAGAGTGAGGTTTTTAAAGGGTACACGTGAAAGTGCAAGAGTGTAGTAAAATTATTACTATAGTGGAGGAGTTTATAAACTCAAAGTAAGCCCGCATTGCATCGAAATCGGAATCTAAGAGGGTTATTCATTTTATAGTTTTTTTTTTAGCATTTTCGTATATGAGTAAGGGAAATTTATTGTACTTATTCGTAAAATATTTCGAACTCGAGATTTTAATCAATTTTGACATAACGATGATAGAAGGACTCAAAACATTGGATCTCGCAATTCCCTCCATCTGTCTGTCTGCCTGAGGTATACAGCGTAAACGGTTTGCCAGATTTTTTTTAAACTTCGAAATTGGAGTTTGTTGCCTAACAGTTCGGGGCACTTTTTTGACGTTATCTCCTTATTAACGGTACAAGTTTCATTTTTTTCAAAAATGGCACTAACAATTTCAACCAAAATTGCAATTTTATTTTACATACATAGGTGAGGTTATGTAAATCAACTGTATTTATGGCGTATATTTTCTGAAATCTCGGAGTCCGGACCATATTCTCAGATTTGTTCTGTCGTTGCTTAAGGGATCGCACTTCTGCACGTTTCATAAAATCATTGGAGTGTTGGTTCTCAGGGAACGTGCTCCCTCCACATTAGATCTGGAAATAAATAATCCGGCCCGCCGGTTTTGAAGGGTGAAAATGTTGCTATTGCAGCCGCGGCCGTTTCTGGTACCACTATCCGTTCTGCGTTGCGTACTTACCGTTCTGTTCGCTCGTTGTTTCCTCGTTTTTGCATTCCATTGTTTCCACTATCTCCCCCGCTCTATGGCGAATAAGTCTAAAGTTGGAAACTGGGTTTCTGGAGACAATCTTTTGTAGTATACTGACCTCAGATGCACTCCTCATCGCCCATGGACGCGATCAGGATGGTGACCAATCGATTTGATTGCTCACCACCCTGATTATAGGTAATTTAGGTTAAGTAGCTTAGGTAGTCTTAAGTAGTTTTAAGTAAAGCAAATAATAAAGAGTTCAAGTTTTCTAAAGTTTCTTGAAAATTAAAAAACAAAACAAATCATAGAAATAGATAAATTTAAGGCCGAAAGGCAATAATTTTAAGGATATTGATAAGTTTAGAGCGCTCGCTTGGAGCCAGTAAGCTAGAATAAGATAAATGTTAGTTTTAAATTAGATTTAATCGTTTTTGTCTAGTATGTAAGCTTAAAAAAGAAATTAATAAAAATGAATTTAAAATGAAAAAATGCACTCCTCATATTTAAGCAAGTCCCTCCATAATTCCCTTTAACGTTGTCCCAGAGTAACATTCAGATCTTTCATACCATGCTTCAGGTTCTGCCCTCCTCATGGTATGATTGCAAGCCATTCTCACAGCCTTCTCTAGCTTTTCAAGTTCCCGACATCCAGTTAAGTGTAAGCCAATTGGTAAGCATCTTTAAGAGGTGACTGCAGGTTCTTTAGTTGTGAGTCGGTATGCGAAGTATTTTTCGATTTGTATTTACATTCAGTTTCCCCTCCTATCCGTGTTCTTGGAAGTCTGATATATTTCTGATTTTTTTTATATCCAAAATAAAAATCAAACGAAATGGCTTTGTGATCCGACAATGTATCCTGATCCATTACCCTCCAATTTGATGCTCCTTAACTTTAACTTTAAGATTCATTTTTATTCACTTCTTTCTTTAAACTTACATACTAGACAAAAACGATTAAATCTAATTTATAACTAACATTATCTGTAATCGCGGCAATGGGCGCCTGCCAGCCGCCAACAAGGGTTAGCCCGTGCCGAGTCTTGGAAGCTCCTTCACAGGGTCACATCCATCACCACCCTTCGGCTCGCATTCACGAAGGTTATCTCTGCTCCCCCGTTTAAGATAGTTAGATCCTTGCATGGCACTATAGGAGCGTGCCTATGAATGAAAGAATGTCAGAATTAAATTACCAAATACTGGATCTTCATTTAGAGCAATTTAATTAACTTTAACAGAATGCCAAAAAAAGAAATGAAAATTCTGATTAGCAAGGAAATTCTTAAAATCCTTGGCGATGGGATGACAGGTTGAATCGTTGAAGGTCAAAACGCGAATGAGCACGTATAAGAAAATATACATAATGGTAGGTTTGTCTAGTGCCACACTCTGGTGATCGATCCATGAAGTTGATGTTATTTATTTGGTTTTATATTTGAATTTTCAAATAACCATCGGTTGGATGTACAACATAAATTCGAAAAGCGCTTCTCCTTTGTAATTATCGTTGGTGCTGCCCCACACTGGTTATGTGCATTTGCATCACAACCAAATATTAGATCCTCGTTTCTGTTCCTGCATGCATTCACCAAGGACTGTAACTATCTTGACGGACGAGCTTCTGGAGAATCATACGGCATGAATGCAGATGCTAAAACAGAACTTTCCGCACTGCAAGGTCTGCAAGGCCGTAGACCATAGTGGTATCGATGACAAGAAGCCGTCATAAACGCCTCTGATTAAATACTGGGTTTCACTCGGCTGCCAAAAGAACAACTCGCAACAAAATCGAGGAAGTTTTGCAACAACTTCACTTCGTCTAAGCAAATCGGAAAGTAGGTATCTATGTACCGCTTGCTCAATGCTCATAGTATGTTTTTTATTTAAACTGCTAATGGAATGCTGACACCCGTCTATAGAAGGCGTCAAGTTTTCGGCTTGATAATATTTTTTATACGAGATCACGTCTAAAATATGTAAAATGGAAATTTATTACAAGACAGAGTGTCTTGTCGTTTACATCATATTTATTATATCTTGTACAAGACTGCAGCCATAAACACGTAGCTAATAAACTAGCTGCTCGATTGATGCTCTTCGCAGTATACACTGGAATGGCAATGGAGCACACTTGATACACGGATTATGTAGATTGCCTCGCGTAATGAAAGTCCCTTTAAAAATAAGTACACCGATCTATGAATGTGACTCTTGAACCCGAATCACATCACTTAAGCGCACCAGCCACTCCTTGTAGCAGCAGGAATTTAACATCCAACCTTCTTTAAGAAACTCGACTTTAATTAAACGGCAGCAAGTGGGTATATAGCACGCAAATGAAATAACTTGCATTATCTTCTCTATTACACAGCATAATGGCAGTCATAAAGCAAAATGGCAGAATAAATTAGCGTTGGCAATCACAAAAACACTGTTGAAATGGCAGCAGCTCTAATTAACCATTACGAAGGCACATGTGTGACATTTTGAAATTGCCACATGAATCCAACTCCAACGTCCAGATTCATTGCTCATCGTTGCCATTTCCCAAGTCATCGTGGACAGCACATATACGAAAGCAGTGCTCTGACAGCATCCCATTGGAACACGTACGTGTTCTTTATTTTCGGCAGAGATAAGAGAAAGGAAAAGAGGACATACTGAGGTTTATGTTTGTCCTCCCATATCGGATGGCAGCACCATGAAGCCGCCCCCTTTTTTTAACCACCACACTAAACAAATATAAAGTGCTGTCAGTCGTTGTTGGTTCGTCCTGTTAAGATGGTCACCCTTGCGGGCCGTTAAAATTACAAATGGCAATGTGCAGCTCAGTGTGTGTGTGCGACCAAGCTGGATTCAGCTGCCCCCCACCAAGCAACCGGCAATTTGCCACAGGACGAAAAATAGTCTTCGATTTCCCATTCGGACAGGAAACAAACAGTTTCGGGTTAGGAAATAATGATGTGGCGTCAGAGCTGTGCTGTTTTGTTGCTTCACCTTAACCTCAAATACGTCAAGGCGAAAGGACCAGTTACGATTTTGTTCCGCACCCGAGTGCATCTCTGTGTGTGTTCAAAGGGCGTTTTATTGAAATTCGAATTTGTTGTAGCATCTTATCGACCGCATCGTTTCAATAAAATTGATTGAAATTGAATTTCTGTCGGAATGGTTGACCGGAGACATTTGATATGTCGTAATGTGTTGTGTGGCTTTTTCGTTTTGTTGTTCCAGTATAGTGGTTGTATAATCATGTTATCCTTTTCGTCTGTCCGGTGGAACTTTGGGCATTAACGGATAGCTGTCGTCTATTTTATAGCATCCCTTGGCATTTACATATATCAGGCTCGAATGCAATACGGCTAAGATATTGAGGAAAATCTATAACAACCAAGAAAAAGACAGAGAGGGTTTTAGGCCTGTTTTCGGTTTCCCTGTTGATTGTGTTTGGCTGGTTTCAAAGGTCAAAGGTAATGGGCTTAGGGGGATAATTTACGGGAAAACTATTTTATATCGGATTTCAAATCGTAGAATAACTTTCAGTTGACGTAGTTTGTAAAGTTGAGTAAGCTATCAAAATTTGTCATGGAAGTATGCAAATAAAATATCGAAAGAACTTATTTGCACTACAAAACAGCAGTGAAGAAGTTCTTTTTTTCCCGCAGGCTTGTTATACCCGATTCACTGGGTCTTTCAATTTCATAAACAAATTTTTTACAAGCACTCAGTTTTCTGCTGGCAGCCTCAATGGATACGAAAACGGTTAGTGCCATAACCATTCCAAATTGGCTCCTACCAGTGATGGGGACTATCGAATAAAACCTATCGGCCTATTCTTAAGTAGATGAACATTCATCACCGGTAGTAGCTAAAAAATCATTCATACTGCTTTCGAATGAAAATATTATACGAACGAAAAGTTTGTAACTACTTTTTTCACGCGATAGTCAGTTTGAACGATTCCGTTCATTCATTCAGTCTTTCGTTCAACTAATATTTTCTTTCGATAGTAGGTTTGAAAGATTTCACTTGTTCAACTTTTCGTTCAACTACTATTTTTGCTAGTAAATCTGAGTCTGAACGATTTTTTTTCATTTGATGGTTCGAATGAATTATTTTCGATTTTAGTGATGTGTAGATTTGTGTTTTGTAGACAATGAAAGTATTACCTTCGGGGAGTGTGGAACTTAGGGTTTTTTCCACTGCGCCACCTCTCGCGATCGTCTGACAAACATCCGAGAGTATAATTGTCTTTAGAGCTTATCAATTAGCCGTTTGGAATAGGCATAAAATTGTAGATCCCTTCCATTCGTTCCAAAAATGAAACTCACACAAAACGAATGGTTGTGAGAAAGCTAGGCCTTGGGTACCTACGGAGCTGTTGCGCTAACTATTGAGTGTGGAATTATGTCTTCTGTTTATTTTTAAAATATTTATGTTGCACCTTTTTTTGATTTCTAATTTTATGTTTTATTTATTTATATTTATAGAAAATGAGTATTTTTTGGCAACTATTTCAAAATTTTTAATTTTACGTATTATTTATTTATTTTTGTAGAAAATGAGTATTTTTTGTCTGATTTCAGTATTTTGTTTATTGTACATTCCTTTTTTTTTTCTATTTTTTTGGGTTTAACCTTTTTAATGGTGCAATCCCTTTTTATTTCGTTCAATTATACTTTGTACTTTTGTTTTTCTTACATAAAAGAGACATAACACAAGAGGGACTTTTTTTATGACTTATGACCATGAGCCGTTGGAGAGGTTAACAATTTTACTAACAACTATATCGTCCTAAGCACTACAATCAATCCCAATTTTCGTATTTTTGAGTATAGTGAATAGATTTCAAAATATTTTCATTTCCAGTAAGAAAATCTCTAAATTTTAAACAGGTTCTTCCGGAATCACATTTAGTTATAAGAGTAGCTTTAATAATATTTACATTCATTTTTGATTTGTCACTATGCCAACCGTTATTCAATATTGAAAATACTCTTTCAGTTGGTGCATTAGAACCGGGAGGCACAAACTGAAATTGAAGCTGGGCATGCACTGAAGCACTGAAGGTGTAAACATAATTTGAAGCAATTTATATTGGTACTTTTTTCTTTTCTTACGCGAAAATCGTGTGATATACACATATACATAATACATATTATAGAGAATTTGCGATGTAACGAATCCTTTTCAGATAAACATACACATTAGTATTTATCTCTCCATAGCGAATGTTTCCCACGATTTGATATCCGATTTAAGGAACGTATATAAAAGTTGGTTTAAGAACCCTGAAATATTTAAAATGGTAGGACCAACATCTATTCAATTTCAAATCAAATAAAATCTTTTAAATAAACATATTTTTCATTGATTTTTTTTAAATAGTATTAAAAGTCGATCGATATAGCGAATGCGCTCGATATATAGTGAATTACATCAAAAATGATATCATTCGGTATACTGGACTGTATTTTTAATTGCCCTAAATGCTAGCACTTTCTTGTCATTGTTTTAAAGGACAGTTTCAAAAATAAATTACAAACAAATATAGGACAGGGGTAAACAATAAAGGGCGGATGGTCACTGGTCAGCGTACCTATAGCCAAACATGCCCCAGAAGAAACATCGCTCTTGGATTGATTCAGGAACCATGGGCAACTTCAGGTAAGATTTTTCGGCTAAATAGAAGATCCAGAAAGCTTATCTTTGCCAAATCGAATCTTTCTGTTGGGAAAGACGTAAAATTCTCTCTCATTCCAGGTTTCAAGACTATAGGGAGGGGACTACATGGCAGTTCTAATCGAACGCCACAACTGCCGAGAGACACACAAGTTTGCATGTGCATCGGCGTACTTCGGTGGAGACATCGCAGAGGTACCACCCCCACCAATACAGGACCTCGTACATCATGCCAAAATCAGAGTTTACACCTTCTGACCGGTTGTGATGCCAACGTTCCTCACCAGATATACGAAGCCTGAAATAGTTGTGGATGACTTCTGAAGCACAGGCTCGGTTTAGATATTTGGGGGTGTGAGTAACAGGGATCAAAAATTAACTGTGTGGACTGTAAGCAAATCTTAGTTCCGATTGTATTTTCTTGAGCTCAATTGTATTTTTAACTTTTTCGTATACGTAGTAGATATCGTTTTCTAACAAAATTTCGAATGATCTCTATATATGTTCATCCATTCTCATATCACGCAATTATGTCCGTCTGTCCATCTGTTCATTTAACGAAAATTCGTAAACAATCTATATTTTTAAGTGATTCCGTCTTCGTTTTCCACGCGAATATAACAATAACAGTAGCTGCTGGTATCTTGAACACCACATTTTCGATTTCGATAAAAATGTTTTCATTCTCAACAATACGTTGTATACTAACCAAATTTTTAGCTTAACAGTTGAAGAAGAGTACTTTTTGAAACAAAAATGTCAAAACAATTAATACCTCCCATTTTATTTGCGATCTCATACATTAATTTTTAATGAAATCAGTTTCAATAAATAAAGAAAGCTCAATAAAGGCCCTGAATTTGACTCTTAACCTGTTTATCCGCATAATAATGGATTTTCACAATCAGAAATCAAATTCAATTACTTTAAAAACATTTTCGAAAGGATTAACAAGTTAACTCAAAAATTTTCTAAGATACAACAGTTACAAAAAATAACTATATCATTATGACGAAACTTCCGAAAATTGAATAAGAACACTAATTATGGATAAAAAAAAAATGCATATCACATAATAAGAAATTAGAAATAATTCCTTTTGTTTGTGATTTGTGTTACTTTTAGTTTTTAATACATGAACCCTTTGCCCGAAAAAGCCTGGCAACGCTGCCGTCACCCCAGTCAAATTAAATACTTTAATTCTTAAAATTAAACTAAGACTAAGACTAAAGTGTTTTATTGCTAGGTGCCGTTGAGTATAATTATGAATGTTTGCAAACTTAAAAAAATACCCTTTGATGGTAACTTTTTCGGGGCGATTGTATTTTGTATTTTTTCAAACTCCATTGTAACTTAAAAGTTGCGATTGTAAAACATTTTTCAAACCTGGTGAGTACGCATTGAGCATGGATCGATAAAAGAATACTCAGTTGACCGATATTTTGTTTTTATCCTTCAAAAAGTGAGTGCATGAAACGGAACATTTAGTGGAACATTAAGAAATAGGTTTCTTGTTGTGGAAAACTATAGGTATCTAGCCAGTGGGTAAGAAATTATGTTTGCATGTAAAGAATTCGGTAGTTCGTATAAAGAATTCAATTTTATTATACTTGTAATCTTACAATGCTAACTTAAATTTAGTTGAGAAAATTCGACTGGCTTCGTCTGCAGTGGGAGGTTAAGTGAGTGCACGAGGCCGCGGCACTGACAGCCGCTCAGGAGTTGACGACTGTAGAAAACTCCCACGATGCTGCCAAATACAACAGCATGTGTATTGTACTAGTGTAGGTACAGGTAGCTCGTGTGTTCTTTTGCTACAATCATTAATCATTACATTAAGACGTCAACATCCAAAGTATCCCTACACTTATTTTAGTATTTATTATGAAATGAAAGTAGTTGGCCGATGAGAATATACATATATCAGATATAAGGGCGGCGTTACTCTCTTTATTAAATATCTTTTTGTTTTAAGATCAGCACAGCACAATCATTATACTTAGGTGCATATTATTGGAAAAGCGTCTATTGAACCTGGTATGTTGGTATACTAAGTTGTAGCTACATTTGTTTTTCTGTAAAAAATGTTGTTTCGGAGATATTTCTTGCAAAATCAAATTCCTGGCTATCTAAAGAAACAGTACTTTGTCATATAATATCATACTAATATCTCGATTACTTAGGAACTCATAATAGTGAAATTGCAAATGCTCTCTATTTGATGTTTGTAATGGAATAACAACAAAAAATGATCTTTTATCAATAGATAACGATTTATTCGAAATTTTAGAAAATGGTTGAAATCATACGGGCAATTTGATATAAGGGGACGGGTATTTCAAATGCTGGACAGCTACAAACGAACAAAAATAGTTATTTGTATGCTCTATCTAATAAAAATAAACATTTTTAATTTGTGCAAACTGAAAAGAATTTATATGCAATTTAAGCAGGCGACATAGCACCGTGTTATCTCCGAAACGGTACGAAGCCATCAAGTGACGGAATTTTCTATTTTTCAGTTTTTTAGGAATTCAATTTTATTTTCACTTGTTTTGCAAAAAAAAAATATTTTAAATTTTCAAAGCATTTTTGGGAGAGATGTAAAAATTGCACTTCACTCGAATTTTAATTTAAGGCTGGTAGTATTAAAACTAGTAGCGGAAAAATAAAAAAATACTAAATCTGTGCACAATTATTGTAAGCAGATTGTGACCGTCACAGAAGGGTCAAGAATTTACGAAAGTCCAGATGTGGAAGAAAGCGCTTTAGAAAACTTGCGACTAACTTCCATGCACCAGCAGTTATTTTACTGCATACCTACAAGTGCTTGCGTGAGTCCATATCTTCAAATCAGAATATATTAAATAAATTGCACGCAAACTTTTTTATTGCTGTTTTAATTTCATTGTAAATAATAATAAGGAAATTCCCTTTCCACCAACCCTCTAAAGTCAAAAATAACAAAAATTTGGTTAACTACTAACCTATTTTCACACAATAATAGTCTTCTTCATTGCTTAAAAAAGTGTTAATTTCTCCACAAAAACATAAACAACAGGAAAAAAAGGAATCAATCGAGAGACGCGTGACAATGCATAAAGTCGTGAAATGTCACGCCTAGGACACTGAAAATCCGTGACACAATAGGTTCATTCGCGTGCGCAGTTTAAATCGAACGCAATCGAAGAAATCGATAGCAATCGCACAAAGTCTATACGTTCTCATGAAAAATGTCAGAAATAGATAAAATAAGCAAAATAACGAGTGACGAGCAGTTTCTGTTACGGCTCGAAACAGCTCAGACCCGAAAGTACTGATGAATATCCCAAATGCACAAAATTGACAAGAACCAAAAAAAAAAACAAAATCCGTCTAAAAATCAATTGCACTCAAAAATTATATCTGTGGTGAAGAACATTCGGTGGTGGTCGAATGTTTTTCCAGACCGTTTCATATGTTTCCAAGAGTTAAGTTATATTTTATTTGGATTAGGTGGCAAAGAATTAAAAGCTCGAAGTCTATGCACGTAGTTTGGAGTATATTTTCAGCTCTCTGAGAGGGTTTCGTTAAATTCTTTGCGTTTGACAGATGTTCAGTGCTTGGCTCGGGAAAATACGCGAATAGTCCTAATATTGGTCAGTCCCAACAGCGAGCAATGTCATTTGTGCCAAGCGCTGTGACGCAGGCGATCACACGTAGTAACAAACTTAGGACAAATGTCATAATGACGTCCAGCATGTCAATATTTGACATAAAAAGTGGCATGTATTATCATAGCTTTACTTATCGCAGTCTTTGCATTCATCAGCATTATTTCAGCCGCGATAACGTTAACAAACCATCAAAGCGGGCATCATTAAAGTAACATGGAGAGGGTATAAGTAACGTGCAACACGCATTCCGCATGCCGTGGAGCAGGTCTATCTTGGTAGCCTCGCACCACCGCCATTTACCTTGCCATCCTTTTGCCCGATAAACACGGTGTTTTCTGTATAACTACTGTGCATACATCTGAATATGTACGTAACAATGTTGCTGTGTATTGTATGTATATGTCCTATCCTATCTGACATTAAATTTTGGCTGATGCTTCATTTTTCACAGCATCGCCTGTATAGTTATAGTCAACAAATACCCCCCGTAGAGAACGCTGTGCAATGAGCAGAACAAGATTCCGGCACACCGTGGTTTCGGTTACCTCCAAATTGGCAATGGAAGTGGACTCGTGTTCAGTCTTATACAACCACCCTTATGGCAAGTACAGCTATAAACTCCTATGCCGTACACATGAATTCGGTATTGGTCGACCGTGTATTGTATTCCCATCCATATTTTAGCAATATTCTTACTACGGGCTATTTTCGTATCCCTTTTACGAATTTTATCGAGCGGAAAGTTGTCACTGCTGCGACATTATACGTACCTATATATTCCCCAATTTAGTGGTTTACGTTTCAGGAGTCTTGTATCCGTGGTCACCAATTTGCGGGTGTAGCGCGGTGCCGCCGTAATTTTCATGTGACGAGGACAAGGACACAAAACTTTCTGTTGTTTTTTTTTTTCTTTGCAGACCAGGACAAATCATTTATTATTATTCCGCCTTTTATACGCGACGAGGCAAATTTATTGGCAATTCATTGCGGATTGGAATGGAATTCTATCAGCCGACCGAAAACTATTGCAGCCTTTTTGAAATATTGATCAATTTATTTAAATTCGTCCTGGAGTTGAGTTTTTTTTGTTTTTTTTTTTATTTGTGTAAGTCTTGTGATTTTGCCAGCGTGCTGTTCTGTGCGGTGAGTTGTAGTCGTATTTTTCTGCATCGGGAATATTGAAAAATTCGATCGTTCAATCGTAGAGAAGCTTTGCAGATGTTAGAATTTTTGTGTTATTTTTTTTTCAACTTTTTTGCCGCTGTGCCTATTTGCAGTGATACCTACTGTTATAAATCAGGCTGTCAATTTTGTTTAGGAATATTGCATTTTCCATATGTTTCTATGTGGTATGTCCGTTGGTGGGCGACAGAGATATAATTTTTTTTTTAACATTCGTCGTTTGGTATCGGGATATTTTTTAATGTTTTCGGCAGATGCACGAAAAAGAGTGCAAGTGAGGTCTTTTTTCTTTTGTTGTGGTTCGTTACGAATGACTGCAGAAGGTCTAATCCAGCCCAATATTTGGTTTCAAAAATTTCATCTTAAGACTGTGCCACCTCTTGCAAACTTCTTAAAAACGTGAGAGTAGGTGAAACTGTACTACCTGTGCTGTGAAAAATACTATACAGTAGGTTTCAAGCACTTGTTTTTTTAACCATGGTACAATTTGTGAGTACCATTTTTTTCTAGGGGGCTACCCTAGAAAAAAATAAATAGCAAAAGTCCGAACCACACTGAATTCCAACTTCAATCAGTTGTGTCCTTTCGTGAACTAAATACAAGAACGGAAGCTTGCATTTTCGATGATTAGCTACCTACCATTTTGGACGAAAACTTCCTGTTTTTTTTTCTTTTCTTTTTGAGGTAACGAGAACAGAACACAAAAAAAAAATCAAAATAAGTTTTCTTTATAAACACGTTTGACCGGCGGGTAGCCCAAATTTTGATGACGGTTTATGTCCAAACAATAAAACCATTAAGCCTTTCATTAGTCGGCACTGTCCCAGTGATTTTTCTACCACCAGCAAAACCATACGTATCCCATCTACTACCAAGGAAAACGAAAAATATAGAAGAAAGAAACAAAAATGTAAAGTTCGTTCGATGGAATAAGGCAACAATTTTTTTTTTTTTGTATAAATATCCCTTTAGATAATCTTCACTACCTTCTATGAATGCTTTGCACACCATCCATCGGAGAGATACCCAGCTAACAGTCAATTAGAAACGTTTATGAACGTACGCAAAGCAAGTACATACGTGAGTATTGGTAAGTCCAAGTATTTTTCTTTTCTTTTGTAGTGCCAAGTGCCAAGGAGTTTAGGGGCTATGGCGAGACTTCCCTACGCTATAGCCATGGTTGAATCTATAGTAGATCGTGGGAGGGTTACGCAATGGAAAGCAACTACTCTTTAGGTTTCCCAACAATTCGTTTTTCAAGTTTTATACACAAGTGGAGTTTTACCTGAACTTATTTATAGTATACATAATCGTAAGATACGGACAGATTCGGTGTTGTTTTTTTTTAACTTTTAGTCTGTTTAAATTGAGATCGCTCATGTGCTACTATATTTCAATTTTAAAATAATTCGTTCGCCATGAAGAAAAGTTAACGATCGTCCGGTAGTTACTGAAAAGATTCCAGGCCTCCGTCGAGCTTTAGCTGCGCCTAAGCAAGCATGCATACTCGCACTACAATGCCAGTTTAACCCACCTTATGACCCACTTTAATTCAGGGCGAGTTCCTGCATTTCTTTAAGGAAGTGGGAATTGTAGAACATCGCAAATCCATAAGGTGGGACCATTATTCGTTACAAACTGATGTGGCTTAAAAAAAAAAAAAATCTTCCAAAAAAGGTGTCCCCAAATAAAATAGAATAGAGTAGTTTTTCTTTAGTCCGTTGAATTTTGTTTTCGTTAAAAAAAAAAAAAAAAAATAGATAGAATGAGGTTATATTACTGAATTGCACATTCGACAAATGACCTCCACGGCTTTGCGTGCTCATACACACCCGTTTGTCGAAAATCTTTGTTTGAATCTCCTCCTTCAATGCACGGTTTGCTGTGTGCTTGACATATTACTCCAAATAATAACCCTCCCTGTGTACAGTCGGGTAAAAAGAGTACACGACAGGAAGTGTCTCTTACAAAACTCGGTTATCGTGTTGCGGTATCAAGCACCAGTAACAGTTGACTAGTTTAATTTTCAGAAAAAAAAATTCACCAATCCGCACCAAATAATGACACGTTATGGATGAATTTGTTTTTCGACTCGACAATTATCTGTGGTCCCTGATCCCCAAATGCAGCGATTTTGACGATTAACGAAGCCATCCAGGTAAGAATATTGTGTCCAATACAGTTCAACAACAGAGTGGTTGACAATCGCTCATACATTTTTTGCAGGTCTCTTGAGCTTTCTTATTTTTTTCCTTCGTTTTTGATGTTCAACTCTATGCCTTGCCTAATTACGTACGCTTTAAATTTGTATTTTTTTATCGATTGGATTTTAGAAATTTTGAAAAGTACGCCCGGATAATCGGCCCTTTGCATACTGTCAAGTGAACTTGACTGAAAGAATGAAGTCAGCAGCATTTCAAAGTTATACATGCCTTGACCAACAATTTTCCTCTTGAGCGTTATTGTAAGCGTATCTTCATATAACTATTGAATTGAGATTGAAGCCATTTAGGAGCAGCTATATGTAAAATTTCTCCACTCACACTTAACTCAAACTTAAAAATTAATTCAGTTCCCTACATAAGAACACATGACTGAATCTTAAGAACCCATCGAAACTCCCAACTGCTATTAATATTGCTATTCGTTACACATGAAGATATCTGTAAGATTAAATTCCATATACTACAGTTCCCATCGTGAAAATGTAAAATATTAATTACTTCTGCGTTTGAATGAGGCGGATCTCGCAGAAGCGCCGACTTAAACATCTTAAAATACTTCAACTCAAAAGGACTTGATCATCACCCTCAATAGATAACTGTCATTACGCAGAGAAATTCTCATTTACTGGAGACCTATGTATAGCAAAGTGTGTTTCAAAGAAGACGGATGCCGAGTTACATCGAATAGGAACGATTGAGGAAGGATACTGCAATTCCAACATCTTCCACATTCAACTGCATTTGAATTTCTTTAAGAAATGATTAAGTTGCCTAGATCTGCATAGTCTCCCTTTGAAAGAGGCAACGATTCTTATGTAAACCTATCCAACTTCACTGCCTTCTCAATCATCTATTGTTCATGCAAAGTCAATCCATTCGTCTCAAACAGTTACAGCGTACCTATAGGCAAAAGCCTCAAAATGAAAACTTCGCAAAATACTTAATTTGTACTTACGATCTAATTCTACTAAGTTTACTCCCCCAGTGGTGGCGTATTTTAATTTCGCGCAACAAACATTCATTTTGGGGCCCTCTTCGCGGAATACAAACTAGACTTTATCATTCGAATAGATACATAGGTTAAATTCTACGTCTGCATATCCGAATCCTTATCCCCCATCCTCAGCTTGTGTGCTCCCACTCATTCACTTGAACAAAACAGAACTTAATTAGTCTCCACCGCAAAAGTTCGGCAAACACCTGAAACTACCTTCCGCATACCATATAACATGGACGTGTTATTGGCTAGGGTACTTCCTTCCTGCAGCCAAATGCTCCTTGTGAGTTGTCCCACACAACGGTGTAGGTATATATTGCGTGGAATACGAGTCAATTTAAAGGCGAGATGTGACTGACTTACTAATTAGCTATAGGACTGCGTTCCGATTACTTCGCCCATTACTATTATATTTTTGCGCCAAACATAAATAGATGCAAAGATGTGTTCGGTAGCCAGCCAAGATGTGTACAGTGGTGACTTGGCATCGCAAAAAGGCTTAGAGGGCACAGAAGGATGTATGATGGAAAGAGTGTGTGCATTTTACAAAAGCATAGATGGATATAAGTTATACAGTTGAAGCTGTGTGAAATATACATGAGTGGAAAAATAACTCACAACGATGAAGAAGACCACCGTTCCTGTATGAAAAATATCGAACCATTTAATTGAGACGATGCGATGGTAGTGTAAACTATGGAAAGCCAGCAACATCATGGAAAAGTAAAGTGTTGCCGATGTGGGACTATCATTGCAAGCCGTCAGTGGCGCATTTGCAAGTATTGAAAGAGGGGCAGCAAAGATGGGCAGGGTTGTAAATAAAGGCAGAACGAAGCCTAATCGTTGATGCCAAAGAGAAAGGACTCTCAACATCGGCGGCACGTGCAAAATGTCGCAATGCATGTTAAAATCTTAGGATAGGATTCAACCTCGAATTCTTCAGCTTTAGACCGTATAAACAAATTATTAAATAGACTGCCAGCTCAGCCAACTTATGAGAGTTTGCCTACAAGCTGATGATTTCCGTGTTTCAATGTGGGAAAGTATGTGTGTCATCGCCATGTTAAAGTAAATTATCCGCACGCATGCACTTGAACATAGTAACCTGACAGGCTACTGACAATTCATTCATTCATGGTGACATTGGAAAAAAATCAAATACTTCAAATAATTGGCCGTTATCGGGACGTGTTAAGAAAATGGTATAAAACGTACCTATATAATTCTAGGATTTCTTTTATTTTACCTCGACAATCTATATACCATCCGGTGTGTTTACATTTTATTTTAAACAATGGAAATCGATGAATTATATGCATCATCTTCCAAAATAAAATAAAATCAGGGGCTGAATTACCGCTTCCGTGATCGAGTAATACGTCACCGAATTTGTTATTGTTTTGTATGTAAAATCCAAAAAATGCAGTGACGTATGGCTCGCTTACGGATGCGGTAACTCGGCCACAGTTTCTACAAATAATTATTTTGAATTTTACTGTATACATTTTAGTTTCTGTTCTTTCCAGTACAATTTAAGGAAAATTAATTTTTCTCTCTTAATTTTCCCACGAAGCGTTGGCATTTTTCCCTTCTCACCAAACTCGAATTCCTTCGATTTGTGTATGAAAAAATCTTTCTTTTAAAAGTAAAATTTGTATTATTCGGAAACAAATTCACATTCAATTAACCTTCAGTATAAAAATCGCAGTTTATTAACATTATAATGATTATTTTATTACTAGAAATTTTTGCTTACAGGCTCTTTCTTTCTTTTCTGGACATTTAGTGTGTTGCAATGTAGGTCGAATGTTTTTTCCTCAGATGCCATTTTGTCTGCCTCACACGTACTCACAGATAGGACATTTTAGAGAGAATTTCCTTTTTTCCTTTGCGGCGGAATCGCGTAGGTGCGCGGGAGCTGACGGTCTTTTTAATACTTAGGTAGTTTATGCTCCAGACCATCTATACATATAGCTGATTTGAGTCTTGTGATCCCTGCTTAAATAAGACAGCAGAAATATTGGTGATCGTGACGTTTGCAGCGTTAGAAGCAGTTGGTACAACAGCCTAGCTCCTTCAGCATGACATTTTAAAGTATTGGATGACACAAGCGAACTAAAAGTGTAAGTGGCAACATTTACTCCGTCTGCTGGACTAATTAAGCGAGAGGTCTCACGTACAATCTTTGGGAAAAATCTAAATAATTTCTGACAAGTATAAATAGTATATTAAGTATAAATAGGATATTAAGCTCATAAATTGGTCCGAAGTGTTTATAAATAAACTAAACAACTTGAACTCCAAAAGATTGAGTTTCGCAATGCAAAATGCCTCAGTAGAATACATACTTATCTTTACATAATGGAGAGGATTTAATGTCTGTTACTACCAACTCTTAGGCCCCACTGTCCGAGCACATCAAAATGTTTTTTTTTTTTTTTCATTTCTACAAAAAACTTTGGGTGTAAAGTTCTTGCATTCAGACTCAGAGTATTTGTCGAACGGACGGAACGTGATGAGAAAAGAGGAAAGAGGATAAAGACAAAACGCAAATCGGAAATTAGTACATTTGTCATTCTTCATCATTTTCATTGATGTTCAACTGGCAGTAGCAATGTATCCCTCAGTCTCGATTATTATTTGCTCGAAACTACGTGCACTCATCTATCGAAGTTTACAGAGTCCTCCAAACTATCATAAATAACCATGTAGGTGTTTTGTTATACGTTCTCGTACATTGGGTACTCAATAAATGTGGAAAATTATTGGATCAAACTTCTTGTGGTTTGGCACCTTGCTGAATGCTCACGTTCTTCGCCCACCACCACAAATATTTTGACAAACTTTGGATTGTCAAAACGACGGAAACTTATCGTGTATATGCGCGTCCTATACCTTCCGGGAATATACGGGACTATCATGAAAACATCACGAATTTCAGGTGTTTTTTTTCAACTTGCTTCCTGGGACGTCAGACAGCTGCCGGGTGTTCCAGAACTCAAGCTAAATTTTCCATCAAAAACCGCGCGTTTGCACTTGCACTTGCACAAGCGAGTTTGCAGATGTATCTTGTGAAACATCACAGAATAGTTGTGTAGGTAAATGGGCAGATGTACAGAAGGTTGTACGAAGCGTAGTTCGCGTGATAGATAGGATGAAACGCGTATATCACGAGTATAGTTGGGAGGTTCTTTTCGTTTGAAGCCACCATGAGGCAAACCACGAGTGCTTTGATTGGTACAAGGATGCCAACCAGAAGGTTGTTCACGTGCTGGTTAATTCTTGAGCAGAAAGTGACAGTTCTGATGATGCGCTTGGAGTAGGTGAGATATGTATTTGTTGAATTTAAGCCATCAATTGAGCTGATAGGTAAAGGAAGTTGGTTTTGTTGTTGAAGCAAACTTTGCTGGGTCATTAATACAGGACTTGGTTGAAATGGCATGCATATGAATGTAGACGAATGTCAATGCTGGTTTCTGAAGGCGATCGGCCTAATTTTATGTGCTACTATAGCAGTAGTAGTGATACATCTACTGGTTTTAGAGTATTTTGGTGAAAAAATATATTTTCATTCGCTCAAAAAGCTTGATTTCCAAAAAAAATGGATATCTGCCTTTTTTGTAGATCATGCTCGTAGCTGCATATGTGCCGAAGACTGTTTTGGCGGAATAGTTATGTGGTATTCGTTTGGGCTTCTTCAGATTTGCCCTCAGATTTCAGATTTCGTGTGCCTAATCGAACATAAAAACGTTCTTGCTCTTTTTTTGTGTTGATATTCGTGCGACTTGAATATGTGTAGTCTTCGACACTTTTCTATGCGCTTTCGACTCACTGGTTAAATTTTGTATTAAAACATTCGAAATTTCCGTCCCGATTGATTTCTAAATGTTTGCACACAAATAATTTACGAAAATAGATTCACCCGATGCAATGCCTTTTTTTGCTGTAGAAAAAATTCACGCAAATGTAAACAAACTCCACCAAATGTCAAAGTCAAATGCACTTGTATTGGTAAATCTGAAGCAAATCTGAGAAAATATCTAGATTCTTAAAAGTGCTCTGAAATCTGAAAAGGATTGCTTTTTTTTGATACCAAACGAACATAAAAATTGCTCTGAGGGCAAAAAAAGTGCTCTGAGAGCGCCCAAACGAATACCAAATTAATGTTTTAGAAAGATATTTTCAAAAAACTTACAATCACTAGGTATATAAAGAACGTTCCATTTAACCATTTTTCATTCGTTATTGGTGTGTTCTCTTAATCGATTCCAATTGGAATTTTCAATGAATACTCAACTCTTCTCATTCTCATTCACACACCGACACCATACTCCATCCAGATACCAGACTCCACACTCCAGAGTCCACATCCCCAGCTACACTATATAGTGTTTGTGCTCTCGGTCATCTCCATTCTCTAATTTTCCATTCATTAAACCGTGTTCTCTTAATCCTTTGCCTTGGAACTTCATTGGAACTTTTCCAATGGATAACACATAGTTACAATGATTTTTTTCCAGACGGTTAATTGGCTTTTATGCAAACATATGGCATCCTGACTCTGAACATAAAAATCGTTTTCATATATCAGCTTTAGTTTTCGAGATATGTGTAATTTTAATATAATATCATACCATACCATTATAATACCATACAAAATATTTAAGCAGCCAAAAATTATCTTTTTAATGATTTTCTTGCATGAGATGCTTGTGGTAAGTCTCGTTTCAAATTCCAGCAATAATCTGCCATCATATGCTCATCCCATCTGCCCTTATATCATTCCTCCATGGTGCGAATTTCTTGATGGAATCTTTCTCCTTGTTCATCACTAAATTTGCCAAGATTTTCGGGAAAGTGGTCCAGATGAGAGTGTAAATAATGAAGTCTTACGCTCATGTTGCAACCAAGATCTTTCAGACATAATAACATATGTTGGACCAAGTCTTGATAGTTTGGTGCTTTAGTGTTACCAAGAAAGTTTTTCATTACTGACACAAATGATTTCCATGTTTTGGACTCTTTTTCATTCATTGTTTCAATAAAATGTTCATCATTAACTAGCAGACGTATTTGTGGTCCACCAAATATTCCAGCTTTTAATTTTTCTGTAGTAAGGCCAGTGAATTTCTGTGCAATATACTCAAAACAGTCACCATTTGTATCAAGCGCCTTGACAAACTGCTTCATTATACCAAGTTTCATGTGCAGTGGTGGCAGAATAATGCGATCTTTGTTAACGAGAGGAGAATGTATTATATTCTGCTTTCCAGGCACAAATTTTTCTCTTGAAGGCCACTCTTTTCGAGTCCAATGATGTTTTCTATCTCTGCTGTCCCAAAGACAAATAAAACACGGATACTTTGTAAACCCACTTTGCTGTCCTAGAAGAAAATTTACCATTTTAAAATCCACACATATTTGCCAGTTATGTTCATGGTATTTGATTTTCTCTATAACAGAAGAAATATTTTCATAAGCTTCTTTTAATATCCTGAAATATGCGATAGGGATAGAACCGAATTTATTGCCGTTGTGTAACAAAACACATTTCAAACTTCTTTGGCTGCTGTCTATAAAAATACGCCAATCATGTGGATTATGCTGTTGTAAACCCATGTTATTTATTAAAGCTTTGACATCTTGACAAAATACTAAGTCACTTTCTTGCGAAAAATATTTTAACAAATCCTTTTCACGCGTACGGTATATCGTGACTTTAGTATTGGGTGCAAGTACTTTTTTTTCTTTCAGTCTAGAGGCGAGTAACTCGGACTGTTCTTTTGTCAAATTAAGATCTCTTATTAGGTCATTCAACTCGTTTTGGTTAAAAAGTTCTTTGGTCGGTACATTGGGGATAAAATCAGGATCACTTGACTTATCATAGTCTATTATGTCGTCTGTTTCCATTTGGCAAGAAGATGCTGTAGATGTCGAAGGTAAAACTGGTGGTACAGGCTCTTGAGCCTGAATAGGTAACAAAGTTGGTCGTTTAGCAGATGGTAAATCAGGATAAATCCATTTACTGCGGTTATTCGAATTAATGCCGTTTACATTAACGACGCAAAAATAACAATCATCATGGTGGTTTTTCGGTTCTCGCCAGATCATGGGGGTTTGGAACTTCAGGGTACTTCTTTTTCCACAAACAGTTTACAGTTACACAGTTTTGGCACACAGTCTTAGGCACCCACGGCTTGTCCAAATTACACACTTGTACTTTCAAAATAGTCGGTATACGCGGTTTTTACGAAATCTGTCACCGATTTTCTATAATCTTTAAAAACATATTCACCACAAATAAAGCAAAAACACTCCGGATCGTTTATACAACGTCTCCTTGATGTAGACATCGCTATAATTTTATCTTAACTGATATCAACAATGTCAACACTGTGTTTAATTCGTAAATGTGCGCCTGCCCTCACATAAAATACCAAAAAGCGGTTTACGGGAAATAAAAGCTGATAGATAGAAACGGCTGGTAGATTTAAATTTACTCTATGAAAAGATAAAGGAAAAGTGAAAAACTTTCGGAAAATTTTAAAAAGTAAAATTTTGTAACTATGTGTAATCATTTTCATTAGCACATATTGTTGTCGCGAACCTTCGGTGCGCGAGTGACACTCACACTTGGCCGGTTTTTTAGTTTATAGTACATTTTGAGGTTCATGCTGATAAAATATAGACGGCTTTTGTAATATGAGGATTAGGAAATTTATTGAACTTGTCGCTGATGACGAACTAAAACGACTAAGCTTACGAACTTAAGAAAACACTCGATTGAACAGGAAGCAATGGTAGACCTTTACTACAATCAAAAAAACCAATAGTTGTGAGAAGAAAAAACTAGGGTCCTACGTCCTATACGTACCTTCGCAGAAAAATTGTCACTTTATCTGCTTGCACACAAAAAAGCGACTTGCATAAAATTAACAAACTTTTGCTTGAAAACTACCAAGATTAAAAGTAATCGATTTACAAACTTCATCAGTCGTAAATAACAAACTATCTCTGTGAAATTTAACATACTGGTAGATATTAATCTAGAAACTTGGTAAACAACTGATAAAGTGTGTTCTCTTAACAGTATGGACTTAATATGTTTATCTCTGTAGTTTTTAGCAACAAACACTATTTTTCCAACAGATACTTAGTTATGTCTAAACCATTTTTGTAACCGATGAAAATATCAATCGGTTAGAACCAATTTTGAAGGGTGAGCGATATGCCAGAAAGTTATCTTCATTCCAAGGTTGCGCCTAGGTCCTTCAATGTTGCTTTGCTTTACTTTATCACCGTAGAGCCAACTTCAAAGCTGGCGATAGTCGAAATTCTATTCCCAGTCAGACTTTATCCAATTTCTTCCACCCAGTGTTGAACTAATTGTACCCTGCATACTAACTGCCTTGAGTTTCCTTTCAATGCTATCAGTGTCAGTGTTTATACCGTGGCGACGCAAAACCAGGTACCCCATTCAGCTGATCCTATCTTTAGCCTTATACCTTCAGTTGCGCACTTGAAGTTAATCAAGGTTACTATGATAGTTATGAGGCTCTTCTTCTACTGTGTAGGTAGGTAGGTAAATGGGTGCTCTTGTGACAATTTGCCACAGCTTCACTTAGACCATCAGTTGGGTCCATTGTGTCTTCTTCTACTGTGTAAGAATCAGAGACTCTTGGAGTATTGATTCGCATGCGCTCTACCATCCTAAAAGCAGAATGGGCACTTCTTTGACAACGTCAATATCACAATGTACAGATTGAAAAATTTGTATAGTTGAATCGTATCGTCGAAGACTCATCGGTTAAGCTGACTAATCGTTCTGCCCAGTAAAGTGCTCACATTGTAAAATGTATATCGCTCGTTCAACTTTGTGATGACACTGTAATAACAATCGTAAAGCTTCTCCCCCAAATCCGAATCGAAATCAAATCCTCGCCGTGTCTATCGAATCAATTATTCAGAAGGCATAATGCAGTTACATCGGGAGTAATAAAATGTCTCATTGTATGCTAGAGAGGACCGCACTTTCCTTTGTTTTGCCACATGTCCCATTTCGTGATCTCGTTCTTGTATACATACCCAATCATATAAAAGTTATGCCAGCACACCCTGCATTTCAACTGATCCCTGGAACCATTCAAATGCCAATTGCTGTGCCATTCCCGCCCAATTTCACCATCCAACATCATGCAGGGCAAGAGTGTACGATGCGAAAGAGCACTCTGTAAGCGACGGCGTCACCTCGTATAAACGCCAGCCAGGCAGCGGACGGACACAAAATCTACAATGGAATCTCAAATTATTCTACTTAAAATCTGGTACGTGATTCCCTTTTGCATTCAGCTTCATTCTCATGAAGAACGATATACGGTTATGGAACGAAACCATTTTCCTGACTTAAAAACTCATTTTTTATATAGCTATGCTCTGCACTATCACACTGTGGACAGCCGCAGGCCAAGCCAGGCGCACACGCATCTGCTGCAGAGGACGAGATTTTGGGGGAGAGCTAAATAAAAAATTATAATATGCATCTCAAACAGAGAGCTGCACCAGAATGGAAGAAACATTTTGCGACAGCATTACGCCATGCCAGGTGCGTCGTTACTTGGCCACGGCCCTGCAAGGACTCACATTCCACATTCGCACACCCAAAAGGATAAGGTTTCTACAGCCGCCGCCGCCGCCGCATTAAGAAGTGTATATGTTATCCAATTCATTTTATTTTACACAGAGAAAAAAAGGACAACACACCTTCATGCATACAACGTTGGTAATTTTAATGAATATTTAATGACAACTACAATTCACCTCTTGTGACATTAGTATTTAGCATAGGGACATGTGCCATGACACTTTTGTAATTACAAAATGGAGGAGAAGTCAGGATTGTTCTGCTTGCGCGTTCACATAAAATACAGTGTGTCCTTGAGTGGAGACGCAATTATTAACGGTAATTGTATTAAATGTACCCCGTAATAATAAGATAAAAGCGCACTCAGTCACACGGGCGGGTGTAAATATGGAGTGCATATTTATTACATCGGAGGCGCGCGGAAGGTGGGGCTTCAACTTCGGATCGCTTTGTAGCATTTTGCCTCTTAGAAATTGGATTAACTGAAGTGGCTAAAGGATATAAATAAATGCCGCACACACGTATGTATGGACATAAATTTCGTGGAATTGCCTCAAAGAAAAAGGAAACGAATAGACGACGACAACAAGAGGACATTTCGGGCCAAGGGTGGTGAAATTCCTGTTGGAATCGGACTGAAGATGGAATCGTGTTGCAGTGTTCGGAAAGACGATATTGTTTTCTTGATTTGTAGACATGGCATAGGTATGTACGGCTGAAATTAAGCATATTTAAAATTTCTACTTCGGAGCTTTACGGAAATGTTATAAGACGGCTCATATAATATTCGTGTTACCTTAAGAGTGAAGAAAAGTGTGCGGGGATGCTTTATGGGGTTATTTAGAAAGTGTTAATAAGAGTTATCTCAAGTGCTTTAGGCGAAAGGAAGCTAGTTCAATTTTGTTTGCTCTGACAATTGTTAACCTCGAAGGATTTAGCAAAATTAATGCTTTGGGTGATAGGGAAAACGGCTACAGCGCGGTACTCCCGATTTAGCCTCAAAGTGATTTAATTCATGCATACTATGCCTTTTTGTAAAAATTAAATCTTGTGATGTGATTCTTACTTAGGCCGGAGCATCGCTCGCCGGATCGAAGTCTGTGAAGTTTGAGTAGATAGTTCCTGAACTAATACCGACGTTTCCCTCTACTTCCGATTACCACGAACACCGCCCATAACTTGGTCTTTGTCAAATTAGATGACAAGACTCACCATGGCAAATGAATCTCAAAATATTTCATCGAATATATGTAATTCATAATTTTTAGGTTCATTGATAGACATTAATTAATTAAATTTTAAATCAGAAAAGCAACATCTTTTTTTGTTCCAAAGAGAATTCAGCAATTCTAATTAGGTACGTTATAAATATAAAATATAGGAATACAAAATAAGTTAAGCAAACTCTTTCCAATGATACTCCGATTATAAAAAAATAAAAAAAAAAAAGTGTTTTACGTACCTTCTTCTCAGCAGCTGTTTGACGCACAATAACTGGATTGGGTTTTCATATAGGTATAAGGTACCTATACCTTTTATGCTTTATGTAAATAAAAATGGATAGCTTATAAAAACTCATCCAAAAGAACTTGTGTTTCTCTCACTAATAACAGGTAAATAAAATGGGTAAATGAGTGGTTAGCTAAACAAATTTAAACATAAGAATTAGAGAAATTAGGCAAAAATTTACTATAAAATCAAACTTGAGTTTACACATTCAAATAGGCAAAGAAAACTAATAAATGGTAGGTTTGCCGGAAGGATATATTTGAAATTACGGTTTTTTTGTCTTTTCACTAACAATCGCCCTGGAATCAGGAGATTCTTCCGCTTTTACTGATGTTGGCGAACTGATGCTATATGGTGAGCTTTTAATGTGGCCTGGAGTTGATTTGCGAGACTTCTATTGGTTGGCGGATTTTTGTGGCTCTTGGTGGCTTGAACAAGAGTTTTCTCCCACACTTGTATGTATAGAGGTAGGTTAACGTTAATGATCATTCGCCTCTTGATAAGCGAGAATGCTTGGTAGACGTTTAGACTGGGACTATGTGACTTAGCTGCACTTTGATAAATCTGAAGATGGCCTTGGCGGGATTAGCTGTGTGGTGACCGCTAGTTCGATTGCGAGAGCCTCTCTGCAGTGTCGTATATAATTACATACAGCGGTTTGTTTCCATGCATTTATATATTTTTACTTTCTTTTTGTTTGCTAAATTAAGGTAAGAGGAAGAGTCCGCAAAGGAAATGAAATTCTTAACCCTATTTTTTTGTTCGCCATTTTTCAGTTTTCACAACTGAATACATACCGCATTTATTAAATACGTAAAAAAATATTTTTAGTCATTGTTTCTTATTTTTTAAGCCTGAAAATGAAAACTAAAAGCAAAAAAGAGTAACTAGGCTTATGTCCTTGCTCAATTGTAGAGATCTTGTGCGAATTGTCATTAGCCTGAGTTTGTTTCGTAGTGATTGATTTCAATGAAATATACATCGTACCTTCTATCCAAAAATATTATTTCTTTGGTAAGACCCCCGATCGTTGAGAGTTCTACCTTACCTCGAAGTGGCCTCGACCCAGAAATCATGCAGAGGTGCGATATAATATGGAATTTCGTTTTCCGACTAAATAAACAATTTCAATGACAATCGATCAGGTGGGCCTCACTAAACGCGTGCTTCTTATAGCACGGCCTCTTTTTAACATGGTTCACTTCCTGTAACATATTTTTGTTTAACACGGTTCAAAGCCTTATTTTACACGGTTTCACATACGCGAAGAACATACAAGTTTTGTTATATGAACGCTCCTACATACACTTTATGCTTTATGCATACTTTTGCATAAGGCCACTGAAATTCAAAAGAGAGCTAGCATTATGCATGCCACCTTATAAGCAGACGTACAAAAAGCTTTGCACCAATCAACCGAAAATAACAGATTTTTTCAACAAAAATTACAACATTGTTGAAACTGACACACGGCTGCGTATAGAGAACTTGAACAGTGATGAATTTTAATGCTGTTAACTTTGTGTGATTTACATATTGCACAAAGAGCAGGCATGTTTTTGTTTATTTTCTTATGTATGAATTAAAAAAAATTATTTAAAAAGTAAAAAACATTTTTTTTTCTGTTTTTTTTGGAGATTATGGAACGTAATTCTCTTTTGCACTGGTTTCGTTTAGCATGATTTTGTTTAACACGATAAATAAAATTTGCATCATCGTGGAATAAATTAGCGGGATTTAAAACGACTTACTCTAATATCTGTACAGTTAAATTAAATAATATTAATATTAACCATTGTGTTTTGCAGGCGCAGTGGCTTAGTGGTTAGTGTGTTGGACTACTAAGCGAGGGGTCTCAGGTTCGAATCCCGCAAAAACCCAAATTCCAACTTAGGGTTTTTTCCACTGCGCCGCCTCTCGCGAACGTCTGACAAACATCCGAGAGTATAACTGTCTTAAGAGCTTCTCAATTAGCCGTTTGGAATCGGCATAAAATTGTAGATCCCTTCCATTCGTTTCAAAAATGAAACTCACACAAAACGAATGGTTGTGAGAAGCTAGGCCTTGGGTCTCTACAGACCTGTTGCGCCAACTATATATATATTAACCATTCGGTCAAGCGCTGAATTCCCGGAAATGGCAGGATTGGACAGGCAAGAATGAGGATAGGTTAGGGTCTAAGGATCTATGCAGAGGCTACGGAAATGAGGACTAGTTAGTTTAGTTTTAAGGACTTTTTTATTGAAATATATTAGAAAAACGTAGTAATACAATGTTTCAATGTAATTTAAAGAACAAATTCGTATAGTTTGGCTAAAAGCCGTCTACTAGACTGACATGTTTTGTATTAATTTACATGATTTTAAAAATAAGCTTACTTGACAAGTTTGAATAAAAATTAAAAAATCGTGTTCTCTGATTAGCTTTCTGTACTCAAGAGCGGTTTTAGTATACATATAGAGGACACTCCATCCCCGGTCACCATTATACGCTTCAGCTCATCTGCTCCAAGTTTCCTTACTCCAAAGTGCATTTTTCGAAATTCGCTGAGTATGGGAAACACAGCAACAAGATGATATATGTCCTCCCTTTCATTTCGGTTGCAGAGATCACAAATTGTGGAAAGCTTAGGTCTATGGGACAAGTAGCTTAATTCCAGCAATTAGCCTCTTATCACAAAGATGGTTCTTATCATTTCTGACTTATTCCTATCTAAAAAGAATGTATTTTTCTGCAGATCATATTTTATCGTGGTGTAGTATATCCTGTGCTGAGAGGACTGTGCTAAACTTACATAGCTATTGTATAGGTAAGGTGCTGCTTATGCGATAATGTTCTCGATTATATTTTTCAGAGAACCAGCTCCTTCACTAGGATAGAAATCGAAGTCACATCCATAGCAGTTCGCCAAATCTTGCCATTCTTTGACTCAATATCCGTTAGTAGCTATAATGTGTTTCAGAACAATTTTTGGTAAGCTTGCGGTAGTAGTTAAAGTGAAGCTTTAGGGTTGCTAATAAAGGGTTTTCCAATGAGAGGTGTTATTGTGAATGACCCGCTATTTCGGTAGCTGTCACTTTTGAAGCTTTTATTCTTTGACATTTGACAAACAGAAACTATGTCATTACTAAAAATGGAACTATACACGCTTCCACAACGCATTGAAATTATTAAAATTCTTTACAAAAATGGTGAAAATCTGGCAGTCACAGTTCGCAAAACTAAAGCATTTTTTGGTCATCGTGAAGCACCTTGTCGGACCGCAATACAGAAATTGGTGGAACAATTTGAGCTGTTGGGACAAGATAGTGATGTGAAGAATAAAACCCGTGCACGTCGCTCAAGAACAACTGAGAATATTGCTGCTGTAGCCCAAAGTGTTGAAGAAAACCCAGGTTTGTCCATTCCTCGTCGTCCTTTGGAATTGGGCATTCCACAAACGTCATTACACCGTATTTTGCATAAAGAGTTGGATGGTATTTATCTAGACAACGTTTACATTCAACAAGACGGCGCTACGTGCCACACAAGCAACGAAAAGGAAAAGTTTCCGGACCGTGTTATCTCTCGAAGAGGTGATCACAATTGGCCACAGAGATCTTGTTATTCAACACCTTGCGACTTCTTCCTTTGGGGCCACGTGAAAGATAAGGTCCACGCCAACAGCACAGCGTCGATTCAAAACCTCAAAGATAAAATTCGTGAGGCTATCGAGGACATAGGGCAGCCACTTTGCGATTTGGTTATGGAAAATTTCATGAAAAGGATATGGTCCTGTATGAGTGCGCGTGGTGGCTATTTGGCTGATGTTATTTTCCATTTTTAACGGCATACCTTCTTCTTTATTATGAAATAAACATCCGATCATTTATTTCAAAAAATGGCATTTTGCTTTGAATACCAAAATAACACCTCCAGTTGGAAAACCGTTTATTAGGAGTGGACAACCTGTCTCGAGATATATCATATAGTTTGGCGCGCTGTGAGGCAATCTAAATATGTGCTTTATAAAAAAACCTTTGGAACTTTTTTACTGTGTTTGAGCTAGTATATCCCCAAGCAAGCGCAGCGTATAGAAGAATACCCTGTGCAGACGATCGGATGATTTTTTGTGTTACATATTTGCTTTGCATACAAGTACTCCAAACTGAATTGATTGCTTGTTTTGCTTCGGCCAGTTTCGTTTTCAGATGGTTGTCTTTGGTATGTTCAAGTTTCGTTTCTTGCGAATCGCCCAACACAATTTCTAAATACCAACATTTTAAATCTTCTCCATTTAAAAACCATCTGTGAAGATGGGTGTGTCGAATTATCGTTTGCTCTCATTTGGTAAATTGCTCGTACTAACTGGACAGTGTTACAGTCCCCCTTTTTGAATGAACATTTTCTGCTCATCATTATTACACATTTTATGAGATTTTCCGGTCAAAAGTGTGTCATCGCAATGTTGTCAGATGTTAATGAAAATCGCAGACTCTGCCGAAAAAAAGACAAACGAAACCACACTCATAAATTTGCTGTGTATAATCGCATAATGACTTTCGAGTGGCTACAAGTGAATGTTTCCACGTAATCCATTATAAAATTGGTGTGCGTATCCACTCGGATTAATTTTGCACATATTATGCTTAATGCTGCGATTTTTTCATAGTCTGACTTTATAAATATTATGTACATTGTACAATGTACATAAACAATATGCAATATACATGCATTGCATATAGGGCTAAATACACAAAGCAACTCAATTAAACAATTAATTTCGTCCCGAAACCAATGACCGAACGTGCCCAAATGATCAATCCAGTGTTACTTCCACTGGCCTGTTAAATAAAAAATGAAATTCAATTAAAATACTGTTTGACAATCAGCGCCAAGCAATGTGTATGTCACATGTTCAACTCAAAATCAATACATCACCAATGAAATATTTCAATTACGAGCAACAATGGTTTATGGCCATCAGCCGACGCTCCGCTGATTTGTAATGCAAAAACCAATCGTTTAAGTTAAAAAATTACACGAACACTATACCGTGGTGCTTATTATAATGACCACACGCGTCGCATTCCATGAATACACACTTTTGTATAGTGTCGGGAAATTTATTGACGAATTTATAATTAATCTTCGCAAAATTAAAAATCACTTATCCATGTGGGAGCGCGCGGAACGTTTTTTTAAGTTCAGTACATTTTAAATTCATCCTCTTATGAAAACAATCGAGTAATTATGCGTGCGGTTAAGCATAGGTAGACGAAAAAGTGATGCACGTAGTCGAGGATATGAATGATTTTAATTAAACTTTGCAGGATATAAGCCAAAGGAAGGTAGGCAATTTTGGATTCAACATAACGTGTTATTACCATCAGATTTGACGAAATAAAATAATTACTCATGGTCTTGGCGGCAGAGCAATGGAGAGGGACACAACTAAGCAATTCCAATCTGTCCTTAGGCAAAGAATAGGAAAACTCAAACAGAACAGTGAACACTGAACACACTTAATGATGTGTGGGTGGTGAATATAAATCAAAGGAAGCCGCCAGCGTCACAAATCATCAAAGGCAGCGTAGCGTACCTATTTAAATGTCTTAAATAATTTACTCCAAGTAGATACCCGTGTCAAGATATTAAATATTAATTACCGACTCGGTTTTTTTTTTTTCTCTTTTGGCTTTAACACCGTTTTGGAATAAAGATTCCCACACTGGTTGGTGAATAAACCACAATTTAATTACGCAGTCCACTGGCAGACTGGGTCTTTTGTGTAATTACTCCGAATTGTTTGCTATGATGGCCAAGTAGAACGACGCGGATCTCTCTCTAATTCTCTCTCTTTCTATCACTCTCTCTCTCTGTTTAGCAGTGATTTTTGAATGGAATAAAAACCAATTAAGATATATCTGCTAGAGGTCAAGATCCTAAGCAGTTGTCATGCTACTGTTCTGTTGGTCGTTGCTTTTCTTTTCACCCTCCGAACATAGTAATCTCGTAATCTGAGTTCTCTTGTTCAAAATACTATGTTTTTATTGCGATATTGGGCTATAGGTATGCATCCTGCATATTATTTAGTTTCTGTTATTAAATTCGGTTCTAGAATAAAAATTAAATTACATTTTGTTCGATACAAATAACATGTACTCGTGTTTCTCAGGTCAGGTTTAAATACTTGCGGGTTTGTTTTCCTCCTTTTTTTTTATCATAAAGAACACATAATGGTTTTAATATTCAGACGAGGAACCTTTAAGATACAAGAAAAATATTAAATGACAAACGAGATTATTGATGAAGAATTTAGCAAGAGCACGGGTCAGTTGGTAAGAATATAGAATGCATTTAAGTTATTTGCATTAGGAATAATATTTAACTTAAAACGGCGTAGTGAACTGTAAACTTGCAACACGTGCCATGATGGTAAGTCATAACAACTTTTTCTATAAACATACAAAGTGTGCTCTGACTTTTGAGTGTACAGGGTCCGCCAAATAATTTTTTTTTTGAAAAAGTTATAAAAAAAAAACAACTGAATATTTTCTAAAATTTCTTTTTTTATTTGAAAGTACAATCCTTCCGGTTAGTAATTGAAAATAATTTCATTCAAATGGCTGCCTCGGCTGGCCATGCAGTAGCCTCAACGATCGGTCCAATTTTTAAGCACATCATCGATTGTGTGGAGCTGTATTTCACCAATGGCTTCACGAATATTGTCCTTTAAAGCGTCAATTGCCTCTGGCTTGTCGGCGTAACACTTATCTTTTACGGCACCCCACAAATAATAGTCCAACGGTGTCAAATCGCAGCTCCGAGGTGGCCAAACGACATCAGCTCTGCGGCTGATAATGCGATCTTCTAAAACATCGAGTGTAGCTTCGGCTGTGTGGCACGTAGCGCCGTCCTGTTGAAACCAAATGTTGCCAATATCCTCCTCTTCAATTTTTGTGAACAAAAATTCGTTCAACATGGCCCGATAACGATCGCCATTGACTGTAACGGCCACTCCTTGCTCATTTTCGAAGAAAAAATGGCCCAATTATGCCTCTGGACCTAATTCCGCACCAAACAGTGACTCGTTTTGGGTATATCGGCTTTTCAATGTATGCGTGCGGGTTTTCTGTGCCCCAAATGCGACAATTTTGCTTGATTACATACCCGCCGAGATGAAAATGAGCTTCATCTGAAAAGATGTTTTTTTTTTGGCAAAATCGGCATCTTCTCTAAGTCGATTTTCAAAGTAATGTCGCAATATTTCCCAGCGTTGTTCAAGCGTATACACAACCATATTCGTTCAGCGGAAGGATAAAACTAATTATCTGTCAAATCAGACATGAGCTAAGTGTTACTATTCGCGAAATAAGCACTAGTTGAGAAAAAAAAAGTAAGATGGCGGACACTTTACTTATGAATTTTTCATTCTGTGTTGCTTTGATTTAATATTAAGTTATTTGTGTTACTTGCATTAAGGCTAGTTCCTCATAATGTTAAGCATTTGGGTTGATACAATTGAGTAGCTATAGTTTCCTGGAAACACACACTTCCATCAGTGCGTAAGCTTTCTTATTTGTGTTGGGAAAAAGAAAAAAAACTATAAGGGTACCTCTGAGAACAATTCGGGTAATGTGAACAAAAATGTTCAGTTTGTATGTTTGTCTGATAAGGACTTAAAGACGTCGATACTCCACATTTGGGTTTGCAATAGTCTGCCAAGCATTCACCTCAATATTTTCATCAGCTCAAGGTTACCAGTGAAACTCAGCTATACAGCTGCAAATTCCATACCTATACATCCTCCAATATAACTTTATCTGGACGTTTTCCTTCTTTGCTGCAGACTTTCACAAGTGAGCCTTGCACATTTTATTTTCACTCAACACAAGAGAATGCAAATTTAAGTTTGAAAGAGAATTTGAAAAAAGATGTCCTTCGACGAAAGTCAAAGAATAAAACGGATGTCAGGAAAATGTCGAGTAAAAATAAAAAAAAATAATTGCAGCATCGCAACTTTAACTAGAATATATTATAATCTATGTAAAATGTTATAGGTAGGATTAAATTTATGTCGGATGGCAATTCCGCATTATCGAAGCCGAGCTATTTTTTCCCTCCTTCCAGAAGGATGACCAAGGATGCAAAATAGACATGGTGGACTAAAAAGAACAGAAAACACTTTTAAAGTTGACTTGTGATCGAATAAAGTATGCTAGCAGCGTTATTTTCTTCCTTGTTGGATGATGTCGTTGTTTTTCTTTCCGAATCGATAGCAACAAAAGAATCTACACGAGAGAGGAGAGCATATAAGCAGGAAATGGCTACCAGCATCCCAGCTGCTTCCTGATTGCTATTGAACTTTTCGGAAAGTTATACACGCTTTGCAGCGCAATCTTTAGTCACCTCAATAGGAATTTTTAAAAAGCACTTACCTTGGGCACACCTACACGTCTTGCTCCGGCATTCAAGGGAACAATGTAAGTTAGAGGGATTTAATATTTTTTTTCTTATATATGTTGCAAAGTTAGAAGTAATTCTCGAAAAGATTATTATGTGAAACTTATTTATGATTTTGTTTTTGTTGAATTTTTTGTGTATACAGAGGGATTGCAACCAAAACTTTGCTGGAAAAGTAGAAGTAACTGGGTGTAAAACAAGTCGCAATAAGTGGGAAATACAGTTTTTTTTTTAAAGTGTGTGTCAATATTTTTCAGAGAGATACTTTATAATGGGGGAAGAGAGTGTTACGTCATGGCACTGTGGTTTCCCGTAGGAGAACAGTACCGGGCGGAGAGTAAATAGAAAATATTTGTATTCTTTTTAATGACTATTGGTCCACTGTATTAAGAAGCGCTGCGACCAATAGTATTGTGTTGTTTATTTATTTTTATAGAACTTGACCCGCTGTCTGGAGCTTGGCTGCCTTTCCTGGTCCCAACGTTCGCCTCATACTATTACTCTTCATGACCCGTCTCCTATCTTCCCCCTCCACTTAAGATTATTTCCTTACCCATTAGGGGTCATATTATGTGCATTTGCGTTATTTTAGGTATTGCTTAGTTGTTTTCCGTTTCCATTAAAAGTGTCCAAATGTCATTTGCTTTACGCTGGTGTCAAGTGTCATAAGTTATCAGTTTTTTCCCTAGTGGCACATCGTAGTATTCCTCCGATATGCAACCATTGCAGTTTTGTCATACGTAGGCGTGCCGCTGGGCAATCGGACCTGAGTATCGTAGGAAACACAAATGAAAAAAAAGCTAATGACCCAATAATAGCCGTGCGTGCATTCGGTGTATGGATCGGTGCGCCGTTTAGAGTGAAATATGATTAGAGTAGGTCATGATTGACATTTCAAGAACTACAGAAGAACGATGGTAGTCTGACTGCGCTGACGTATAGAATACAATGACACAATACGGGATTAAGAAGTTTGCTGTGGCAATTTATATGTTATAAGTGTTAGGGTCTTCTCAGTTTTTCGGTCTGTTTATCTCTTCTTACCTTCGTCGACAGTATAAAGTAGTTATAGTCGCACATCTTTTTCTCCATATAACTAAGAACTGAAGTCTACTACGTAATGCTCATTTGTTTATTACTTCAGGGGTTTTCATTACAGGGAGGAAGGAATTTACTGACAAATGTGTTACCATTAGTAAAGAAACGGTGAAACAGCTGTTTTCAAAAGCATGATCTAGGTGTCTGTCTTAAGGCCAAGCGACATGTCGTTTCCCAAAGCGTCATGAGGCCAAATTGTTTTGAGCAAGAAGACGAAGTATAGTTCATATTTTTCAAATACATAATAATGCAATTATTTTTAAGACCAAAGCGTTTTGTTTCTTAGAAGCCTAGAAAGTAAAAGAAAATGCTTTCGTCTTCAAATATTGTCTTAAAAGTGCGAAATGTGGGGGCAATTGCATGCTGCCCCCTGCAACCGACTGCTTGGGGTAATTGTTTGATGGTTGGAATAGGTGCAAGGTTGGGTGTATGCACTGTTGTTTACGTTCAGGTTTCGCATGCTTAGTAAAATTTCGCATTCACAAATCCTTGAAACAGGATTGTTCGTTCATCACTTTTCTTCTTCACATGTTGTCTTGATCTTTCGATTTATTCCGTAGAAGCTGAGGATCTATCCTCGTTCTTTTCTTTTAGGCATAGCTGCAGTAGTTTACAAGGGTAAAAAGTTTCATGGCGGTGATATTGCGAAACTCGGCACTTTAGTTACTAAGAGCTTCTTGGCATCGATGCCACTGGTCTTTGGTGTTGGCTATGCAGCGGTGTGAATCGTAGATGGCAGGTACAACCAGAAGAAGAGAAGAGAAGAAGAGATGGTAATAACATAAAATAATAAAAACAAAATCATTGACAAAAATCAAGCCATGTAGAAAATTAATTAGATTCATTGTCATAGCGGACAGACGCCTGATGCACTTTAAGCAAGACCCAAACTTAGAATTAGAATCGTATGAAATATTGAGTTATATTTAGAGTTGTTGAAATAGAGTGTTTAAGAGTGTGTGTCCCTCAGCTATGAACTCCGAGCTCATGTAAACATGCTTACATTAATTAGTGCAAAGATATTCGAATAGCCGAGCACACCCTCCCCTATCAAGATCCCAATTGTGACTACACAGTCTGCAAAGTGAGAACTCGTCCAACGTTTACTAAACAAAAATAATAAAAATTTCGCTGCACAAAAAATCAAAACAAATCATAGTAAAAAACAAGCTGGCTGCCTAGGGCGATAGGCTAGCTAATCCAGCTGCAAACTCTGTCTGAATAGACTGAAACCGATAGTGTGTGTGATATCCAGTTTTCTACGAACTACGTACAAATCAAAATAATTATATGTCTCCAAAATCTATTATTTCATTCATTTGCTGGTCTGGGATGGGTTACAGTTAAACTTAGAATCTACGCGAAAAGCCTTCCGAACCTAGCCTAGGATGATACACTATACATGTATGTATTTATTATTGTTCTTTTACAAGATTCTACACCAAGCGGTTGTACAATCTTCCTTACCGATAATATTAGGGAATCTTTTCTTAACTTTTAACAATCTGAAATTTGTATCACTTTTTAACCAGACAGCTTACAGGAATGAAGTGCATTTTTTTTCGACACCTGAAAGTCATATTGAAGCAAAAAAACAAGAATAATCAAACAGGACAGCTTTTTTTTAAAGCAGAAATGTACTTATGGACTTGGTTTTTAGTAAGGTGTTCGATACTTGCTTTTGCCCTATGAGTTCTTGGATTTTACACTTACATTTCTCAGAATTAATCACCCATTTCCATTTTCATAAATATACAAAATCACAGGTCCCAAATACTGAAATAGCAAAACTATGTGTAATATGAAGCTCCTTTTTAATTTGGTAAAAATAGTTGTTAGTTGGTTTCATAATTGTTGTCCCTAGCTGATGAAGGGCATTTGGATTTCACAAATGACCCTATCACCTACCAAACTATCTGGGTGGCACCGCAAAAAACTTTGTAGAGGCTGCGGTGATGAGGAAGCGCTTGAGGACACAACCCACTTCCTATGCCGCTGCCCTAGTCCCCAACACAATAGGCACAGATTCCTAGGGAGACACTTCTTCCACGAGCTGGACGAGCTTTCCAGCACACCAATAGACAAGATAATGAGCTTCATCAAATCCACAGGATGGTTTGTATGCAATAGCACAGTGAGTACTTAATCCACAAGTACATTCTCATATATTTATATAGGGTTATTACGGGTAAGCAACAACCTTTCCCCCCAATGGCCATCACAATGGGTCAATATTGACCTGAGTGTGGCACGGAGTACTCCACGCCAACCCGCTTACCTAACCTAACCTAACCCCATAACAAAGTATGTATTGAGAATGCACTATGATTTAGTTATAAATATTATTTTAATTATTTTATTTATTTATTTTTAAAGCCAAATGCATGAGTTTTTTTTTTGGCACTTTAGGCATCTTGCTATTTTTTTTTATTGTACGTATGCTTTTCCATGGAAATATAAAACAATAATATTTTAATCTGGGTTTATACCTCTCCAAACAAAGCAAACGAATTCAAATACATGTACAACAAAAAAATCACCTATTTCCCACCCACTCTCATATCAATATGCTTCTCGGATTATCAACTTTTATCTCATTGTTGCTCCCTTGACTTTATCAACGAAATAAACAAATTTTTGTCATTCCCTGTTCAAACAGCTCCAGCGAGCGAAAGTCTGCAAACTATAGATCCTCAACAGAGAGTAAGTTTAGAGAAAAATCGAATTACGCCATGTCGGATATTTTGTGAACTACATTGCATATGTGTGCGTGATATCTGAAACAAAACTAAAAATGTAGTAAAATAGTAAACTTTTCAAAATTGGAATTTAACTATTTTATGAACTAAATATCTAATTTTTATTCATTGAGCAGACAAACAAATATGCAAAACCCATTCTCTTTTTTAAAGAGAACAACAAATAGTTCCAGGTTTCTCGGCAAGGGTTGTTTAGTTTTGGTCATATTAAACTGCAGTTTTAAGATGGTAAACAAAAAAATATTAAAATTGTGCTTCAATAGCTACCACGAGTAGTAGCAGAAAAAAAAAAAAAAAAAACCGAAAAGAGGTGTTTTTGGTAATTTATGCAATATCAAAGTCGAAAAATAAAATTGTGCTTCAATAGCTTTGTGCGTCTATTTATGTACTTGCCATTGAAAGCCGTTTACTCCGATCGATTATCTCTAAACCCCAAAAAGCCCCATCGGGGCTCAGAAACGTCTACCCTCAGCCACCCAGCCTTAAATTAGTTGTCAATTGAACTACTAGATCAAAAAATAGGTAATCGATTTTTAAGTGGTCCAAAGAATGGAGACCAAAAAAGGTAAAGACCTCGGAAGTATTAAATAGGTTCTCGCTCATTGCAATTCAATTTTGCTCCCTGCAAAGTTTACCGTGCCCTTTTAGATATCCGCAGAGATATCTTGGCAGCAACTTTGTATTTACTTAGTGTAGCGAGATTTCGTTGAAAAAAAAACAACTAGAAGGTAAGTTTACTATAGAGCCACTGTATCAATGAAGTTGTCCATTTCGTCACTAAATTTAACACCACTTATATAGGTATTTTAATAACTGGTACCGCAAAGAGACAGAAAATATGTAAAAGTCCTTGGATCTTAAGACTACATGAATTAGAAAAAAAAACTCCGACACCGAACCACCCACAAAGTCGTTGACTTTTCGATGCACGATTGGTATTAACCTTAACTAGCGATTAACGAAGTCTTCGAGGCAGTTATAAGTGCACAGTATATAATTAATCACATCTACTGACTCCCGCTCAATCCGAGGGCATCATTTTTTGTACTCAAACTTTGTGTTATAAATAAAAATCACCGCAACTTTACTGCAACAAACACAATTACGTACATCGGTTCAAAATTCATTTTTAATTTACACGAAAACAGAACAGTTCACAAGTGGTTGTAAATTCTCTTGTCCTTTTTAAGTGTAAAAAAAAAAAACCGCTTGGGAACATCAAGTAAACGCATCTCCACGTAGTGGTCATTCTCATAATTCATCTTCTTAGAAAGCCATTGCCCGAGTTGCTACAAACATTAATTCACTTGTTTTTTTTTTTTCATTTCCTTAGTCCATACCGTTCTGTGAAATCGTGTCTGTTAAGAAAAACAAAACACACACACACCGACCCAACAAAAGAGGCATCTTAACTAAACATCCTCTGAGTGCGAGGCATCCCCTGCAATAAAATTGAATTAAATGGACTCTTGGATGCAATTATACTAAAAGGTATGCTCGTTTTAAGACAATTTATTACAGACCCTAAACTGTCTACAACGATTTACTTGCTCGCCCACCTTCCTATATAATATATAAATATATATGTATATATATATTATATGTACTTATGCGCTGGATAGTCCTCCCACTCCTTCGATGTGAAACACGAAGAAAAGTAAAGCAAAATCTTAAAAAAACACTTATGAAGGAATTTAAATATGGCGCCTCCACTCCACTTCCGGCAACATTCTTTCTTCCCTAGGAGCTTCATGTAAATCAGCATTTCGATGTTACCCCTGCACAAGGTGCGTATACGTATAGGTAGCAATGCGATACTGAATAGAGAAGCTCCCTCAACACCGCACTGTAGGTGGTGTGTTTCCACTTAAAAACAATGAGCAGCAATAAAACGAACGATAAATCGCACCCACTGTTTCCGGTTTTCAGCGGCAGGATATTTGGTAAACACGAAAAAGGAGTTTACAAAAGTAAAAGTGATTGGAGAAATGAAATAAACGGGGAATCACCGGTAGCAGTTGAAAAAAGTTTTTGTTTTTTAGGTAATCCTTCATGATAAAGTCTTGCACTTGTGCGATTTGGCTGATCTTAGATATATCAAAAAGGGCCAGCCATTCTGGTGGAATCGAAGTCGATGTAACCCCGATATTGTCGAGGACTTAACGAATGGGGCTATAAGTCGAAGTCATGGCTAGGTTTGGGGAAAAGTGTGGCCTGTCCATTTTTTAAGAGCAATTGTCATTTCACCAATGGCGAAACATTTTTTTTATGTGTTTGCATTTATCACTAGCGAACCTCTCTCTCTTTATGCGTAGCTTAAAGTTGGATGATAAGCCTCAAATGAATGGCGAACTATTGGCACGATTGCTGATGCGAGAAGGTAGTGGTTTCAACCAAACTGCTTGTTAAAAAATTTGTTGGTCTTTTTACTTAATAGCAGTTGGTTTAAGATAACCACACTCTCTTATCTATCTTATTATATAAATAGGCGAAGGCAAATAGTTAAGAACCAGTTTCACTGCTTTAAACACAACATAATCGCTTGATTTTTTTTTTTTTGGAAGATGTGTGTATGTTATATCATCTAAGATTAGAACCTTTTTTTCTAAGGAATGCAATTCACCTACTCCTAAAAGTAAGCATATAATATGTAACTAATTTCAATTCAGGGGCAGTATATCTGCGAGGTGTTGAAGACCGTTGTTTTCACTGATGTAACTATGGAAACGAACATTTTTCGTGTATTTTTGTTCTTAATTTTCATAGTGACGTATTAAAATGTTAATCATGAGTAAAACTATTTTGAGAAGAGCGTATTTTTTTGATATCCAGGTGTCGCTTTTTTGCTTATAAAAAAACACCCTACTTATCGAAAATTGGCAAACGTTTATTAGTATAATTGCAACCTTATAAAAAGTAGCGAAACTAGATATAACTGCTTAGTGTTTCAAATCTAAGAAGTCCTGTTTGCGAGAAAGCTTAAGATGTGATACATTTTATTTCCCATCCCAACTGTCACGTACCCCACTCCTGCCTTTACCTTCCCACAACCTCTCCTCAGTTCACATCATACTTATTTTTAATTACCATAACACTATTTCCATAGCCATAACCATGACTCCCGTGAGTAGTTGCTCAACATTGAGTAACTCACATTTTCTTTTATGTTCGCGCTGAGTCAACCTAGAAAATACAGAGAAATACGCCGACCAATTGGGATGGCGGTACCATACTCACAACCGCAAGTTGATAGATAGACCATTTTTTGATTTATTATTTTCGTATACAAATTATTTACACATTAAAATCATAAAAGCATAACTTTGCCGTCTGCTCTATTGACATTTAAGTTTTTCATCTTTCATCTCTTGGATTCTAGACAACATGTTGCCTTAAAGTTTTTACGAATATATTTCCTTTTACCATATATAAATAAGAGGTGTTATTGTGAATGACCCGCTATTTCGGAAGCTGTCACTTTTGAAGCTTTTATACTTTGACATTTAACAAGTAGAAACTACGCCATTACTAAAAATAGAACGATACACGCTTCAACAACGCATTGAACAAGCTACGTCAACAAGCAAAATTGTCGCATCTGGGGCTCGGAAAACTCAAGAGTTATTGTTGAAAAGCCTCTCCATCCTCAACGTGTGACTGTTTGGTGTGGTTTATGGTCCGGCGGGGACATTGGACCTTACTTTTTCGAAAATGAGGTTGGATCAACAGTTACGGTGAATGAATTGCGCTATCGAGAGATGATTAATGATTTCTTATGGTCGGAGTTGGATGCAATTGATCTGGACAACGTTTACTTTCAACAAGATGGCGCTACGTGTCACACAAGCAACGAAAACATTGATCGTTTACGGGAAAAGTTTCCGGACCGTGTTATTTCTTGAACAGGTGATCACAATTGGCCAACGAGATCTTGTGATTTAACACCTTGCGACTTCTTCCTTTGGGGCCACGTGAAAGATAAGGTCTATTCAAGACCTCAAAGATAAAATTCGTGATGCTATCGAGGACATAGGGCAGCCACTTTGCGATTTGGTTATGGAAAATTTAATGAAAAGGAAAGGTTGTTATAATTATAATTATCATATAATTGTGTGTTGCTGGGTAGACGAATGCATCTTTTTACATATTATCTCAATAGCTTTTCCACTGTTTCATATTTTATCGTACCCCCAGGCTTGCGCAGCATACTATCATGATGGGTGCGGCCACCGATTGAAATACTTTGTATTTGACACTATGGGCTACGAGTCTATTTGACACACTATTTTTCCAAGTTGCGCAAATTGCTCTATTACTACTTGATTTTAATAGCTTATCTTTCAAGCGATCTTCCATAACTGTATTGAAATGCCATTTTCTTTCTTCTGGAAGTCCTACCCGAAATCTTTTTGAAAATCATCACTTAAGACTTTTTCAGATTCACCGTCAGATTCTACATCTGGCTCTTCGGGCGATGGTATCGAAGGCTGCCTTGAAATCTACGAAAAAAAAACCTATGATTTCATGTTCCGCTTTGTACGTAAAGCACTTTAGTGAAAAAGCGGAAGGTTGGCCAACACGTCAATCTTTGCAGTTTTATTGAAACACATCGACATGGCTATACTTCAGTTATTTCTATTGGCCGTAAACATTGGCAATTCTAAAGTGGCCTTTATAAAATAAGACAAATCGCAAGCGTTTTTACTTTTTCGAATTTTCCCTTGCTTTATAACTCAAATCATTAAGATTTTTGTTTATTTAATTCACATTAACGAAAACTTGAAGCTGGCCTCTGGTGAAACAACAAAATTGAGTGGAATTTAGAAGTCACTGGCAAATGCGGACTTTATAGTAGATTTTTTGATTTCTTTTTTGTTTTCTATTTCTAAGGGCTGTATTTAATAAAACTTTTGAATAAGAATTTGAATTGATCGAATTACATAAAGTAGCATGTACATTGTGCATGCTCGGAGTTATTATTTGCATTACATGAAAGAATTTGGGTCGGGTCAGCTAGTATTCTAATAATATAGAAAATGGAAAATAGACGCATAAACTAATTCCCCCTATCGAGGTTTACGAAGACTTGAAGACACATTCCATCCATTGTATAAATAATATTGAATGTATAGTAATCGGCTGATTTTATCCGCAAAATGTGTTTCACTAATGCTAACCAGCAACTGTTCCCGTTGAGATGGAATCATACATTTTTGATCAGTAGTCAAATATCTTATTATATTCCGTTTTCTCTGCGCGGACTATTCTTGTAAATGGTTCTGTTGGGAATTCTAATCACCCAAAAACCTATTCAGTCAGGAAAGTCAATTTACTTTGCACAATTGTCAACAGCGACCACAGTTCTGCAGTTACCACACGCCTCCATTGTCAGTGTGTTGGCTCATTGCATCGCAATTGGATGGCCAACATCTTCCCCAATCAAAGTTAATCGTCGCTTCCATGCCAATGAATCAAATCCCTGAACTGAAATTGTTATGCAAATGCATAAACCCGCAACTGTTGAATTGCTTATCTCTAATTGCGATTCATATTAGCATGCCTCACCACCTGCACATCCGCAAGATGTCTTCAATTGAAGAACCTTGACCAGAATAATAAACGGCACCTCCCGCTCTGCCACGTTCCTTCACACTCCACCGACCACAGATCGAGTAGGTATACCCGCATGTATAATAGCTAGTTATTTCTGCCATCAGAAAATGTGCCATCTGTAACTGTGTGCACATCAAACCAACATGCCAGTACTGCAGTTACATCAGTCATCCAATAGTATGGGTACTTGGCCCAAGGATCAGCATCAACTTTACTTGTTCGCAATTTCCTTCTTTTGAAGGGATGTTATGCAATAAGTGGCTTACATGCTATTCAATGACAATAGGAACGGAAGAGACAGGAATTGGCTCGCCTCATATCGGTGTGATATGCTGTACTGTCATTTATATTTATAATTCAGGAAACTTTCGAAAGCTTCATTATGGCTTTTGTATCAACTTGGGTTCTTTATAGCTGTTCCTGTTGCTCTCCTTTGTGTTTTTCTCTGTATATTTTTTTTCTTTTTTGCTCGACTATTATGCTTTACATGATCTGAAGGACCAAAGTGTATAGCATTGTTCTTTTGTTTAAACATTTCACAATGGTCTGCGTGCATCGTTTTCGTAACCGGTAGGTCGCGAGGTCGAGTGCGCCTCAATTCTTACAAATCTCTATATTTGCAACAAGAGTGCACCACTGCCTGTGAACTGGTAGCTGTGTATACTTGTCTGTTAGCTTTTGGGAGCGACGAAGCGCAGTAGAGTTCTTGGAGACGTGATTCCGAAAGACATTTACTTTGCATTTCAATGAAATTGTCCTTAAGAAATTTGTTGGAAGCCTCACATGCATGGGGAAGGGGATCACTGTTGCTATGCGTGACGTTCCTGCAGTTGCCATGGACAAATTTATTGAACTGACATCACTTCAGTGACATTTTATATTTAAACAATAATAAACAAATAAAAATGCACCACAGTTAATATTTATTTATTTATTGCATAGACAATAAAAGTCGTAATGAACTTTAAAGTCACACTCTTCGACTGCCGGTTTTCATGTCGATACAAGTGAAAGTGCACTGCGGAATTATATTTCAAATAAATTGGCCATATCGAGTGACCAAATTGTTTGTTATAAACTGGTTAAGTCGACCGCTGACTTAACCAAGTTACGTTTTATAAATTTCAAAATTAAATTACCGGACGAATTCATCTCGCGCGCATTAGATTCTTCCTTTTGGCCGTCGGGTATTCGAGTTAAGAAATTTTTGACAAAAAACGGAGTTGTCTTGCCCGTTGCAGAAATCAAAACATAAACATTGATTCTCTGCGACTGCGAGGCACCTCCGTTGTCAATCATTTTTCGTATTCCGTTTATTATCAGAATGTTGGTGGTATGAGAACAAAAACAAAGGAGCTTTTTGTTGCGCTCTCAGATCATCAATATGATATCATTGTCTTAACGGAGACATGGCTGCACCCACATATTTTTTCGGCTGAGATCTTCGATGCTTCGTATGTGGTTTACCGAAATGATCGCTGCCGAACAAGCAGCGAGAGAGGTGGGGGAGTTTTAATAGCTGTGTCATCTCTTTTTCAAAGTAGGCAAATTGCATTGGAGCATCGATCGGTTGATGTTGAACAGATGTGTGTGTGTATTGATTTACATAACATGTGTTATCAGTTGTATGTTTGCGTCTCCTACGTTCCTCCTGGTAGTGCTTTTAATGTGTATGAAAAACACATTGAAAACATTACTCGTGTTGTCAATAATCTTAAAACCACTCAAATACCTTGTGTATTGGGTGACTTTAATATTGGTGATGTCACATGGAAAAATGTGGATGGTGTGCGAATTTAATACCTTTTAACGTAAATCATGATTATGAACAAATATTCATTGATGGTCTTCTTTCTTTGGATTTATTTCAAATAAATTTTATTCGTAATTCTCTTAATAGAATTTTAGATTTAATTTTTATTAATAATGAAATTAATTATAATATTTCAGAGGCTGTGGATGTTATTGATTCCAATAAAATCCATCATAAAGCCTTACTTTTAGAGCTTAATTTTCTTTGTTTTTCCGGTGAACGTTGTAGTAATGATTCTGCGGTATCTTATAACTTCGCAAAAACCAATTTCAGTGCACTGCAGGGATATTTAAATGATTTTGATTGGGTTGAAATGCTAAAATCCCCCGATCTTAAAGGTAATTATGATATATTTTTGGATAAAATAAATTCTGGTTTTGATTTATTCGTACCAAAGACGCGTCATAATAATAAGTTTAAAATTCCTTGGTCCAATAAAAGATTGGTTAATTTACGTAATGTAAAAAGGAAAGCTCATTCGCGTTATTTATCTCATAGAACAAATTCTAATCGTGAACTTTTTTTGAGATTCAGGAAAGAATATGAGTTTTTAAATCGGTTTTTATACAATCAATATATTTTGTCTGTTGAGTCGTCGGTAAAGCGCAATAGTAAATCGTTTTGGAATTACATTAATTCGAAAAGAAATACCACAGGCTTGCCTAAGGTAATGGAATTTGAAAATGTAAGTTCAACAGATTTCAAAAGCACTTGCGACTTGTTTGCTAACTTTTTTGAGTCGGTGTACAATAAGTGTCATTTGCAATTAGAAGATAATCATTACGATATGATCTCTGATGCTTTGGATATCGGTGTCCTGCAGTTTTCGGATGAAGATGTAATAAACGCGCTCGATAAACTTAATTTTAATAGCAACCCAGGCCCAGATGGCATTCCAGCGGTAATATTAAAGAAATGTTTATCTTCCGTTTTTCTTCCTCTTAAAATTATTTTTAACCAGTCGCTTGTTTCTGGTGATTTCCTTAATGAATGGAAATATTCTTTTATTATTCCAATTTTTAAAACCGGTTTAAGGCAAAAGGTGGAGAACTATAGGCCTATATCTAAGCTTTCGGCAATACCTAAATTATTTTAAAGTATTGTTAAAGACAAACTCATTTTCGCGGTAAAAGAAATTATTTCTAGTAGTCAACATGGCTTTGTTCGTGGTAGATCTTGTACTACTAACTTAGCTTTGTTGACTAATTACATTTTTAATAGTTTTGAGAAACGTTTACAAGTTGATGTACTCTACACTGACTTCACAAAAGCCTTTGATAGAGTACATCACACCTTACTTTTGGCTAAGCTAAAATCGTTGGGTTTTCATTCCTCAATGCTAAAATGGTTCGTTAATTACCTAACAAATAGAAGGCAAATGGTAAAGATCGATAATTTGACTTCTCGGGTAATTGAAGTAACGTCGGGCGTTCCACAGGGTAGTCATCTGGGCCCGTTGCTATTTATTTTATTTATTAATGATGTCCACGAAATATTTAAATTCTGTAAAGTTTTGACATTCGCGGATGATTTGAAGTTGTTTTCTCGGGTTAATAATATTTCTGATTGTATTCGCTTTCAATCAGATATCAATAAGTTATCGGAATGGTGTAATCACAATGCTCTAGAACTTAATATTTCTAAATGCAAGGTGTTTACGGCCTACCGTATTGCGGCACCCCTTTTTCATAATTATTTTATAAATGATCTTAGACTTCAGCGTCTTGAGGAGGTAAAAGATCTTGGTGTCATATTTGACAATAAATTAAATTTTAATTTGCATTATGATTACGCCATTGCAAAGTCTAACTCGTTGTTGGGCTTTCTTATGCGTAATAGTAAAGACTTTCGAAATGTACATAGCCTTAAGGTTATTTACTGCTCATTAGTCAGGCCATACTTAGAATATTCATCAATTATTTGGGATTCACCATATGTCTTACACAAACTTAGATTCGAAAGAGTCCAGAAGAAATTCACGAGATACGCGGTTCGTAAATTATATGTGTTTGACGAGCTTCCTAATTATGACAGCAGATGCGCATTAGTCGGCTTGCAAACCCTCAGTTTCAGACGCACTGCGACTTCTGTCATGTTTGTTCGCGATATTATTAATTATCATATTAATTCACCAGAATTGCTTTATCTTTTAAATATATATGCCCCCCAGAAGTCTCTGCGGGTTAGAAGCTTATTTTTTAAAGAAAGGTATAGAACCAATTATGGTAACAACGAGCCTATTACAAGGTGCATAAGCACAGTCAATGATCTCTGCAATGAAATTGATTTTTGCTCATCCAGAGTAGATTTTAAAAATTACGTTTTTTCATTGGTTTTTGAATAATTTAATTTAATATTTGAAGTAGTCTATAAGATTGAAATATCGGTAGATGACGCTAAGTCGCGCAACAAACATGAATTTTAGTTGATTTAATTAAAAAAACAATATTCACAAAAAATAAACAAAAGTAAATTAGACAATCAGATAACACGACTTCAAAGTAAAAGCACAGTGTTGCCATTAATAAGCGAATAATAAATAAGTTAGTCTTAAGGCAGTGAAAGTGGTTCATAACTATTTGGCTTAGCCAATTTAATTAGTGAGTGAGTTATTTTGTTGTCTTTTCTCTTCATAACAATGTAAATCGCTGTTGAGTTAGTCGCGGTAAACATTTAGCTATAAAGTGCTGCATACATCCCAGTGTTTCAGTTTTGCAAATATTTTTTATTTTTATTTTTGATGTTGCATATTTTCGGGAATTTGCTTAAATTCAGTGCTAACTTTACAGTGAGGACTATACAAAGTTGTATGATGAATTGTTTGTACTGCCACGATATAACTAACGAATTTGATAAGATCGTCAGTTGTTGGCTTTGCGAACAGACAGTCCGGAAGAAATGCTCAGGTGTAAATGCTCGAGTAGTTGATGCTCTTGAGGAATCAAATGGCCTTTGTAGGTTTTGCAAGACACCGCTGATCTATACCTTATGACAAGGCAAAACAAAATAATGTTATCTAGCCTAATTACTGACTTTAAAAACTACAAGAGAGTGTAGTTAAATACCAAGCGTTATTAAATAATTTTGAATTTGATAATGAGATAAATGTGTCTCCAACCAACTACTTCCGATCCTCCTCAACGTGATCATTTGAGTGACAGACCAGTAACTACATAGATCGTTTACCGTCGGTTCAATAGCTTCCAAAACGGATGAGAGCGTTTGGGCCGATTTGGTTGATGTTCCGGTACAAAAATGTATCTTTGTTTCTAGAATCTAGACTATCAACTGAAACGATATGGGAAATGGTATTGAGCTATATGCGGAAAAAAATAATGGATATTGGTGAAATAAAATGTTTAAAACTTAAATTTTCGTATGAGCGTCGTATTAGTTCATTTAAGGTCTTTGTTCCTGATAATGTGTTTAATGTTATGATTTCGCAGAATTTCTGACCTAAGCATATCATTGTTCAAGAATTTAAACAGACGCAATTTGCATAATACTGCGAATTTAGAAAAGGAACCTGCTGCCCTTCGAAGTTCAAAAAACTAGATATTTACTTTCAAAATGTTGGCGGTATGAAATCAAAATTAGTTAGTTTACGTACCTATTTCTAGAAGAAACTTATGACGTTATAATCGTAACTGAAACCTGGCTGAACTCAGATATAAAACTGCGAAGTTATACTGGAGAATCTTTACGAACTCTATCGTACTGACCACTGCCCTTCTAATAGTGTTTTTGGAAATGGCGGTGGTGTTGCCATTGCGATAAATAAATGCAGCAAATCTGATCCTTTGTTTATAAATGAATTCTTTGACATGGAAGTATCTTCTATTAAATTGGCCTTAAGAGTTTTATCTTGCGTTTGTTTTGTTGCTGTTTATATTCCATCTGGACCCTTATATAGCAAACTTTTTTTTAGAAAATAAATTATGTAGAAGCCTCTACCAAATTAATGGACTAATTAATGAACACCAGCGCTTACTTGATTTAATTTTTAGTGACTGTCCTGGATATCATGTAATGTTTATCCCGCCGAAGAATGGCTTCTTCCTAAAGTACCTCATCACAAAGCAGTATGTTGTTCAATAATTCTTGACCTTAAAATGACTGCAACTAAATCCAACTTAACAACACTATATGTACCTGATTTTAAGAAAATGTACTATACTAAACTGGACAACTTTTTTAATTCAAATACCTGGACTGATCTAGACGAATGTGTTCTTAAATTTTAAGACGTTTTATATAATTGTATTCGTTACTGTGTGCCGTTGAAGTGTCAGTTTTATGGATAAATTAAGTCAGTTTTATGGATAATAAAGATATCCGCCGACTTATGAACTTGAAGAATAATTTAAAAAAAAAAAATGGAAAAGAACAAATAGCTACTGTGACTACCTCTTGTTTGCTGACTACAGACTACTTCTGAAGGCTGCATTAAAAACCTCCTATGATGCTTGTAAAACTAAAACTAAGATAAATACCAAACGAAATCCAAAGATGTTCTGGAATTATGTTAATTCAATGCGAAAATCATCAAATTTTCTAGTGAATATGTAATATAATAATTGTTTGTCTAGTAATAACGGCGAAATATGTAATTTGTTTGCTGACTTCTTTCAGACAACTTATTCAAGGCCTGAATCATTGACACCAAATTATATCGATTATAATATAAAATCAAACTGGGATATTTCGAGCTTAAGACTGACTGAATATATAAAGACAAACTGTGTTCCAGGTCCTGATGGTGTTCCAAGCTTATTTGTCAAGATTTCTGTTAATTTCATCTGTAAGCCCTTAACTTATTTATTTAATTTTTCGCTGTCGCAGTGGAGTCTTTCCGACGATTTGGAAATCGTCATTTGTCATGCCTCTACACGGGAGTGGTGACAAACATCACGTCGAAAACTATATAGGCATTGCAAAACTGTCATGTATACCTAAACTTTTTGATAAAATTAATTGTTACTTTATGCAATTTCACTGTTCTAAAATTTGTGCTGATGAGCAGCATGGGTTCAGTCCCAGTAAATCATCTACAACTAATTTAATAGAATTTACTACACATTGCAATGAAAGCATGGTGAATGGATTACAAAAAGATGTATTTTATGCTGATTTTAGTGAAGCATTCGAAAAGGTTTAATCTTGTTATACTATTAAGAAAACTGGAGTATTGTGGATTTCCTCAAGGGATCCTAAAATGGATCCGTTCGTAGATATCTATCTGATCGCACTAAAAATGTAAAACTAAATGGTTCTTTGTCAAAAAATATTTTACTGTTTGCTGATGACTGTAAGCTGATATATTCTTATAGCAGCCCACAAGGATATATCCTTCTACAGCATGACACTGACCGCATGCAGGAATGATGTAAGAAGAACTATATTCAGTAAAACCTGAAGAAATATAAATGAGTGTCCTTCACAAGGCGTCACAATCCAACACAGATTTAGGTTATTAATGATGAAGTTGTGAAAGTGTGGATCACTTTAATGATCTTGGAGTTATCTTTGACAAGAAGCTCAACTTTAACCTCCATTTGGATTCCATTGGCAGTAGGGCAAGAAGTCATTTGGGACTTAAAACGTTTTTCAAAAGAATTTATTGACCCCTATATCACCAATCTTCTATATTGTTCTCTAGTCCAACCTGTTTTGGAATATTTTAGTCCTGTTTGTGTGTCCGAGCTACGAATCTGGAATTTGAAGAATTGAAAGCATTCAAAGGAAATTTCTTCTTTTTGCATTACGTGATTTACCTTGGGAACCCGGAAGTCATCTTCCCTCCTCCATAAGTCGATTAAAGTTGCTGAATATGCAGACCTTGGAAAAGTTCTATTTTTGTTTTGCGTCCTGACTGGCGGCAACATCAAATCCACCTATATTATTAATTTTATAAACATTAATACTTGACCGAGGGCAGCAAGGAATCCAATATTTTTATATCAAAGGACGTCTCGATGCAACTATGGAAGAAATGGCCCCATCAATCACTTGACGACGAATTTTAATAAGTTCAATCATGTGATTGATTTCAACCTAAAAAAATTACATTAAAAACAAATATTAAAAGAAATGTAACATGTGTTCAAATAAATACCTTTTTTTTTAAAAAAAAAATATTTATAATTGATTAACTGTGGCTTAAATGTTTAATAGTTAAATAAATAAATAAACACGCTTGATTTGTTTTGTTGAGAAGATGGGCCAGAGTTGCATTGCTGTATTGATGGGTCTTAAATGGACACGCGCTAAGGAGCTGGACACTTGTCAAGGACAATGTAAAGCGTCATTCCGAAATCGGGAATAAAATGTAGGGAAACAATTTGAACGGCGATACCTACCTACATTGATTGATGTCACAAGACAAATTTTGGCCTTCTAAGTACGACATGAGTTAGAGTAAGAAATGTTCAGGTCAATTGATTTGTTCTTTCTATTTGTCGCAAACATTCGTTCACGACTTTTTCCAGAGACAAACTATTTGGATTTGAAAGTTTTTGCTCCGGGGAACTTTTAAATTAAAATTTAAGTATTGAGACCATCAATGTGGGAATAGATTTACGGCAAGAAAGAAAGAAGTTAGAAATAGTAAATGATGTATATATGACATAACGGGATCCAAAAACATGAAACGACAATAATAACAGAGGGAGAGCACAAAAAAGACGAATTGGGCAGCGGCATCGTACGACAGCAGCAAAGTAAGGTCGAAGAATTCGGACGTGTAGATTCATTGATTCCAATTTACAATACATATATATAAAGATTCGTTTCTATATTTTTCTTTAAACATACAAGTATAACTCTTCCCATTTTACGCTTTAAAAAAAAGATGCACCGTTTTCCCGTCAATAGACCCATTTAGCTCTACCCCACTTCAATTTGATTGTAATCGAACTTCAGCCGATTAATTGAACGCACTTCCGTTCAAGAAGATATTTTCAACACCACTCTCAAAATGTATTTACCTATGCGTCAGCACAGAAACTACAAACTCCGAGTTCACTCTTTAGCTTCAACGAATGGCGGTCGCCTATCGTCAATTAAGACGTCCATTGAATGAGGGAATCACTGCCGTTCGATGGCGGAGAAAGAAATAGATGGCCAGCATAAAAAAAAAATCTTTCTAAAGGAGAAAACTAAAATCCCGACACGACAAAAATTCCAATCACTGCACTTGATGGGAATATGTCACTTTCTCTCCCCCAGAGATGTCCACAAATTAGAAATGCAATTAAATTAATTGCATACCGTTCGGGAGTCCATCGATTACCCAATTTAGCCAATCCACCCCACAAACGACACGGTCTCACCACCCCAATCGAAATTGCACCAAAGTCCGTAAACACAAAGAGGTTTTTGCGAAGAAAGAAGCAACGAAAAACAAGAATACCAGAAACTATGGTCGTGCCTCGTCTCGATCGAGCATCTGAATCGTCGCGTTTCAAAATCAATAGCCTAAATTTCAATTCAATTTAAAGTCCATCCGATGTTGTCCATGTCAACATTAGCCACCCTGTCCTGTTCGGGACATGTGTGGAAATGTGTCTGTCGAAATAATTTCATCAGCGATTCCCATTTCGATACAAATTGGTGCCCATTGTTAGGTACTCTTGGTCAGAATGAATTGCTTTGGGTAAAAAAATGCACCGTTGGTACGGCTATAGACTGGACATATACAGGATTTAATTTTTTTCTCATCTCCAGCTAGGTATGTGTAGGTACTTAGTATTTTTTTGACGAGTTGTGTCCACAATGTCATCAAAACCACACTGAAAAAAAGGTACATCATATTCATGAAAAAGTTCATCAATATTCCGAAAAACTCATCAATTTTACCCCATTGAACTTTTTCATTGATATGATGAAACGGATTTTATCAATATGATGAACAAAAAAAAAAAGAATTCATCATTCATCATCTTTGTTCATCAATATAATGAAAAATTCATCAATATAATGAATCGAAATTCCCCTTTAATTTCATCAATGTGACGAATGTATTCATCATATTTATAAATTTGTTCGTCAATATGATGCACACTTTCTGCGCTGTCAATATGTTTCCATGTAATTGTGAGATTGTTCACACAAATTAAAACATGTAACAAAAATACAGACACCATTATAAATCGTAAAAATAATACAGCATTTACTCTTTCATGAGGATGCAATACTTAGCCACATAAAGCCATAAATGGTAATGTAGGGAATTTGAATTTCATCATATCCGAAAGGAAATTATTCAAACGAAAATCAGTTTTACCACGAATGTCAATAATGTATTGGTAGAAACTCACGCGCTCAAGAAATATTGAGGATTTATAATATTGAATTTTATTTCGAAGTTAGGTACTTTTATTTTTGTTGTTGTTGATAATGGATCCCAATTAGAAGCAGAAAACGGCCAGTTGCCTTCCATATGCATTTCTTTAGGTACAGCACAGGGTGCATGTAAAATGTGCATGCATTTGTGTTTGAAATGTGTTTCTGCGTTTTTTGTTATTTAGTCAAAATCAATTTTCAATTTTTGGCGACACAGTTTACGAACGCAACCGGGTCGTTAAGTATGGTGACATTAACACCCACCCGCACAGAACGCGCAACTCGATTAAAAGTGGCGTGCAGCCATGCGCTTAGACTTTTCTTGATATTCCTTTTTTTCATTGGAGAACTCTCCTGGATAGGTTGTGCGCAGTGTAGTTGGGCCTAACGTAGAAATAAAAGAAATTTGTTTTGAATAAAATAACGTAGGAATAAAAGTTTTGGAAATTTATATAAATAACAAATAATAATGTGACGGAATCCTAAAAATTTATTCATTGTCTTGAATTTTATAATTTCAAAGCATGAGAGAACATTTGTACCTGACAAAAATTTCGTTAAATAACAATATTAAATTGATTTAGAAATAAATTGCGTCTTACTTTCTTAAGAGACATAATAATGTTACTATAATAATTATAAATATAAACATTGTAGTTCATATGGCAATATTTTTAACCAAAGTAAAATCGGTGTACAGAGTTCATGATAATGCTAACTTATTTCAATTACATATTTATTTAATTCTAGTCTCGCTTGTAGTCGAAAATTTACCTTTTTATACTATAATACACTTACAACACTTGGCGATATTCACGTTGTTTTCTTTTAAACAAAAGAAAAAGCGACCTCTAGATATCAAAAAAATTAGTTTTACTCATGATTAAGATTTTAACACGTCGCTATAAAAATAAAAATAGAGCAAACAATTCTTGTCGAAAAACTTTCGTTTAGTAACATCATCGGAATGAAACTATAGTAGATAATATTGCGACGACAAATTGAATGTCACCAAAATACTTCCAATTAACTGATAAGCGTTTTGTATTGGACATTTTTTACTTAATTTTACCAGTCTTTATGGTTAAATAATAAATACTTTTAATATATTAATATAGGTACCTTTTGATGAAAAATCGAAATTAGATTAAAGCTTTTTATATTTCCACCATTTTTACACTAATACATGTCTATTGAATTTTTTCACACTTCATTAATTATTTTCAATTTTATCTACTGCAGTTTATTTAGAAAAATCAGTCGCCCGTAGTAAGAGCAAATTAAAAAGTTTCTTCAATGGCAAGCAATTTTCAATAGAACTTTTAAAGTAGAAATTAGTACTTTGGAGGAACATTAATTAAAAGATAAGCATATAATTATATGATGGAATTTCTAAATCACACATATCTACTCTTTTAAGATGTTTATTGTTAATCATTAAGCTTTTCACTGTTTTTTTTCTGTGCCACACTGTGTAGATACTTTACGCTTGATGAGTGTGAGTATAAATTCTGTAACAACTTCGTGTTTGTACACCTACAGCATACATCATATATTAACAATCTGTACATCACATTGAAGAAAACGATGAAGGAAATTCTTCAATATGGTGATCCTATTCATCAATATGTTGAATATAACGGTGAATTTAATTTGTTTCATCAATATAACGAATCAGTTCATCTATAAGATGAACGCTTACATCAACATTCTCCTTAATAAGAATTAAAGTCTGTTTTTTGATGAACGCGGTCATCAATATAATGTAAGCCGTCATAAATACGATAAACGCCGTTATCAATAGGATGAAAGGTCAAAAATTGTCAATCGTACTTGAATATGATGATTTCATTCATCAATAAGACGAATAAATCATCATCTGGATGAACAAATAACTAAATTAATCAAAATAAGTGTTTTTTGTCATATTGATGAAATGTTTTGATGAGATTATGCACTTAGTTCATAAGAAAATACGCCAAATTCTTATCAGAATCCTTACAAAAAAATTGATGAGTGCACTTTATTCATATTCAAAAAGGGTTCATCAATTGTCAAAAAGTTTTAATGAACTTTTTCATCATATTGATAAAAAGTACGTCATATCAATATCATGTTGATGAACGCCATTCGCCAATATGACGACGACTTTTACTCAGTGAGATGAATCTCTTCAACATGTTGACGGTGAACATTAAATTATTTTTTTGTTATATGCTACTACAGATGGTAAATAGTATCAGTTTAAAATGACGCCAAATGTTGTACACCTGTTTACATTAGAACGAGGTTAATATACTTTTGCAAGTGTTAACTTTGTTAACTTTCATAGAGGTGTGATTTTTAACTGTAGCTTTAGTGAAGTTAAAAGGTTAACGATTCACAAATGCAGATTGACGGAGTTGATAAGAGTATTTCATATAAAATATGTCTCCTAAGAATAACATTGAACCCTTTATTGAACCGTTTATGAAAAATTTCAAAAAGGGATTGAGCCAAAAAAAAAACAAATGTTTTCATTAGAAATTTAATAAGGAATTGAGTTAAACCTATAGGGGTTCTAGGCACGAGTACTTTAATATTGTAAGTCCATTAACCAGTTTTTTCAGATTCAATACCTAATCTTCTCAAATACTAAACAGAACATATCTCTGTCATTCCTTGATTAATACCTTAGTTTATAGTTTGAATGTTCATTAAGAATGTTAAATTACATCCTCTAGTATCGTGCCCGTCGCCACACTTAGCACATTTGATATTTTCGGCAATTTAAATTTAAATATGAAAAAATTCGTATTATGAGTAAATAAGGCGCTTCATTGAAAACAGTTTCTAATCCAAGATGATCTATATTTGCTTATAAGTTACTATGGTAATATTTTGACGACGAATTGAATGTCACTATAATATTTTGAATTAACTAAAAAGCACTTTGTAAGGAAAATTATATTTAATATGTTGTTTGTGCATAAGTCTATGACAAAGTACCTTTCGAATGATAAAAGCTTCGTTCTACTCATTTCATAATAAATAACACAATAGTATAGAAACATTGAATGTTCACGTGATTCAGTGAACATACAATACCTAATAGCGTTATGAAAAGACATCGTCTTTGATTGAGAGTAGATAAAGTGTTATTTGTTAGGAAGTTTTGGTTTCCTGATCAAATTTTTCTTAATTAACCTAAATACTTAACACGCTCAATTTTAATTGTTGGAAGTTGCTCAGATATACACTCATTGTAAAAATACGATTTGAGGTCTGGCAAGTATGCAAAAATGTCTGAAATTGAATTTAAATCTACTGCTGTTCTTTCTTTTTACTGTCCATCCATGATTTTACATTCAAAATACCTAAATAGAATATCTATACTTCCTATATACACATACATTTTTAATTTTACTTTTTAACGGAAAAGTTCTCAAAAAACACACTTTTTTCCAACATGCATTCGCTCAAATGAAGAATAT